>JAXQQM020078683.1:0-159008 GCA_034641835.2 Pinus albicaulis
TGTAGAAATTTGAATAACTGATATGTTATCCAACGAGATTCTCATGATCACACACTATTTTATCTTCATGCACAATACATAATCTCTTCTACCATTGATCATTATATGCAGAAATAAAATCAATTGCATGCACACATTAAAACCATACAAATTCACACATATGAACATAGTATGTAATGGGAAAGCTTAAAGCTGAAAACCCCCAACTATCTGTATATTATATATGTCATAGAGATCATGTAACAATCATCATACAAAGTTCCTCACAAGCTCTCAGTACAATCTCCAATTGCTACACACTAATCAAGCTAGATCTAGCAAAACACATGCTCCAATCTCTGCCACCTGATAGCCTGCCTCTACTGCGCAATCCCTGCTGAAGAATAGCTCTTGATGAGTTCGAATTACCCCAGCCTTGCTCACGCAGTCTTTAAAGGCATCTCTATTGAGTGTTGGATGCAAACCATGCATCACTATAGTCACAACTGATAGTCACACTGCTCTTTCACCTACCTCTTCACTGGTCTCCACTGAAACTGTCCATGCACTGAAGTTAACTAATGTATTCTTTAGTTGATTTATGAGTTAATAATTAGTGAATTAATTAATAATTAATTCACACCACTCTCACTAGTGTATCAATCGGTTAGACTAGATACAACTAGCTCAACTATGTTTAACTGAGTTAAACTGAATACAACTCCACTAACTTCCTCAATCAACTCCACCAAACTCTGTCACATGAGTTCTAACTGAAGTATCCATGCAATAGCTCCACTTAACCCTCAGGAATAGCGTAATTCCTTCTGTCAGCTCCTGTGCCACATCTGTGGACTTAACTGAAGTGCTCCAAGAGAATAAGATAATGTTTATAGTCCAAATATTATTAAGAGCTAATAATATTCGACATATCTATTTTTAGACTGGCAATCTAAAAATAGATTCTGCCTAATATGTCTAAAAATAGAAGTCCATATATTTTTCCAACTTGACCAACCATCCACAAATAGCATCCTGCAACTCATAGAATATGATCGACATGTCTAAAAATAGACATAGTCTAAAAATAGACTTTGCGATAAAAATCACCTGTGTGGGCCCCACCTAGTTTAGGTGATCACTTTCCAACTAGGATCAGGAATGATGTTTCAGGATGCCTCCTTCACTGTTTCTTGTTGCAATCTTCAACAATCCCTCTCAACAAGAAAGGACTGTCTTTTCATGCGACATGCAACTCCATGCATTCGCCCTGCAACCTTCACAAGCGCCATGCAACTCCATACATCTGCTCTGCAACTCCTCTGAAACTGAATAGGCTCCAAAAAACTCAATCAGTATGATGCATCTATCATCAAAGTCTTCGACTTCTGCTAGTACCAACTGCACATGTCATCAGGAACCACTGTGCTGTTGAACTCTGCACCCATGCACTCTGCACTTGCTGTCAACTCTGATCCGCGCTCCAGTATCCGACACTGTCACTTTGATCTGCCTACATCAATCCAACTGATCATGCTACTGCTGCGCTGTGGGCACCTCGTAGCCAGGTTCAATTCATGAGATCCACACCATTTCATGAATCCTGCCCAGAAATCTCCTCTTGGGATTAATCATGCATGTCGCCCCACTCTCACCTAGTGGTATAACTGCATGCACTCCCTCCGCCCATCTTGCACGAAATTTCTCTGCATGAGTGGTTTCTCCCACTCCATGATCCTCATCTTGTGGCTACTCCACATCCCGAGGTTCACTATTACCTTCATGCAAAACTTGCTCCCTCTCAAGCATCAATTGCATGTCTTTCTTGCACTTCCCAACAATAGGAAGCTCCGTAGAAATCCCATCTACTTCAAGTCTGTAGAGATTCTTTGCTCGAATCCCAACCTTCTTGACTTGTCCTGTTGCTTTGTGCCGAAGGAAAAATTTTCCTTCACTAAAGACAACATCATACCCTTTATCCTCTAACATTGCGATTGAGATTAAATTCTTCTTTAAACCTAGAACATGCACTACATCTTGTAAAAGAATGAGTTTACCTGACTCCCTCTGAAAGGTTATGGTACCAATGCCGGTCGCATTGTATCGTCCATTTTCGCCCAACTCAACATGCAACTGGAGATCTTTCTCCACTAAGTCATTGAAAAGATTCACATCTCCTGTCATGTGAAAGGAAGCGCCACTATCAAAATACCACCTTGATTCCAATGCACTAGACACTATGCATGCGATCAATGAGAAGTACAGCTCACCAGCTGCAGCTCCAGCAGCCTGCTTGTTCTTCTTCTTCTGTGGACAATGTGTGGCGAAATGCCCATGCTCGTGACAGTGAAAACACTTCACCTTGGACATGTCACGCTCTTTACCATCCGCACCGGATTGAGAAGCATTCTTCTTACCCTTCCCCTTCCTTGATTTGGCAGCCAAAGCGCAATCCTCTTCATCATCATTCTTTGATGAAGATCCATCCCTGGTATCCCGCCTTATCTCCTCCTGCACAAGATCCGACCAAAGTCGCTCCCATCCTGGCAGTTTCTCCCGACCATTGACAGAGTCTTGATAGGAATGCCAACTCTTCGGAAGCCCAAGGAGAGCCAAGCTCACCAATTCCTCATCATCCACACTAACTCCTACACTTCCAAGCTCATCCCTGCAGTGGACAAACTTTGTCAAGTATACCGGAATAGTGTCATTCTTCTCCATTTTTATTTTCCTGAGTTTATCCTTGAGTGCCAACTTCCTCTGGTTGCTCTTGCTTTGGAACAAATCTGTCAAATGTTTCCACATCAAGAATGGAGAAGCTTTATGAAGCTTTACCATGAAGGCTGGACACTATGTGATCCTTCACACCTTCCAACAGAATCCTTTGACACCTTGCTACCTTCTTTTTCCATGCGTCAAGTGCGGCAGCATCATTAGAACCCGGTTTAGGAATTTCTACATCTATGAAATCCTTCAACCCATTGTCATCCAGCACCGCCTCCATCCTGTCCTTCCATGCAATATAATTCGAACTGCCCTCAAGGGCATACTCCAATCGCAATCTGTTGAAATACATCTCAACTTTGACACCAAGAAATCACTATAGCAATTTCGAATTCCACCAGCACAAAACTCAACTGCTTCAATGCTTTGAAATTGCTCCAATGATCAATATCGCTCTGATACCATGTAGAAATTTGAATAACTGATATGTTATCCACCGAGATTCTCCTGATCACACACTATTTTATCTTCATGCACAATACATAATCTCTTCTACCATTGATCATTATATGCGGAAATAAAATCAATTGCATGCACACATTAAAACCATAAAAATTCACACATATGAACACAATATGTAATGGGAGAGCTTAAAGCTGAAAACCCCCAACTATCTGTATATTATATATGTCATAGAGATCATGTAACAATCATCATACAAAGCTCCTCACAAGCTCTCAGTACAATCTTCAATTGCTACACACTAATCAAGCTAGATCTAGCAAAACACATGCTCCAATCTCTGCCACCTGATAGCCTGCCTCTACTGCGCAATCCTATTTGAAGAATAGCCCTTGATGAGTTGAATTACCCCGACCTTGCTCACCACCCCGGTATTTAAAGGCACAGTATGCGAGTGTTGGATGCAAGCCATGCATCACTATAGTCTGGCCCGATAGTCTGCGGCTCTTTCACTATCTCTTCTTTGGTCTCCACTGACTTGTCCCATGCCTTTGAGATGAAATTGATGTATTCTTTGGTTGATTAATGAGTTTATAATTAGTGAATTAATTAGCTATTAATTCACCTACTCTCCTCGTGTATCAATCGATTAGACTAGATACAACTAGCTCAACTATGTTAGATTAGTTAAGCTAAGACACAACTCCATTAACTTCCTCAATCAACTCCACCAAACTCTCTCACATGAGTTCTAACTGAAGTATCCATGCAATAGCTCCACTTAACCCTTAGGAATAGCGTAATTCCTTCTGTCAGCTCATGTTCCACATCTGTGCACTTAACTGAAGTGCTCCAAGAGAATAAGATAATGTTTAGAGTCCAAATATTATTAAGAGATAATAATATTTAACATATCTATTTTTAGATTGGCAATCTAAAAATAGATTCCGCCCAATATGTCTAAAAATAGAAATCCATCTATTTTTCCAACTTGACCAACCATCCACAAATAGCATCCCGCAACTCATAGAATATGATCGACATGTCTAAAAATAGACATAGTCTAAAAATAGACTTTGCGACAAAAATCACTTGTGTGGGCCCCACCCTAGTTTAGGTGATCACTTTCCAACTAGGATCGAAGATGATGTTGGGATGCCTCCTTCATTGTTTCTTCTTCCAATCTTCAACACTCCCTCTCAACAAGAAAGGAGGCTTGTCTTTGCATGCGACATGCAACTCCATGCATTCACCTTGCAACCTTCACGAGCGCCATACGACTCATGCATACGCTTTCAACTCCTCTAAAAGCTGAATAGGCTCCAAACAACTCAATCGGTCGATGTATCTATCATCAAAGTCTCGACACGCTGGTACCAGCGCACATGTCATCGGGGTGCTTGTCTTTGTTGAACTCTTGCCTGTACACTCTATACTTGCGTCAACTACGTCCAGGTACTCCGATATAAATCTTGTCACTTTGATGCGCACACATCGATCAACTAGTCGTACTCTTTGCTACGTTGTGGGCATAGTATCCAAGTTCAATTCATGAGATCCACACCATCTCATGAATCACGCGAAAATCTCCTCTTGGGATTAATCATGCATATCGCCCCACCTCTCACTTGGTGGTATAGCGCATGCCTCCCTGCGCCCATACGCGCCATTCTGCATGAGTGGTTTCTCACTCCATGATCCTCATCTTGTGGGTACTCCACTTTCAAGGGTTCACTCTTACTTGCATGCAAAACTTGCTCCCTCTCGAGCATTAGTTGCATGGCTTTCTCGCACTGATAGTAGGAAGCTCCGTAGAAATCCCATCTGTGAGTATTTAGAGATTCTTTGCTTTCCCGAATACCAACCTTCTTGACTTGTCCTATTGCTTTGTGCAGAAGGAAAACTTTTCCTTCACTAAAGACAACATCATACCCGCCCTTTATCCTCTAACATTGCGACTTAGATTAAATTCTTCTTTAAACCTGGAACATGCACTACATCTTGTAAAAGAATGAGTTTGAATCCCTATGAAAGGTTATGGTACCAATTACGGTTGCATTGTATGATAATTTCCACCCAAATCAACATGCAATGGAGATCTTTCTCTGTCAAGTCAGCGAAAGATTCACATCTCCCATCATGTGAGAGGAAGTGCCACTATCAAAATACCACCCCGATCCTAATGCACTAGACTCGGCATGCGATCGATAGAAGTCGACTCAGATTACCGAGGCAAGAGCCTCTGTTTGTAGCTCCAACGGCCTTGTTCTTCTTATTTTGTGGACAATGCGTGGCGAAATTTCCATGCTCGTGACGGTGAAAACACTTCACTTTGGACATGTCACGCTCTTTACCATCCGCACCCAGTTAAGAAGAATTCTTCTTGCCTTCCCCTTTCTTGCTGGTAGCCAAAGCACGATCCTCTTCATCATAATTCTTTGATGAAGAGCCATCACGGTATCCGCCTTATGTCCTCACGCACGAGATCCGACCAAAGTCGCTCCCATCCTGGCAATTTCTCCCGACCATTGACGAATCACGATAGGAATGCCAACTCTTCGGAAGCCCAAGGAGAGCCAATCTCACCAATTTATCATCATCCACACTAGCCTACACTCCCAAGCTCATCCCACTGCCCCGGGTGGAAAAACTTTTATCGTATACGAGAATAGTATCATTCTTCTCCATTTTTATTTTCTGAGTTTATCCTTGAGCGCCAACTTCCTCTAAGTCGCTCTTGCTTTGGAAAAAAATCTGTCAAGATTTCCACATCAAGAATGGAGAAGATTTACCATGAAGGGAATTTGGATACTATGTGATCCCTTCACCTTTAGCAAAGTCATCGACACCTTGGTACCTTCTTTTGCCATGCGTCAAATGCAGCTGACATCACTAGCGATGAGTTTTGGAATTTGCATCTATGAACTCCTTTCAACCCATTGTCATCAGCCCCCGCCTCCATCCTGTCCTTCCATGCAATATAATTGTTTGCACTTGGGAGCATACTCCAATCGCAAATCCATTGAAAGACATCTCAACTTTGACACCAAGAAAACAACACAGCAATTTCGAATTCCACCGGCTAGAAACTTAAGCACTTCAATCGCCAACCATTTCTCCAATGATCAATATCGCTACGATACCATGTAGAAATTTGAATAAGCGATATATTATTCACCGATATTATCACGATCACACACTATTTTATCTTCATGCATAAACATAATCTCTTCTACCATTGATCATTATGTCTGGAAATAATCAATTGCATGCACACATTAAAACTATAAAAATTCACACATATGAACACGGTATTTCATGGGAAAGCTTAAAGTGAAAACCCCCAACTATATATGTATATTATATATATCATAGAGATCATGTAACAATCATCATACAAAACTCCTCACAAGCTCTGTTCACAATCTCTTCTACCATTGATCATTATATGCGGAAATAAAATCAATTGCATGCATTAAAACCATAAAAATTCACACATATGAACACGATGTTCATGGGAAAGCTTAAAGGCGAAAACCCCCAACTATACGCATATTATATATGTCATAGAGATCATGTAACAATCATCATACAAAGCTCTCTAGCTCTTAGGCAATCTCCAATTCTAGCAAAACACATGCTCCAATCTACGCACGTGCTTTGCCTCTCTTGTCAATCACGATGAAGAATAGCTCTTGATGAGTTCCAATTACCTTTGCCTTGCTCACGCGGTCTTCAAGAGCATCTCTTACGGAGTTTTTGGATGCAAAACATGCATCACTATAGTCTGCTTGCTCTTTCACCTATCTCTTCATTGGTCTCCTTTGGCTTGTCCATGCCCAAAGTTAGCTGATGTATTCTTTAGTTGATTAATGAGTTTATAATTAGTGAATTAATCAATAATTAATTCACACCACTCTCACTAGTGTATCAATCGGTTAGACTAGATACAACTAGCTCACGTTATGTTTGAATTAGTTAAGCGAACACAACTCCATTAACTTCCTCGATCAACTCCCCATAAACTCTCTCATGAGTTCTAGCCGAAGTATCCATGCAATAGCTCCACTTAACCCTTAGGAATAGCGTAATTCCTTACGTAATTTTAACTGTACACATGCAAATGCACTTAAGCGAAGTGCTCCAAAGAATAAGATAATGTTTAGAGTCCAAATATTATTAAGAGCTAATAATATTAAACATATCTATTTTAGTGAAATCTAAAAATAGATTTTGCCTAATGCGATCTAAAAAATAGAAGTCCATCTATTTTTCCGACTTGACCAACCATCCACAAATAGCATCCACCAACTCATAGAATATGATCGACATGTCTAAAAATGAACATGGTCTAAAAATAGACTTTGCAACAAAAATCACTGTGGGCCCCACCTAGTTTGAGTCACTTTCCATGGGATCGGGAATGATGTTTCGGGATGCCTCCTTCACGGTTCTTGTTTCAATATTCAACACGATTTCAATGATGCTTGAATCTCTCCTCAATCCAACAGGTATGAGGAAGTTATCTCGTTATGAACTTTTTGGAAAACAATAAAAAAATTCAAAGTATAAGTACGAGATGCCACATGGAAGTATGTATGTTTTCATGGTTTTGACATCAATAGGATGAGCAAAATAGGTATGGAACCCAATCGAGAGACTAACATGTGAAAACGCCACAGAGGAAATGACTTGGGTACTTTTGTTTGGTTAAATTTTCACCAATTGCGTTGTTCCACATGTCCCAATCGAGAGGGTACCCGTGGCCCAATTGGCGATGTATGTGGTCCTCTATGTTTTGTCAAGTGGTAACCTGGCTCCACGAGGTTCGAACCCATGACTTCTCGTCCGCTGCAACAAATTTACGATCGTCGAGCCTACAGTGGTTTTTATTTAATATGGTCGGTGGTTTATATTTAAATTTCAACGTTGGAGCGGTTGAGATGGGCGAGCGAGAGGATTTCCCAACCGACTTGGCCCTTTATTTGGAAACCCCGCAGTGAGTGAGAATAAGGGGGCGAAGTGTGGCACCATGCTCGCACCCAAGGTACATGCATATGACAGCCATGGTGCGGGTGGGAGTACGAGGAGCGTTGGCTGTGTCCCATGCTTCCCTTAGTCCCATGTGGTACCATGTGACTAGGCGCATGACTTACAAGGGGATTCAGCCCATTGAACTAAAAACAACTAATTTGTATAGAAAAACAAAACGAAAACTTTGCCACCGATTGCGAATCAGCACGACACTGTGCGAAACCATCTCAACACCTACCAATTGGTTTGTGGTGAGTTTTATTGTCAGTGCAACGGCTGCTATTTGCGAGAGAAATTTGAAGGAATTTTTTAAGAAAGAATCTTATCTTGCCCTTTTTTCATCCTTTTTGAGCTCGAAGAGCCTAGACGAAGTTTTTTGACATTCTAGATGCAATGGCGATGTTATTTTTGCGGTTAAGCTTGTATGTTGATGTATTGAGATTTCTGGCATATAATAAAAAAGGCCACCATTAGAAGGTAGACTTGCGGACGTATCGTAATAGTGGTGAACTCCATTATCAATTTTTTTTGTTTGACTCTACATGCTTTTCCATTTAAAGCATTAGAATTTTTTTCAAAAAAGATATTAGTTTTGTGTGCTTTTGCAATCCTTGTCCATTGCCTAAAAGACATAAAATATCTTGCAAATAATTTCATAGAAACCTCCATTTAATTTTGGATCAGTTTGGTATCTTAGCATGGTTTTTGTTAAGGTTTGATAAATTTGCAAGGTTTTTGATTCTTACGAGGTCTAAATTGAGAAGAGGAGAAGGAGCACATGGAGAACCTCAGCATTAAAATTGGCTCAAAGGAGGCCACAAAATACACAAGTCATGGGACATGAAGAAGGACACATAAAATAGTTTATGTATGAGGATGAGAGAGATTTTAGAAAACAATTATTTTGATATGATTGAGATGGTGAAAGTGTTGTACGATGAGAGAACAACACGGTTGCAGGGAAGAAAGTTATAATCAGCAAAGGTCATTGGTGGTAATGGAGCCAACCTTCTCATGCTCCTTTAACTAATCCTCACCCACTCCTTATTCACCTCCTTCTTCACATAGAACTACTCCTCCTACATCTCCGAGGACATGCTAAGTCTCCTTTGATTAAATTTGATGTCATGTTTGAATTTCAATGTTACAATGGAGAAGTAAATGTTGAAAAGTTGAATAATTGGGTACCTCAAATTGAAGTTTATTGTAGTATTCAAAAGATTGATGATGATGTTACAGATCCAACTTGTTTCTCTTCGCTTGGAAGGTGGAACCCTCATTTGGTGGGAGGCGAACTCAAGAAAATTTGAAGAAAAGTGGTCAAATTATCTCTTCTTGGAATGATTTTATAGCTTCATTAAGAGGGAAATTTTATCCATTGGCTCACATGCAAAAAGAAATTATGGATTGGAAAAAATTTAGACAAGCTAAAGGTCAGAGTGTCAAGTTACACAAAGAATTCAAAAGAAGAGCTTTAATATTGAGTGTTTATTTTACCTCAAAGATATACTCCTTAATTATATTGGTGGATTATATAGTTATTCGAGACATAATATATTCATGTTTAGTACAATCTAGATGAAGTATGTGTTATGAAAGCTGATTTAAAATCAAGATGCAAGAATGTCCTGGGGACTCAACCGAAACCTTATAAATATGGAGACAAAGGGAAGAGGAAATTCAAAGGAAAAGGAAAGAATAATTCTAATGTAAAGAAAGTGGGAGAGAAACTTACTTATGTAAATATTTCTCAAAAGATGGACATGATGAAGACGAGTGTTGGAAATTAAATCTAGAATTGAGACCAAAGAAGTACAATAACAAGGGGAAAAAAAACTATTACTACAAGTCGAAAGATCTAGGATCGATTCGAGGTGATGAAACCAAAATCACAACCATGGGAATGAGTATAACTTCTAATGTAAGTACTAGTTCTTAGCAAGCCTATTAAATCTCAAATAATAAATAAAGAAGTGAGATTTTTCACATCGAGGTCATTACAAAACATACGAAGGTTGATACTTTATTTGAAAATGGATCCCAAGTCAATATTATCTCTCAAGAAATTGTCAGAAAATTAATTTAGAGACTACACCTCATGAAAGCCTTACCACTTTGGGTTGGAGTGTGATGATGCCAAATTACAAATTGACAAGAAAATGTAAACTCAAATTTTCCATCACTACCAATTTTATAAATGAAGTGAAGCTTGATGTTATGCTTTACTTGATATTTGTAGGATTTTCTTGGTAGGTCTACATATTTATATGAACAAAATCCATAATCAATTATCATGAGAATAAATATCATGTTTTTAAATATGGAGTTGATTATATTGTATCCTTGGGTGATAGGTACGACTAATCATCCACCCTAAATATACTTTACAATGATTGACCTTGATGACTAACTCAACCTCCTTACTCAATTTTATGAAAAGAACACTAGATTTTTTACTTTGGAAAAATTTTATTGCCTTGAAACGGTGTTAGTTCCACAAAATAAACTCTCCTTAGAACCCCTTATTCGATTTTGGGGTGGTCTAGAAATGTCTACCATTACAAAAAAAATATATTCCAATTAAAAAATGAAGTGGATAAGTCTTGAACTAGAATTTCTATTTTAGGATGAATACAAACATTTACGCTATTTTAAAATCTATTATAATATTTCTATGGTATAAAAATAAGATTGATAGATGTCAAATAATTTTTTATAAAAGTAATTACATATTTTCTTGAGATGAAAAACATGTTGATTGTATTTTTTCCTTTTCCATTGACATTGTGCTTGGATTGAAAATAATTGTATCCTTTTCCATTGCATGTAGGATACTTCCCTGGTAGGGGCTATTCTCTTAGTTGGTGCACGACAAATACAAGATCGTTTCAACTATATGGGTACTTGTGGAAGTAAACTCTTTCGCAATCCCTTTATTTCTATGAATATGATTTTTGTAGGTATATTTTAAGTGAGTCAATCTATTGGTGATTTTACAAGTGCCCACACCCTTCAAAATTTCTAAAGTTGACGTCTAATAGGTGTGTGCACTTGGATTGATCAATTATTTACATGTTCAAATTTTATTTCTAATAGATGCAAGGATTGTCTTCTTGAGCAATGCAACTGCGATAAAAAGTTAGTAAATGAAGTTGTGCGATACATCACATTACTTATTTGAAAGTAATAATCTGATTTCTTGGTGGAAAGCTATGTGCTCCCTAAAGTTATTTGGTGTAAACACTATTGTAACAATACTTTACAACATCAAAAATTCACATTGAATACATTGGATTGGTGAGGCCTTGGGAATTGATAGCAAAATTATGCTTATGGACTAGTCATTGAGCACTAGTGTGAATTGAATGCAATATGTGATTAATTGTGACAAATTCCCATATTCTTCTTAATATATACTATGCGGTAGTGATTTTTATACGCTAGGTAGATCTAAAAAAAACATGGAATTGATGGGTATTTTTTCACATATGCTTATATCTCGAATCAATAACATTATACATTCGAGAGGGTCTCACTAAAAATTTCAAACATCAATCTATGCCATTAAAAAAATTCAAATAAATCAAACCCTTAGAATCATTTAACCAAATAATTGCCTATTTATCACATCCTGAGTGGAGCCAAATATTGCATTCATACATTACATGTATTAATGAAAATAAAACGATTTTATTTTTAATGGAAGGAAAAAAATTGATGGTGGCATATATTATCACTATTGATCGAAATCAAGAAATTTTATAGATTTAGTTGCAAATAAGCACATGTGTGGAATACGATCTAGAAAAACAACTTGAATGTTAGTCGATGGAACATAGGGATTCAATTTCTCTCGGCTAGAGGAACATGAGGACTCAAGTTTGTTCATGTGGATAAAGTCCTTATCAAATCAAAATAAAACAAGAAAAAATCCCTTGTGATATTGCGCTTTATATTCTTGTGATTTTCCTTGTTCTTATAGAGGTGTGCAAGAGGAAGGGTTCTTGAAATGAAATTTTCTTGGATTGATAATACTTAAGTCTTTTTTTTTTTTTCCCGGGAATGTTGATATTTTCACAATTATTTTCATTAATGTTAGAGTCTAAGTCATTGATTTCAAGTGTGGAGTTCGAGAACTTGGTATGTGTGTTTTCATTGATGTGTTTATGTGTGTTGCGTCCTAGCTTGAGGTCGGTGATGAAGATAATGTATTTGAAGGCATTTTTTATTCTTAGGTGTCATATCCAAAATAAGAAAACTAAGTGTTTAATTTGGATATTCCTCTACGATACATTTCAACGATTATATGGAAGTTGATATAACTCCCTAGGGATAAAAAAAAGCTAAGGTTGAAGTTTCGCGATTAAAGTAGGGTGCCAGTTGATCATGGTTGTGGACTGAGTCCTCAGTTGGGTGACACAAAAAATTGAAAATGTGGAAGTGTAAAGTAAAGGAATGATGGTTGGTAAGGCTTCCAATCATAGCCCATAGTCACAAAGTGCTTGGCACAAGCACCCATGTGCTTATTAGACGGATAGTTCTAAGGATGTGCACACATTTGCAACGACCAACGAGCGGCGAGAAAGAGAGCAAATATAACATGCACATGAGATGATGTGGCCCAGACAAGATGATGACACATGAAATGAAATGTACAAGATAACATGTGTTGGTCACATGTACAAGATGACATGTGGTATCTTGTAGATGTGAAAATAAATTTTTATTCTTCGGGGATTATCGGAATATCTAGATGGTGCAAGATACAAAACCATGACCATTGGAATAATGGCCACTTCCCATCTTCTTCTTGAAATGCGGTATCCAATTATTTTATTTTGGTAAAAAAAAATTCACATCTCTTGATTCTTGGTTTCTTGGATAGTTGGATGGCTCGGTGAGCGCTTGTGCTCGTGATCTGTAAACTTCCATGGAGAGTCCATAAGACAATTCGTCACAACGAGTCAAATGTGGCTATATTTAAATCTGAAATTCTGCACTTTATTATAGTTTTCTTAGATTTATAGATCTCTATATTTTACTTTAAATAGTGCATGCATGAAAATAAAACTTATGCAAAAAATAGAGAACGATAAAATAGAAATCTCACACACACATTAGACACAAGATTTTCTCGGGAAACCATTTCGGAAAAAAACCGAGTTGTAAGGTGAGGTTGCTCCTCTCTCTTTCTCTATCTAGAAATATGGCTATGTGCACAAAGTATGTTCGCATTGTTCATGGGATACTATAGTGCACAAATCCTGATTTGTGTTCTCACACCATTATCCTCTTGGCTATTTTGCGTAGCTACGGAACAAATGCACTTGAAATAATAGAATGCTTCTTCCTCCTAGTGGCCCGATTATAACACAGCGAACTGACCTACTGGTGGTTAAGTTTGAATACCATATATATATATATATATATATATATATATATATATATATATATATATATTTATTTATTTATTTATTTTTGTTCATGTTTATGTACTTAATTTATATGTTGGTGTTGATGTGTATATTTTAGGTCATACTAGATATGTTCATTTAATGTGCTTGTAGATATATGTCTATGTGATAACAATTATTTTCCATGATATTTATATTAATTTGAGGATGTGTGTGGTGATATTTGTTAGATTAGAGTTCTTGTGTTTTGTTAGATGTGATCACGATGATGATGCCTTGATGGATTATTAGATTTGTGTATTTGTATAATGACGTTTATATGTGCTAGAGGGTGTATATAATTAGATGATGGTAGTGAATTTGAATGTGTATCATATAGATAGTTTTATGTTTGGTAGATCATTATCATCGTGATGTTTTTATTTTTACGAAATAATATTTATTATATATTATGTATTTGTGAACTTATATGAAAATCTTATATATGAAATTGCAATCAAAACGACTTTTTACAACAAAATGTAAATATATTTTTTATAACTTACAATGTTTTGTATGGTTGAAACTATGATTTTAAAATTAAGATACATAGTTTTCTATTGCTTAGATAGTTCATTTGTATTCATTCTAATATACAAAACACATATTTCATTAAAATTGGAATTATTTACTAGATCTAGAAGTTCTTTACTTTAACTAGATTGAGTTTTTCCAAAATGATAAATTAGAAAATTTCTTAATTCACTACTTTGAAAGGATATATTCACTTTTTTTGGGATAAAATTATCATAATAAACTATATAACGAAATTGATATAAACTTGAAGAAAATATTGCTTGTCTTAATGAATAATAATAAGTTATTGTTAAATATTATTATTATTATTATTTTATAACTTAAATTATTATTATTCATTTTAATTAATTAGTATTATTTGTAATTTATTAATATTTATTATGATTAATAATTATTATTCTTAACTATTAATAATATTATACTAATTATTAAGAAAGCGATTTATAAATTAATAAACTTTTATTAATAGCTAAGCAACTAATTAATTAATTAAATTATTTATTTAATAATTAAATAATGGGGGGTGGTTTTACCTCTATTGATAAACTAGAAAACTAGTTTTTGGAACTAATAATCAAGCAAAGGCCTGTGGCTATTACGTATAGCCTATCCTTGCAAATAGAGAGAATATTCAATATTTTCTCATTCTTGGGGACTCCACGATTATTTTCCATCATTTGATCCAAAAATATCGCCATGTTTTGTGATAAAATTGTGATGATAAACTACAGCCAAACAAATTTATATAAACTTATAGAAGCAAATAATTTACGCCTTAATCTTAGACTAGGTTATGGTTCATATTAAAAGGTTGATTAATATTATTTGATGAAAATAATATTTTACATGTTAATATTATTTAGCAATTTAATTATAATTTGATATAGTATATACCACATTATGTGTTGAGATATTATTATAATGAGTTGACACAATTTTAAAGTGTCCACATAAAATTTATTTAATGATAAAATTATCTGAAGTAATATGTTTGTTATACATAATAATTTTAAATTTAAATACTACTATTAGTAAAAAAAATTGCATTGAGTACCATATTTGATTATATTAAGAGGTAGATAACATTTTATAATCGACAAGAGAGAAAATGCTATATAAGACTCATATTATATTTAATTTTTTTTTTTTAATCAAAACCAATTATAAAATAGAAATTATAACATAATTTCTATCTACTAGTATTGTTTATTGTTTTATATTAACTTAAATATAAGTTGATCAAGGACTACATGACTAGTAATAAATTTTACTTGAAAAGAATTCACATATGAGTATATAATGACATTAATAATATTCAATAGTTGATACTATTATTAACCTATATTTTAGTTATATTGTGATATTATGGTAATTATTCTATCTATATTCGATTATTATAGTAATTTTAAGAGTTGGCACCATTTTCGTGTCGGATTTATAAAACTATTAAATGGCATAATACCATGTTTTGTGATTGTTACATTTTACAACAATTTCAATTATTGATATGACAGGCGATAAATATACAACTTATACAAGGAATATGCAGAAGTTGTTGAAGGAAATGGTTGTTTTATTACATATCAATATTTGGTGCGGATATGGAGGAGAGAATTCAACGATAATTTAATTGTTCTAAGAGGTAAGGATGGGGTTTTGCAGTGCATGCTTGTCTAAAAATAAAAAAGTGATAAATGTCAAGGAGCGAGAAGAATTAGCATTCCTCAACATTATTCTTGCAAATTGTATAGTGATCAACTATGAAAATGTACTTATTAATACGTTTATTTTATGTTATGTGTAGATTCAAATGTTAAAGCCCTTCAGAGCATAACGACAAAAAACAAGTGAAAGGAAAAAGTTTTACAAGCATCAAAAGAAGTGTTATGATAATCCAAATAAATATTTGGGTTTGAGAAACTCGTGACTCAGGGTTTAGACTTAAGATTTACCAACAAACACATGCTGCCCGGCCCCTTCGACGGCAGCCTACTTAACGGTCAAGGTCTCACCCAAAGTAGTATGGGAGGGTGTTGGAACAAGGTTTCCACACACACGAGAGAAGTTAATAAAAGGGGTCACCTTCCCGTTCTAATGGCGTACCTTTGCGAAGCCACGATCGAAACCCTTAACACTGTGGCAGCCAGAATAACTTATCATGACTCATAAACCATCGAGTAATAAGTTAATAAAAGCCAAGTGAAAAACATAACCAGATATATGCATTCATTCATTTCTAGAGCACATCGCATCCATGTGCACATCAATTAACTAACATTATGTAGTACACAAACATCATCTCGGAAATCACATATAGCGCAACCAATAACATAACACGGTACTTTCAGTCTATCAGCAAAAAAGTTCTTTTCATTCATCAATACTTTAGATTCGACTTACAATGGAACTCTTTACCGAATAACGCACATAGCTAGCGAAGTCACTTCTGACGGGACTTAGGGTCTCCACGCACACTGGCCAGCGGGGGCCCGCTTGCGATAATCACACCACGGACATCATCGGATCCAATATTTGTATCCGGGGCTTAACCAAAAGTTGCTACACAGACTCGATCTATCCACCTATTTATACTATATTAACACGCTACTCCGCAGTCTGCAACACGTGGTTTTGCGGACTTGGTCTGCCCTTTGACCCGTGGGCCCCTAGGCGAGATGGCCTAAAACGGCGCTGGGCTTGGCTTCAATACAAGTAATGCAAAATTGCTTCAAGTGCGGTTAGGGGACCCCGCTCCCAACGGGCCCCCAACATAATGTTGTGACTCGTCTCGAGTCACGGTCAAGCGATGGGGTATTCATCTTAGCTTGTTGTCCGATGGCGGCGGAAAAATGGGGCCGAATGGCTTCACTACGGGCTGCTAACGTTGACGTACAGTACAATAACTTTCAGGAAGTCGGTCATTCGGTCGCCGGAGTGACAACGTCAAAGTGCGGATTCCCGGCTCCTAACTACTACGTCCCAATCTAGCGAAAACTTGAGTGCTTCATCACTTACTTGGTTCGAGATGATCGTTGAGGAACTGGCAACAACGGCCGGAGCTCCTTGATTTCGTCTTAGAGCGTGGATGGTACGAATACGATACAAGCGAGCTGCCACGAGGGTGAGCATGGCCAACTTCAATGCACTAAAAATCTGCTCTTTCGGTACAATTCCTAGTTTATTCAGAGGAGGAGATCGCAGCGCACGGGCGAGACCCATAGTTCCATAGTAGTATCTAATAATTACGAACCCTTAGTGATGTGTGCTGAAATACTTTTTTCTTTAGCACTACAATGTGACTCGCTAGCGCGCACCTCGAAGGGTTTCGGATTGCAACTTAGCTTGCGGCATAGTATTACGTTTGTTCTGAGTTGGATTTTTCTTTGCAATTGTCTTGGATGCCTTCAGCATAACCACCAAGTGATGGTAGTGTGGGTACGGGCATTAAGGAGAGCCTATCAAATTTTCTTACAATTATTTCCAACTCTAGGAGGAGATTTGATCTTGTTCATATGATTGGTTTCACTTCATCAAATTTTGAGGTGATTAATAGAAATCACACACTGTGTTTTAAAAAATTCCCTTAGACAATATCATCTCTTTTGAAAATATTATAAATCATGAAATCAAATTCATTAAAACCAAGCTTAAGATCCACTTGGAATTATAATACTTTGACTTGTAAATAGGGATTTAAACTTTTCTAGATCATAGTATTAAAATGCTATGAATAAATGTTTCAAACCCTTTGAAAAATACCCAAGCCTTGAGCTTATGATATTAAACCTATTGGAGTAATTATTTAAACTTCCGGAATAAGACATTTTAATCAATGTTTAACTCTCTCGAGGCTCACATATCAATATTAAATAAACATTTTCCAATAGAAGAATTCTTGGTCACACCTTGAGTTAACAAACACCTTCCTATGCGAAAGCTTGTTTGATCTCCACGAATCGTAATCGAATGGCTATCGCATTCAATCAACATAGGTCTTTAAAACTTGAAAATTATGCGAAACAGAGTGGTATTGTGCATGTAACATGGCTCAATGAATTGGATCGCACTCAATTTGCGAAACGCTCCTTGGCCAAACAACGTACGTCTTGGTGGTATTCTCTTCAAAGCATGACATGAAACTGCGTAAAAGGAACTTTTTACACGAACATTCTCATTGCGTTCAATTTGAACTTAGTTTCAATCGAACCCTCCTTCTGCGTGAGCAACTTAATAAGCATGAATCAATCTCGGATACAAGAATCAGAATTCTTGATTTCCTTGAGAAATTACACGAGAGGTATATAATTTTAATACCGATTTCAATAAAGACAACGCTCGTTGATTTCCTCCAACCCTTTGCATAAATTAAAATTCTCCTTGGAATTCCTCTATTGTGGCTTTTAAACATAGCTGATATCGATTAATACAAATTGAGTCCCTTCTCGATTTCCACTCGGCGATTCTTTGCACAAATTTATATCGATATCAAATGGATTCCCGAAAATATCGAGAACCTCTACACACGAGGAAGATTTATACAAAACGTATGACTCAAATGAAGCTTTGGAAAGGGACCAAATGGTTCTTCATAAGTTAATAATTTAATTTCTCCTGTATATATAACTTAGGAATTTCAAAAGGTAGAAACCATTCTTCGCATAGAAGTTAATTAGCCACGGTTAATACACATAATCATGAAATTCAAAGGAAAGAGACCTTCGAGGATTGCCAAGCGCAATAGATAGTTAAAAATCTGCAAATTTTATTAAAACGGAAATTAAAACCTCTCAATCCAATTCTTCTACGGCCAACTCCAAATTCCTGCTTACGGAGGTTACAATTTATAGTTCTTATTACATAACGAGACCTCCTCAATTAGTATCGAATTTCCTAAATTGGAACAAAATCTTACTTGCCAAATATCCTCCTAAAATCTATCAACCGAAGCTAGATATACTCAACAATCTCACCTATTCAAACAACTTATCTCTAAATCTATTTAGATATACTCTCCTAATTTATTACGGAAATAAATGATAACGATTTGTTTGAGAACTTAACCCTCTCGGTAAAAATTGACTTTCCTGCCACATTAGTGAATGAATTTTAAACTCATATAGCCACAACATGTGAAAAATATTTCACATTCTTGGCTAAACTCTAATGCCCACATCGAGACTCCTGAGAAAAAATTCTTCATGGAGCTCTGTCCATGAGATCCTCCACCAGAACTACCAAGTTTCTGCCAACATAGCCATCATCAGTAGCATCCTCAATTGGGTGATCTTTTCATTTGATCAAGTACTAGAAATACTCTTGTCCTTTGGTTCTTTTAAACACCTTTTTGTCTAAGATCATCTCTGGGCGTTTGTGTGTTGTCTTGTAGGTATTGTTTTACCTAATCAATCTGCTCTCTATATTCGGTTTCATCGTACCTGTCTTCATACGTACAAATCGGCAACATTGAATATTGGAGATATTCCAATGTCAGGATTGGCAGATTCAATTTCATAGGAATTTGCGAGAAAATTTTCTCAATATCTGCATGGTCCTATCTTTTTGAATTTCGGTTTATTATCTTGTCTCTTTGGAAATCTAGTCTTTCCTCAAGTGTGCAAAACTAAATCACCAAATTCAAAATTAACTTCTCTTAACTCCGTCTGCTGCCTTTTTGGCACTTGATATTTCTTTGTCTTGTAGCTTTGCTTTACCTACTCATGTATTTCTTGAATATAAAACAAACTCTTCTCCTTCGGCACTTCTCATTTACCTTTTCCCAAGTTCCTCAGATCCCGGATACTCCTCTTGGGTGCATCCCATAAACAATATGGAATGGACTACGTCTGTGCCACCATTCGAGTGAATCATTGTATGCATATTATGCCTGTGGTAAGATATGATCCCACTACTTAGGATGTTCTCACATAATAATTCTCCAAAAGATTACCCAAATTTCTATTCACTACTTCGGTCTATCCATCGGTCGAGGATGATAAGCTAGCTGAAACTCGGTTTAGTGCAAGCTTCTTCCCTAATGTCCTCCAAAAATGACCAACAAACCTGGTATCTCTAGCTAGAAACAATACTTTTAGGCAACCCATGTAATCTAACAATCTCTTTGAAAAACAAATTGGCAACACATGAGTAGCATCACTAGTTTTATAACATGGAATAAAATGTGCCATTTTTGAAAATGTATCCTTTCTTTTAACAAAATTGTATCATTCCTTCTGTGTCTTAGGCAATCCTAAAACAAAATCCATACTTACCATATCCCAAGGTACGCTTCTGGAATAGGCAATGCAATGTACAAACACACGTCGCTTCTTCCCCGCTTTGCATCTTTGGCATTTTTGCAATTTTTCACAAATTTTTCCACTTGAGATCTCATCTTTGGCCAATAATAAAAATGACTCAATTTTGCTCATGAGTTTATTAGTACCAAAATGTCCGGCCAAGTCCACCACTATGCTTCTCTACGATTAAATTCTCTCTCATGGAACAATTTGGTATGCACAATTGATTTATTACGAACAATAAACCCTCTTGCAAGAAATAATCCAACCCAACGACTTCCTATCATAAAACGGAATTGACATGCTTCAAATGCTTCCTTGAAATCCAAATCTGTTTTATAGATTTATTTAAGAAAAAATCAAAACCTACCACTTCAATTTGACTTTCTTGAACGAGAATGTTCTTCCTACTCAAGGCATCATCTACCTTATTTTCTTGGCCACTTATGTGCTTCAAAAAAAAGTTAAAACTTTTGAAGATATTCAACCCATTTAGCATTTTTTTGATTCAATTGGTACAACACATAATATACTATAAAGCATGATTATCTGAATATAGTACAAATTCTTTAGACATTAAGTAATGTCTCCCTTTTAGTGATTGTACTATTGCATAAAACTCTTTGTCATAAGAAAGGTATTTTCTCCTTGTGTTATTCAACTTCTCACGAAATATGCTACGGGCCTATCTTCTGTTTTCAAAAGCAGCTCCAATAACTTCCCCACTAGCATCACACTTCACTTGAAATGGTTTATTAAAATCGGGAAAAAGCTAAAACGAGTTTCTCAATTATTTTATGTTTCAAAAAATAAAAATTATTTTAAGCTTCGGCGGTCACTTGAATGTTGTTTGTCCTTCTTTATGGTTTCAATGATAGGTGCATTAATCTTGCTAAAATTCCTTATATGAATTTCTATAAAAACTAACAAGTCCATGGAAACTTCTTACTCAAGAAATATTTTTTGGTGAAGGCCACTCCACAATTGCCTTTACCTTTTACGGATCCATCTTTAACCCTTCCATGAGAAGCAACAAAACCCAAATATACCAATTCTTCTTTCATGAATGAACACTTCTTTAAATTTATCGGCAACTTTTCTTGATGTAGTTTTCTTAAGACATAATTAAGATGACTCAAGTGCTCTTCCTTTGTTTTGCTATAAATTAATATATCATCCGGATATACTATTGCAAATTTAACGATAAATTCCTTTAATACTTCATTCTCGAGCCTCATAAAAGTACTAGGTACATTTGATAAACCAAAAGGGCATTACCATCCACTCATACAATCCCTCATTTGTTTTAAGGTTGTTTTCCATTCATCATAGTCTCTTATCCTAATACGATGATACCCACTTTTCAAATCTAGTTCTAAAAATATCTTGCTCCACTCAAACATTCCATTAAATCTTCAATTACGGGTGAGGAAATCTATACTGATTGTTATCTTGTTAATTGCTCTTGAATCGGTGCACATTCTCCAACCTCCATCTTTCTTCGGACTCAATAGTGAAGGTACGCACAAAGGACTTAAACTTTCTCGGCCAAACCTTTGTCCCCGACCAATTCTGTGCTTTCGATTTCTTCATTTTAAGTCATTTGTAAGGTTTGTTTTGTTTGGCTGATTTGATCACGAAATCAAATCTATCGATGGCTAATTCTTCTTACGGTGGTAATTCATTAGGCGAATCATCACAATAATATCACAATAATTATCCAACATTTCTTGAATTTTCAATTGGAAAATCAAAATTTTTTGTAGAAGTAAATACTACTTTATGTTTGCAAACTAAAGAAAAATTTACCTCTTCATCTTCAATGCTTTGCCAAGTATTCTTTCCCACTCAACAATAAAACCTTTGGATCGAGACTTTTTTTCTTGATGCATCTCCTTCTTCTATAGGCAGCAATGTTTGATACATACCATCCTTGAAAAACTTGTAGGTGTTCCTCTTACCACCATGCCTTTACTTTTACTCTGTCATCTTTTGCAAGGAGTCTACCCAGTAGGTATGTGACACACGTCCATAGGCATCACATCACACATTATTTTATCCTTGTGAAGCCTTGTACGCAACTCTGTTCATTGTTCTTTCACAATCAGTGATGACCCTTACGAAGGCATGACACCATGTAGGGTGTTGGATGTTCCTTGTCTTCAATTTCAACTTCTCTATTACCTCAGCAGAGACCAAATTGTACATTAACGCCTCATCGATGACCAGTGTGACATTTCCCTTGAACTTTTCATACATATGAACAAATTTTTTCCTCTTGTCTTTGGCCTCGGCTTCTTCCTTTGTTTGTTTCAACAAAACTTTGTTAACAACCAAAGATTCTCCCTTCTTTGGCACAATTTCTCTCTACTAGCCGGGCAACTTTCTTTGCTTCTTCTCACTTTGTGAGCAACGATTGCATTTCTCGACTTGTACCCACATTCTCCTTCTCTGGGCATTCATAGGCTCTATGTCCCAATTTCGCACCCATATTCAACATCTCACTTCTCTTCCTCGCCGCCTCCTCTTCCTACGCGGGGCTAGCCACGCCGCTTGCATCTGTACGTGTGTGCATGCTAAGGTGAGCTATTACTAGCTCCATCTCTTGGTGCTATAAATCTCCCTATACTACCTTAACTTCCCTTCCCTCTGATACCTCTTCCTTTCGTGACTGCTTTCTCGGCATTTTTCTTCAGCTTTCAAGGCCATTTGATCGGCCTCTTCTACTATCTTGAGGTCATACTTATTTCATCTTGGATCTCCAATACGAGACCATTTACCACTGCAATCTTCCTACTGCAATTGTATCCCACGGATCAATCAGCTCATATGCTCACTTTGTAAAATTCTTCTGTGTATTCTTTCACTTCCTCCATTAATCTGTCTAAGTTCACGCATTTAAATATAAATAATGATCGATAATCACTAGGCAAAATTTGCCTCTCAGCCTTGCTACCATTTTGCTCCAATTCTTGATTGGTTGTTACATTTCTCCTTCTCTGCAGCACTCCATCACAAAGTCTTGCATGTCCTTTCAACATACTAACAAATTTAACTCTCTTGCCTTACCCATATCTTCACAATCAATACATTTATTCTCTCATTGATCTAAGTACTCAAATCTTACGTTCAATCCTCCTACAAAAATACAGTCACTAGTCTGACTTGGATGTAGATCTAAAAATGTTTTAAAGAATCTCATCTCAGGTGGCAGCTAAATGCCTCCTTCCTCTTCTTGACTGAGTTCATGACATCTTAGGATCTCTTGTTTGTACTACTTCAATTGCTTCCAATCGGCTTGATCCTGGCACCTCAGTCTCCGGTCTTTTTTCCCTGCATTTTGCGTAGCCCTGCACCTCCTCTTCTGCAACAACACCTCTACCCATTTGGACAGCCATGCTGGATTTCTTCCTTAAACTCTTGGAATTATGTTCAATCTCTGAAATTAATCTTTCTGATGCCTTTGATACCACAAATGATGGTAGTAGGTGTAGGCGTTAAGGAGAACCTCTCAAATTTACTGTGATTGTTTCCAACCGGAGGAGTTTGATCTTGTTCACTCATGATTGGTTTCATTCATCAAATTTGTGTGAAATTTGATTAGTAAAATCCACAATAATCTTAAAAAGTCCCTTAGATAAATATCTAAACTCTTTTGAAAATATTATAAATCCCTTGAAATCAAATTCATTTAAAACCGAGCTTAAGATCCCTTGGAAGTATAATACTTTGACTTGTAAATGAAGGGTTTAAACTTTCCAAATCATAGTATTAAAATGGGTTTGAATAAATGTTTCAAATCCTTTGAACAAATACCAAGCCTTGAGCTTATGATATTAAACCTATTGGAGTAATTATTTAAACTTAGAGATAAGACATTTTAATCGACATTTAACTCTCTCAGGCCCCAATATCCAATATTCAATAAACATTTACCAATGAAAGGAACGCTGGCCCACACCTTGAGGTTAACAAACCCGCAAATTCTCATGTAGCTTGTTTGATCTCCATAGATCGTAATCAAATGGCTATCGCATTCAATCGGCCATCGGTCTTTAAAACTTGAAAGGTATGTGAAATAAGTGGTATTGCGCATGTAACATGGCTACGTGTAGTTGGATCGCACTCGATTTGCGAAATCGCTCCTTGGCCAAACAACTTTGTGCGATCACTGGTGGTATTCTCTTCAAAATCGGCGACATGAAGCTACTGTAAGGAACTTTTACACCACGAACATTCACCATTGCGTTCAATTTGAACTTGGTTCAATCGAACCCTCCATCTCTGCGTGAGAAACTTAATAACGTGAATTGATCTCGAGATACAAGAATCGGAATTCTCGATTTCCTTGAGAAATTCCACGAGAAATTAATATAATTTTGATGCCGATTTCAACAAGAACCCAACACTCGTTGATTTCCTCAACCCTTTGCACGAGAATTAAATTCTCCATGGAAATTCTGTGTGTGGCTTTAAACACTCAATCGATATCGATTAATACAAATGAGAGTCCCTTCTTGATTTCACTCGGCAATTCTTTTAATTTATCAATATCAAATGGATTCCCAAAAGATCGGAACCTCTACACACAAAGATTTATACAAAACGTATGACTCAAAATGAAGCTTTGAAGGGACCAATGGTTCTTCACACGAGAGATTAACAATTTATTTCTCCACAACATATATAACTACGGGAATTTCAAAAAAGGTAGAAACCATTCTTCGCATAGAAGTTAATTGCTTGGTTAATACACGAGAAATCATGAAATTCAAAGGAAAGAGACAGTTGTAAAGCACAATAGATAGTTAAGCTTCTGCATAATTTATTAAAACGAGGTAAAACCTCTCGTCATTCTTCGTGGCCAACTCCAAATTCCTCACTTACGAGTTACAATTTATAGTTCTTATTACATAACGGGAACCTCCTCAATTACAATCGAATTTCCTAAATTGAGGCAGAATCCTGTACCAAATATCACTCTAAAATCTGCTCCGACAGAAGCTAGATATACTCAACAATCTCACACTATTCAAACAAATTGTCTCTAAATCTACATGGCTCTCCTAATTTATTACGAAGGAAATAAATGATAACAATTTTGTTTGAGGACTCAACCTCTCGGAAAAAATTAACTTTCACCCATCGTTAGGATGAATTTTAAACTCATCTAGCCACGACAAGTGAACAATATTTCACATTCTTTGGCTAAACTCTAATATTTGCATCACCAAGCCCTCAACCTTCACTGCCATTGTGATAGAGGAGGAATCACTTACGGCATGTCTTCGCATAACCGATCGATGAAGTGCTCTATCTGCCCAACTGTATTCATCACGATCTGTCTTTGTGATATTGGGCGGGGATTCGGCCGGCTTTGGCAAGAATTGTCTTCTCGACCTCTCTTAGCTAGTGCTATGCCCGAAATCATCTATTTTGGAGAAGCAACGGAGACACGGAGTAAGTGGAGAGTGTGCTTTGCCACGCGATTTTTGCGATGTCGAGGTCGACCTTGCGCATGCTTGGACTTGTGCACGGGGTTGGCGGTTTGAATGTCAATGCAACACTTGAGAAGGAAAATCGGCCCCGTACGGTGATGTGACAATAGTTGCTTGTCGCGAGCTCGCTTGTATCGGCCTCACGGTTCACACTTTCGGTTGAAGGGTATCTACTTTCGGCTAAGAGCACTGCAACTTGGACTAGAAAGCCTCCGGCCTTGGCCTTCGCTGATCTTCCAAAACGGTCCATCGCTCCTCTTAGGCGGTAGCAACAACATCTACGATCTTGTCCAGGTCTGCACTACGGTAATGTAGCGTCAGCTTCTCCTTCAATATTGTCGGCCTTGCACTTCTTCCGCTACCATGTGGGAGGCTTGCCGGTGCACTTTGTCCGTGTGGGGACTTTGCACCCTCCCCTCCAAGTCCTTCGGTCTCCACATTCATTTTGAGGCTCTTGCTCCACTATGGTGGCATCCTTGGGGTTTCCGCAATCGGTCACTTTCTTAGTGGGACGCACTTGATCTCCTTTTTTGTGCTCGGTGGGACCGTATTCTTTAGCTCTACATATTTTCCGGATGTTCTCATTTTGACCGGGGCGAGAAGATTTGAGGCCAAGTTTAGGCGGGCGGCCATGTGGAAACGGCAGTCGGCCTCAGGTCTCGGTGACCATGTACGGGAGGTTGTACCACCTTTGGATATTTTCGAATACTGATGTATGTTGTGCATGGTGACATGAAAGTCGACAATGCTTATACTTCTCGTACACCACGAGCGTAGTGCGGCCTAGAATGTATTGTCGCGGCTAGCGCGAGTCGAATAGCACCGAATACCTTGTTCTCCTCGATGCATTCTAAATCCCTAGAGTCCCACGGGTTGGCCTAGCGTGCACCGCACGGACATCGGTGTCAAGCTCGGGAAGTACCGCATCATTAGGCATACGCATATGCAATGAAGGCAATCATCGGTAATAGCCGGGGGAGTGTCGGAAGGACTTTCCCTGGTCCGGCACCTTGCGCACATTGTACATGAACTCTTCATATAGGTACTACGACCCGGTTATGAGACCCCCTTCTCGCCTTGTCCTTCTGTTGAATAACATAGGTAGGGACGACCGATGCCATACACTCGTGCATCATCTTACATGCGAGCGGCCAGGTGCCCATGCACACGCAGGTCGGCGATGGTCTCTCATGAATCCTTACTTGTCGCGGTCGACCTTGTATTTTCCACACTTCATGTTGCCACCTTGTGCTCATACTTCTTTACGAATCCCTTCATGGGATGGGGCCTTCATGCGCAAGTGAGGCGATCTTATGGATTAGTGCGGCGTCAATTGGGATGTGGTCTTGGATCTACAAGCATCCATCATGGATCAGTGCAAGTAGCGGGTGCACAACCAAGTTGGTGATAGCATATCGCCCAAAATGGTGGATGCGCAACGAGTCCAAAATCCGTGGGGCCTCACGGCCTTTGCACACCGCAACATTGGTTCCACTTTTCGGTACATTGTCATATAAAACCTGCTTTCCGAGATACAATTACGGAGCCGGATCCCAGGGAAGGTGGCTTCATTTGCTAGTCGTGGTCATCAAATTTAATGGAGGAAAGGCTTCAGCTTATGTCCCCAATTAAAAGGGACCTCTGTCGGGACCAATGACATTTGAAGATATTCACGGACAATGTCGATGTTCTTCGGGGTGTCCACCGATTGGCTTCCTCGACTTAACATACGCTGACAACCATGAGAGCGGAGCCAACGCGAGAGAATTCTACCGAAATTTATATACATGGTGCTTTGATGGATTGGGAAAGCGCGCACGAGGCACTTGCGGGAATGCATAATCTAGGGAAGGTGTGCGGCTTTACCGAAGCTCACTTCCGTGGCTTTCCCCCTTCCTGTCCTTTCCTTGTTCCTTGCATTTTCCCTTTCCCTTAGCCGGTGTGGACATGACCTCTTCTATTTCGAGAGTTACTTCAAATAAATCCTCGGACCCAATTTATTCGGAGGCCGTAATGAGGCGACGACTCGATGGTTTTAGAGGCATTCATTCTTGCTCGGAATATGAATTCAAGGTTCTTGCTATTAGAAGGTGACTCGCCCAAACATACATATGTTGTGGTTACAAAACACATAAATTCGCGACACAATACGGAAGCGTAAGAACTTGAGAGAGCAAGATGGAGTGATTATGACCTCGCCCATTCTTTCATAGCCCTCCATGAGTCAAAACGAGTCGGATTATCATTAATTGTGACTTACCATTGAGGAAATGGTAAAAAATACTCTAAGATCCTTTGCATTAATTTCCAGCTACCACTCCATCCAATGGTAAATCACTTTTTCACCCGGATTTCTTGTTCCAGCAGCTAGTTTTTCTAGTTGCGCACTACCCCTACGCCTTCACATTGCACCCTCTCACACCTCCTTATTTATTCTCTACCACTATGTTCCTGCCACACCTGCTGTGCCTTCCCTTCCTAGGGTGTGCAACACTCTTGATACGGATAATACGGCCATATAGTCATTTGGTAGGCGTCGGGTTTTTTTCAGGTGGAGTTTCGAGGCAAGCGCCGTTAACATACCTAGGCGAGGTAATCTCTGTATGTATCAACCGTACCTCTCCACCTTCCTAATTTATTTTACTATATACGAACCCAACTAGTGCTTGCGAATCTTCTCTGGGTTAGCATGCAAAGGCGGCTATCATAGCGGCACCAATTCTTCTTCCTTGAACACCTTGTATACATTGGATGTGTACGATCATGTCCGCTTTTCACCGAGCCTTGAACTTTGCTAGTGAAAGTTAGCAATGAATCGATCTCTTCAAGGCAACCAACTATGCCAATCTTTCCTCCATGAATTCGGGTTACGCCTGTTTGTAAAAGCGACGCCAATGTGCGAGGCTGGGGACAATGTATTCCGGAGGCATGATGGCCTCCTTTCCATATACCATCTTGAAAGGAGTCTTCCCGATCGAGTTTCTTATATGTAATTGTATATGCCTATAGTGCGAGACGTGTGCATGTCCCAATCACTTCAATCGCCATTACGGACCTTAGTTAGTGCATTCCCCAAAAAAAAAATTAGAAAACTACTCTCTTGCACCATTAGCTTGTGGATAATATGGGAGTCTTTTCACATGGTGGATGCGAAATTGATACATCGAAGCGTCAATAGCTTCATTAAAAAAATGTGTACCTCTATCGCTCATTAGGATATTTGGGCAGCCAAACCGAGATCATAATATCACAAGGTTAAGTCATAAGCTGTCTCTACATATTAAAAATCCTTCGCATCCTTTTCCTCTACCCATCTAGTCACATAATTAGTGGCAATAATGATGTAACATGCACCGATATTCTTTCTTGGAGGATTGATGGGTTCTAAAAAGTCTATGGCCCATTTTCGAATGCTTGCAAAGTCATCGTGGTTGCGGGGGCATTTCATCTGCACATGAAGGCTTCCCACAGTCCATTGGCATGCATCACGAGGGCTCGGCAGTATGCATTTGCCATAGTTATGAAATGTGGGCCACCTGACTAGCCTTCAACACCTTCTACGCAATGGCTTTTCCCGGCATAGTGGCCTCTGCCACTCACATAGACCTCAGCCATGATAGCTTGTCTCTCATGTTCATTCATACCTTCTCAATACCTCATCTACTCCCAACTTGTATAATTGACCAGCAATTAGAGGAGTGAAATCAGCGCACGGTGCAACTCCTTTTACGATTGCATTGAATAATCTATAGGTACCATCCCGGTGGTCAAGAAGTGAATAATGTGCAAAGTGCTCGCGGCCACCTTGATAGCAAAAATATGTGCATCGTGTAATCCTTCTTCTAGACTAGTTGGCTCTTATCCATTCTCGTCCAGAGACAAGTGATCGGAGTCTTGCGTTCAACCTCCTCGGCTTCACAATAATTTCAAAATCATAATGCGAAATAGCGGTAACCATCTACAAATATTCCCCCCCGACACACGCTTATTGACTAGGTATTTTAAATCTAAATGGATCGGTGAACATCTTAAAGTGTCCTCCCAATAGATAGTGTCGGTATTTTGCGGGGCATACACCATTTCCATTCCTTCATCGTTAGGTAGTAGAATAGTTGCGCTGCGAATTAGAGAGTTTCTGCTAGAAAAGCATGGCCCGAATGATCAATGTACCCTTCGCCTAAGCTACACGCTAAGACATCGCCAGGGCTATTCCTTATGCATCCACATGTACATGAAAGACCTTCACCCAATATGGAAATATAGAGAATAGGTGTAGTGACCATATTTTCTTTTGTGACTCAAAACTATTCTCACACTCCTCATCCCCGAGAAAAAGGATACATCCTTCTTTAGTAGCTTCTCCATTGGGGTAGTAATCGGGGTGTACCCTTGAATAAACTTCCTATAGTAGCACATGTGCCCTAAGATGGAGCACAAATGTTTCTTAGTGAGTGAGGGATTGCTAAGTTTATGATAACCACTATCTTGGTTGGGTCGACCATGCAATCCCTACTAACATACAACATGTCCCAACAAAATTCCAAATGGCATGCGGGGAATATTCACTTCTTTAGGTTCAACGACATGCGGTGTTTACGCAAGCATCGAACATCATCACAAGTTATACACATGATTACTTACTAATCCAAACAACTGTCCAATCATCAAAATAGACCTCTAGAAACTTTTGTATAAACTCTTTAGATACTGCTAAAACTACACGTGAGAAAATTGCGGGGGCATTCTTTAGTATGAAGGGAATGATAGTGTGTTGGAAGGATCCCCGATGAACTGAAGGTTGTCTTGCTCCGATATTTGGGTGCTATTACGATATGATGGTACCCTAAAAACCCATCGGTGAAAAAGTATGCTTTACGACCTCCCACATTATCCAAGATTTCATCGAAAAGAATGACGTGGGGAATGGATGTGTACCGACATCATTCGACAAGCAGGTCTACACGGATCCTTATCTCTGCTGATTTTAACAACGAACTACCATTAGGCACAATCGGAGCTGGTCCTCTTGGCCTCGGTGATACTTGAAGCCACCATCTTATCTATTTCTCCTTGACTTTCTATTTATATTGGGGTTCGGCGCGATAGGAGGTGTTGCTTGACAAGACGTGCATGCGGCTTCCAAGGTGATTCTCATGACACCCATATCTCCTACAATTCCCTTGAGCTCGGAGAGAAATTCGTACGAATGAGTCCTGATGTTCAATCGGCGGCTCGATCTTTCCAACGTATCATTGTCCCGGTAATCCCCGATTTTGTCCATCTTGGGATGCTCTTCTATCCGATGACCGGCTTCCTTCAAATTTAATGATTTGGTCACATCTATTGTACGTAATAGGGGTCCTACAACTGCGCGCTCTCCTTCGGCTGCGGGATTGCGTGTACTAGGATCCTCATCACGGTCTTCCTAACGACAAATTTCGACGAGTTGAAAATCTCCTACATCTGTGCATCCCAAAAGTGGCCTTTCCCATTCCTTCGAGGCTACATGCGTAGACAAGAGCATCTCCCTTATTGTAGGGATTCATCTAATTTTTCGTCCCTCCAACTAACTGGCCCAATACTTCCATGAAATCCTTTGTCATTGTGCCCCGTGGCGAGTGCGGTGCGGCTACGCATCAAATACTAGGTGGTAGGGATTGGTCCTAAGGCGTGAATGAACATATGGACCCATTCATTCCGGGTTCTTTCTTTCCATACCTCATCCTATAGCCAAGTGTTTGCGCGAGTCCCCACGGTCGGAAAAGAGCTCCGCCGTTGGGTTTGCGGAAGGTTCAAATCATAGAATCATCATTTTTTGGCATTCTTCCCGGTCTCGAAAGGCTCCCTAGTGGGTTTCCCACCACCGCGCTAGGGTCACGCACATAGCCAAATCAAGTGCCCAAAATCTCCATTCTTCGGGGACATCTACTTTAATGCTTTAAGAAAGTCCTTCACTAGAACCATCAAAGTAAAGCTGGGTTATCTTACCTTTGAGTAGATGCATCGGAAGCTCTTTGTGATCTTGGGGCCCTGACAGACACATCCTTCTGTCGGTTCTTCCAATTTTCTATCTCGCCATTCGAATATGAGAGACATGCGTGTGTCTTTCTCCCGGCACAACATGCCATCGGCTGTGAGTTGTCGTCATCATCTCGGGTATTTAGTTTGAAAATATGTTCAACATCTTCCTCTTCGCACACCAATTCTGTATATCGTTCACCTTGCTAGATCCAAGGGGACTATTACCCGCGTACCATCATTCTCGAAGATCTGCTCCTCCTTTTAAGATTGATGATACCTCCCATGTTGATAGCCCAATCCAGTCCTAAGAGCGCTAGGTAAGGGTTCGCGTCATCAAAATTTGGACACCTCGAAATGCGCATAAACTTTGCTCCCTTGATATCTGCCACAAGCTTCGGCGTCTTCCTAATGGAATGATCTTATGATGGTTAGCCATACATAGTTGGATGGTGGACCACTCAATTGAAGTTCTCCATTCTTTGCCATGTTTATTTGGGCGGGACATTGGCATTAGACTGAGATCAGACCATTTGATCATCTCATATTCCCCAATTTGTGAAATCATACACATCTCGACTCGTCCTTTTCTTATTCCTATAAATCTTATTCATAGCTTTAACCTTCGTTCGGTGTGCATCCCCTTTCTACGCCATTTTGTCCCATCGATGGCAGAGTTATCACTTCGCCTTCTGGTTGTGTTGTAACTTCATACATGCCTAAAGAAATAGCTTAAGCTGCTTCATCTGCCTTTGGATCCACCAAAAGTCTTTGAGGTGGATGCTTTGTCCTAACAAAATCCTTCACAACTTCGGTGAAGGACTCTTTCTCCTTTTGCGAGTCCGGAGCTTTCCCTTTTGTTAGGAGCCCTTTTTGATTAGTGGTTAAATTGCAAATTTTTCCTCGGCTCCTCTAGTGGCAATGCCCTTGCGCGTAATTACATTGACACTAGGCCCATCATCATATGGTTATGCCTTAACCGTTGTACATTTTGTGTCGACGTCTTACGTTTTCTGCATATTTTCTATCCCGGCACGGGACAATATTCAATTACATGATTGAGCGTACGCAATACCAACATGATTGGCGTGCGAGGTTTCGAGCCGATCTCTTGCATAATGTCCAACATTCCCACGGTTGTAGCAAATTAGTTTCCATCTTCCTCAACTTTGTGCCTCCCGCCTCTCCCTCCTCCTCCTCCTCATGTAGGGATCCTTCTCACCTGGAGGAGATGCCAATGATGAAGGGTCGGCCTACACCTTGTATAGTTTCCCCCATCTCATCCATATCATATGTTAGCGATTCGCTCATCGTGACCTGACGGGCTAGAATTTTCTTGTTGCTTCAACTCTAGGACATTGGCACCTAATGCGTGGGCAGTAGTGTGTCTTGTCCTACTACCCGATAATTCGTGCACCATAGTGTGGGGGTACTTGTTCTAGTAATAACTCGGCGTAATGGACTTGGTCCCCGGCGTCCATGTAATCGACAACGGAAAGTGCGATCCTTAGTGTGGCCTAATACTGCATCATATACACCCAGACATCCCACGCTAGCCTTCTTTAACCGATCCCCTTCTTAAGTTCTAAATTTCCAAGTGCATCGCCTCTAAGTGGCTTTGGATCGTAGCGCCCCAAATTGAGCATCGCCCCGCATGGTGCGGCTTCTAGCTTCATGGAAATCTCAGGGCCTCTTCTTGTGAATCAATCTTATAACCCATAGGTCCACGTAGATGTGTTAATACCATGGCAATAAACCACTCCTTATGTTGTTTTCCTCTTAGAAAAATCCTCCATCAACGATGACTTTCTTCGTAGTCGGCTTCCCAAATAGACTTTGTAGGTCCACCACTTAATATCTTCCAACTCTACTACGCATTGAGAATAGGACTTATGTTTTCAAAACTACTACTTCAAGGCATCCTTAATGTCTGTATTGTAGGATTCACATGTTGAGAAATGTGTCCCATGAACCAATCTAGCTCACCCTTCAAAGGCTATTGATAGTTGCGCTCTCTTTACGACATTATTATTAACATTCTACGCGGTCCATACCTAATTTGCTACGAACGAGAACCGATCCATATCCTCGTCCCCCACCCTTAAGGTGGGTAACTTCATGTGCATAGCCATATCGTACGCGGTGGTGGTGGAGGTGGGGTAGGAGGTGCTTGCAGCTTTGCGTGAGTTCAATGGTGGCATTGTTGGGGGACTAGTCTCTTCGTGCGCGAGCTCACCTTTTTTTAGATCAAGTGGATCCCTTAGAGGGTTGTACAACGATCTATCCCTTCTTGATTAACTTGATCGTATTTACCACTTCGTGTCATGCTTCCACTGCGATCCAAAGGTCATTCACTCGGTGTATTTGCAGGACACCCTTTTCACACAATAGCATCTTTAATCAGCAATGGCAATGTTTGCAAGAACTTACCCACCGAATCCCTTGAAAAGCCTTCGCTGCGACTCGAATATGATACAAATTGATCGACTACAAAATCAGTTACAAATCCACCCAACACGCTATCAACCCGGTGATCTACGATCTGGGTAATTTTGTTATCGATCTTCTCTAACTATCGAATCGGTTCGGGGGTCCACTTGCATGACTTGCTCATCTTTCAACGGGTTTGAAATTCCACTAACCTTACTGTACTCTTGTAGTTTGTGTGTGAAGGTTATGAAGAATATTTCGTGGTACTTCTATAAAAATGTACTTATTTTTTCACTCTTAGAAGGCATATATCTTCTTACTTCTATTTTATTTAGGTCAAACTCACGAATGCTGCTTTCAAACTAGTCCTCGAGTTTAGGCTTTAATGGCTGCCAATGACCTTGTGGCATTGCAATCTCTCTCTCAAAATTCTCCCGGATCCTCAAAAACGAAACCATTTGTTGGTTTGAGGGGTCGTGGCTCCATGTTCAAACTTAAGATTTGCGGCAAAATCTGTCTTTCTTTGGCCCTTTAGGCAATGGCTTACTTGCGCGGAGTCGAGGTATCACCCAAAATAATATGGGAGGGTCTTTGGGGGTCGAGGTTTCACACGGCCCGAGAGAGAGAGAATTTAATAAAAGGGGGAACCTTCATATCTAACGAGCTGTGCAACGAAGCCTAATCGAAACCCTTAACACTATACTTGTGGGAGTAACTTATGCGAAGATCATAAACCATCAGATAATAAGATTAACGAGAAGCCAAGTGACAAAACATAACCAAATATATGCATTCATTTCTTTCTAGAGCATTGCATCCATGTGCGCATCGATTAACTAACATTATGCGGTCTGAGATTGTAATCACAAAAATCACATATAGTGTAGCCAATAACATAATGCAAAGATATCAAATATCAACAAAAAGGTTCTTTTCACATTCATCGTACTTCGGATTCGACTTAGGATTGTTTACCGGCCCGCACACATAGCCGGCGAGGTCCGCCTGCGGCGGGGACTTGGGGTCTGCACACACTGGCAGGAGCCCTTGCCCAAAATCCACACAAATATCTCGGATCAATATTCGTATCCGGAAGCTTAGCCAAAAATTACTTCTAGCTCGATCTATCCCGGCTATTTATAATATATTAGCATGCAACACACTATATTCCACAACTTTGGTTTTGCGGACCCTTGGTCTACCCTTTGGCCCATTACGAGTTCATTAGGGGCTTTGACCCACCCCAAAGCCCTGCTAGACTAAGCTATTACAAAATATCATAAAATTGCCTCAAAATTTAGGTTAGGGACCCGGTCCTACAATAATTGATGTTATGGACGAGAATAAAACACTACTACCACATTTGTTCTTTTAAAAAAATTTGCGGGGAGGAAAATTTTATCCGGCTTCACTTAGTCGGTCGTATGTTCTTCAATGGGGAAAATATCGCCCGAAGAGTTTACTTCACATCGAGCCTTCATAATTATGAAAATATGACAATAACCATAATTCATGACGTGCTTTCTCATTGGGGTGGTAACCTTCCTAAAATTTTTTATCTACAATTAGACAACACTTATCATGAAAACAAAAAATCGGATTGTTTGGATATCTAAACATGTATTGAATTGAGAATTTCATAAGGTAAACGTTGGTCTCCTTCTTGTTGGGCACATTTACGATCATATTGATTAGATGTTGATCATTTTAGTAACATTGAGGAGGAAGAATATTTGGGAGCTTTCCCATCAATAATTGAATGTATTAAGAAATCATATATGCCCGAGCCTATTTTTCATGTGTTAGAAGAAAATGTTTGCATACGAGTTTATTCGGATCACATGGTGAGGAGAAATGCATTGAACAACTTGACGGCATTGCTTCCAACATCGATTTCGTATAAAAAAAATGCATGGGAGAATACTTATATGGGGAAAGAAGTATTCAACAACTTAGAATCGTATGCATCATCGGGTTTGGAATTTTTGAAGTTCATTCCAGTCATCCAATATTTGCATCAAATGTATTGTTATTACAATCGAGTTGGTGAAGTTCATAATACACGAGCAAAAGAAAGTATAAATTATTACGAATGCACGGAAGAAATTCAAAAAACCATTGGATATACATATGAGTGCTGATGTTGTTGGTCGGTTTGGTGGGAGTCCTTTTTCAAGACCGGCCAAATGAAGATATATTTTAAAGACTCCATTTTATTTAGCCTACGTCATGTCAAATGAACGGGAGGGAAACTAACATTCTCGAACAACAACAATCTCGGTATTATTAATTCTATAAGGGTGGAGGGAAAGATAAATGCACATATTTGGTTCCAGAGTCTTGTGCACAACGTGAAGCCATGGAAGACCTTTAGAGGGTTCAATAAAATATATTAAGGAGGTTGCATGATCATAGTCTTGTAAATGAATATCCACATGGCCTGCATTACGGGTTTGGAGTTATAAAGGTATTCTGAAGAAAATAGATATGGCTTCACAGTGTTGAAGTACATTGGTATGACACAAACACACCCATTCAATGGTGTGTACAAGCCGGAGATAGTGTTGATAACAAAATTAGCGAGAAGAAAAGAAAGGGTACAAATATAAATCGTCGCCCGCCTGAGACCTCTTAAAAGTAGAGAAAGTTGACATACTAAAAAATAGAGTAACTCTTAGCTCCCGAGGACCATATAGATTCTTAAAAGGTTGGTACCACAAGAAAATGTGTTGAGATGGTAGTTTGTTGAACCTAGTCATAGATCTAGAAGAATTTTTGAAACCTCAAGTGGAAGGCATGCATGTTGACTCGGTCAGGGCACTAGTTGATGAAAGAGAATAATATGGAACATTGTTATCTACATTTAGTCATTCATCGAAGATGTGAACTACGATGGTGTCTCGAAAATATCGGTGATTTTTAATAATTGTGTAAGACAATGGATATAAATGATGTTTGCATTGAGCAATGAAAATTATGTTTAACTTCCTATGATGTTACATGAAGTTATGAGCCATTTTTATATTTTGGATTATATGTTTAATTATAATGAATTCATTTCTCTAAATTATTCACAATGCAAAAATAACTTGGAGAAAATAATTTATGTTTGGTTGTTTTAGTCATATAACTTGTTCATAATATCATGGTTGAAATATGTTTAAAAAGTTGTCTTTTAATTCTATGGTTGAAAAATTGTGAAATATATTATATCTTTAACATTATGGTTGAAAACAATTAGAATTTTAGGGATTGTCGAGTGTCATGATATTATATATTAAATGACATGTATAAAAATTATTAAAATTTTAATGTGTTTAAAATCTCATTATTTTAAATGTAACGTCACTACTAAAAATATGTTGAAATTGTACTGCCAAATAAAAAATAGTATTCTAGCACCAACCATTGTGTGCTTTTCCCATTTATTTGGCACATGAAATGTTGAGGTTGATAGAAATTTCAGCACCGACGCTTTAGTGTGGGGGGGGGGGGGACTAGGAGGGCCAACGGCTTTGCACTAGGGTGGGACCAAAGGGCAAAATTTGGTGCATGTCTATTTTTGTTATCCCTTAATTAAGATGGACAATAAAATGTAATATAATCTCAAAATAACTTGTAATAGTTAATAGTGTGATAAACTCGATTATTTATTGGGCTTCGAGTTAAGGAGTAGTTGGTGAATCATGCGAGGTAATTCTAGTTGTAACGAGGAGTTTGAAAGTGTAGTGGTGCATTAGTTAATGCGGGTTGTAATATGTTTAACTCGGTTAAGTGAGTTAAACTCAGTTGTGCTAGTTGTAACTATTAGATACACTAGTGAGAGATCAAGTGAATTAAATATTAATTAATTCACAATCAGTGATCTCACATGAAACTGAGGATTTACTATTATTAGATACATGCATGTCTGATCCAGTGGAGACCCAGTTGAGATCTATGTGAAAGTCAAGTTGACTATCAGTTGTAGGATTATTGGATTGCACCCATGAAACCAAACACCCATTGGAGTACCCATGATACTTGTGCAGTTAAGGAAGGAAAAATTTCCTATTCTTTAGGGATTTCATTCATCAAGGATTGCGCAAGCAAGGTAGGCTGTCTAGAGGTAGTAAATTGGCTAAGTATTGGTCAGTTTTATGTATGACAGTGTGCAACAATTATATGAGTACATGAGGGCTCTTGTGAGAATAGTTGTATGTAATTGTTTCATGATTCCATGTTGAATATAAATAGAAGATAGTGGAGTTTTAAGAATCAAGATTTCCCCAGAAATTATACATGGGCATTTGTGACGATTGATTCTTCTTTGCTTCATGTGATTGGCGATTGTGTTTTTAATTCCGCAATTGATTTGTAGAAGTGATTCAGTATTTAACTTTAGTATATTTTTGGATCAGATTGAATCCATGATATACATGCTTGTTGTATAATTTATACATGGTATCATAGCACAAGAAATCACAATAGTGAAGGAGGAGCTGAGTTTTTGATTGGATATAATTCAAATTTGCAGAAAGACTTTCTTGGTGCTACAAGTGATTCAGGATCGAAATGGCTTTCAATGGCTTGAGATTGGAGTATGCACTCGAGGGAAAATCAAACTATATTGCTTGGAAGGACAGGATGGAGGCAGTACTCGAAGACAATGGCTTGAAGGAATTCATTGACAATGATGTTCCAAAACCCGTTGTGACAGATGTTGCAAATATTGATGCATGGAAAAAGAAAGTGGCAAAGGCGAGGAGGATCCTATTGGAGGGAGTACGAGACCACATTGTCTCAAGCCTCCATGGGAAAGCCACACCATATGTAATGTGGAAGGCTTTGATGGATCTATTTTAGAGAAACAATGACCATAGGAAATTGGCCCTCAAAGATAAACTCAGGAAGATCAAGATGGAGAAAGGCGACTCCATGCCAAAATATTTAACAAAGTTTGTCCAATGTTAGGATGAACTGGGGAGCATTGGCATAACTGTCGCTGATGATGATTTGGTGAGATTGGCTCTCCTAGGACTTTCCAAGAGTTGGCACAGTTATCAAGACTTTATCAATGGAAGGGAAAAGTTGCAGTTGAGAATGACTATGGTCGGTTGGGTACGGGGAGGAGTTTAAACAACACGAGAGATGGATATTCATCTGATGATGGATCTTCATCTAAGAATGAAGATGAAGAAGATTGTGCTTTGGATGCCAAGGCGAAGAAGGGGAAGGATAATAAATTCTATTCTAAATCTGAGTCTAAAAATGGGAAGAAGCAGGATATGTCTAGGGTGAAGTGTTTTCACTGTCATGAGCATGGGCATTATGCTACTAATTGTCCACAAAAGAAGAAGAACAAGAAGGTTGGAGGATCTACAGCTAGTGAGGCTTTGGCCTTGCAATTTGAGCTTGACTTCTCATTGATCGTATGCATGGTGTCAAGTGCATTGGGATATGTGTGGTATTTGGATAGTGGTGCTTACTTTCACATGACAAGAGACAAGGAACTTTTTAGTGACTTGGAGGAGAAGGATCTCTAGATGCATATTGAAATGGGTGATGACGGGCAGTACAGTGCTACCGAGATTGGTACCATTACCTTCCATAGGCAGTTAGGTAAACCCTTTCAATTAAAAGATGTAATGCATGTACCATCTTTGAAAAAAAATTTAGTCTTGATTTACACAGTACAAGCATTACATATTCTTAGTGATTTGCGAGTAATGGCTAAATTGTTTTGTAGTGTACGAAAAAAAATTTTGTAGGAAAATATCATGATGTTATTTTTAGTGAAGGAAAATATTTCATGTGACACAAAAAAATAGGACAAGCCAAAAATATATGGATTTGAGTTAATAATCTCTACAAGCTAGATGTAGATGGTTGTGCAACATTGATGGGTAAGGCGGACAAAGTGGTGATATGGGATGAGGGTAAATTATGGCACAGGAGATTGGACCATCTTCACCATGGAGCCTTGAAAGTCATGTATAAAATTTCTACTAGTCTTCCCAAGGGTACACTTGTGCAATCAGACACATGCAAGGGATGTACTTTGGGAAAATATGTAAAGGACACCTTTCATGAGAAGGAGAACCGAGCTTCGGGGATCCTTGAGACAATTCACACAGACGTGTGTGGACCATTATCTATTGCTTTGACAACAAAAAACAAGTACTATGTGATATTTGTTGATGAATTTTATTGTAAGTGTTGGATCTTCTTCATGTAGAAGAAAGATCAGATAGTCTCAAAGTTTCTTGAGTTTAAGGCATTGGTGGAGAAGACACGGGGAAGCGAATGAAGGCTCTTAGGAGAGATAATGGTGGAGAATACATCCCTAACGAATTCAAGAACTTGTGCGGCAAGAGGTGAAAGAGAGCGATAACGCCTCATAACACACAACATAATGGGGTCTTTGAAAGAGAAAAAAAGAACGAAAATAGTGTGGTTTTAATATTAATGTAGCACCTTTTTTTTCTTTTAGTTAAATAAACACAAAATATGGACGAAGGCCAACACCACTCTCAAATATGTGGAGGAATTTAATGTATTCAATGTCTATGTCTAAGTCTTAGAGAAAAAATGTCGCTTCCGCCAACCCTGTTTCAATGATCCTCCTGTTTGAGAAAGGTGCATAAATGGTAATAATCCGGAAACACTTTTTTAAACACGCCGACCACCTGTGATTAATAAACCTGCAGAAGAGTTGTAAGCCTTGAATTTATATTTGTCACGGTTCCACATCCACATTGCATCCAGGCCTCCAGATAAACTGAAGGCGCTGGTTGCACACATAGGCCAGCTTGGACAGATATGTAGTAAAAAGCCCCATGCCTTCTCCTTGCATGTCATTGTTTCTTGCGGTAGCATTATTTCAGGACCCAAGGCTCAGGGAGGGCGACATCGAAGTGCCCCCCCTTGAAGTAGGAACCTCAATATCCTTTTGGCGTGAACCGGGAAAATTATAATGGTTCACAATGTTCAATATATCTCCATATCCAACAAGTTTACCAAAAATTTAAAACCTATCTAGGCATCACAACACTTTCAATAATTAATTCTTTTGGACACTTGGTTGTTTAAGGGTTTTTTTTTTTTTTTTTAAATAAATAAATTTATTTTTTAACCATAAAATTCTCCATTCAATGTAAAATAATAAATCAAAGTAATTTAAATTTTAAAAAATTATAAATTACTTTTTAATTTTCAAACTATTAAATTTAATATTTATTATTTTCAAAACTTTAATAAATTTTATATAATTTATATGAAAAAAACTAATTAAAGTTTTTTTTGGTTTTTCCCAAGACCAAAAAAAATATAGCCTACTTTTAATAGTATAATATATCATCTTAAAAAGTTAATTCCAAAATTAATCACGTAATCTAGATCTCCGCCGGTCAATGATGAGCCAACCATTCATATTGTGCCACTCAAACTTAAGCCTTCCTTGTAAATGTTCTAGCTCATGGATTCCACAATATTTTTGGGGCAGCTCATGGAATTAACAACTCTTTTATAACCATTATCACTTAGAGAATGGAATTTTTTTTATATGACATGCTCTTCTTCTTTTTTTACATTAGTTAATGAGGGTTTTAGAGTGTTTTGAGGGTTTTTTTCTTTTTTATAGGTTTTTTTTTTTTTTTTTTTTTTTCTCCTGTTTATCCATTTTTGCAAGATTTTCTAGTCAACTTATAAATCTAAGAAGCTTCAAGTTTTAGTGATGAGTGTCTCGGTAGGGGTGTTGATCACCCCTCCTTCATGAATGTTGTATTAGGGAAATTGAAGCAAGTTTTAAATAGAATGGGCAGATCAGGGGGCAGTGGTAAAATGGAAGAAATTCCTATTCTCGGGGCACAATGACAAGCCATTTTGCATGGTAAATGCTTACTTAAGGCATCCCAAAACCCTAAGTTTGTAATTCCTCCAAAGTGTTTGGAAGAGCATAAAGAAGAATGAAAGACCATGCTTTCATATGCAAGTTTGTGGGAGGTTGGCCTACAGAAAAAGAGTTACAGGAATGGATACAACATAAATGGAAACCTAAATGTGAGAATGTGAGATTGACCTTAGATTACGACCAAAAGGGTTTTTTTACTATAGTTTTCTCTAACCTTGAAGATAAGAATATGTTAGATCTAAGACTTTTGTGATCCATAAAGTAGATAAATGTCTTTCATATTGATCACATCATTAGGATTTGGTTGACATTTCAAACCAGCTAATGTGGTTCATCCTCAGGACAAGGTGAAAAACTCCAAGGATCTTCCTGAATAAATAGTGTGGATGCATCATTGCCCATAATCTATCTCAAAAAACTAGTTGTTTAAAGACTAGTCGTTAAACTAGCTGAATCCATATTTTTTCAATATTGTGGGTCTATATATGTAGCATTGGGAGGAATGTTTTAATCCAGATAAAGAGGATTTTTTGTTGGGCCCTGTTGGGTGAGACTCTACTCGTTTCCAATGGATTTTTAGATCCCAGAAGTTTTGGAGGGTATAGGGAATGTGTTAGGTAAATTCATCAAAGTATCTAAGGTCACAAAGCAAGGTAGAAACATGTCTTATGTGTGTCTTTGTGTCTATATGAATATTTATCAACACTATTTGGTCAATAGATCTCAAATATTAAGGGTAAATTTGGACTCAAACTTTCGATTATGAACATGTTCCATTTAATTGTGAGCAGTGTCATGAGCATGGTCATTTATTTAGAGATTACCCATTATGGAAGAAAGAACAAGAGAGTTATGGGTTGGTTCCAAATGAGGGGTTTACTAAAGTTGGATCTCGAAGATGAACTAATAGAGGTAGGATTTCTCAGTCAACAAAGAAATTTGAGGAGAAGAATAATTTTTTCGCTTTAGAAGAGATGGAAGAAGACTTTAATTTGCTAGACAATGTCTTATTTGTTTAAATTGTAGCAAGAAAAGGCTAAATATGACTTGTGTCATAGTCAAATGGAGAAATTTGCTTTTCCACATCAGAATGAGGACTTGGATTGTAGTTAAGCTAGAGTGAAATGGCCTTGTCTACTAGTTAAGTCAGTAAATTCAAGTTTGCAGAATAGAAGTAGAGATGTGCATGACTTAATTGTTAAGATATAGCAATCTAGTTGAGTTATTGTTAGTTGAACTTAGCTAACTGATCTCTTTTCATTAGTTGAATCAATTGAAGGTCATTTTTATAGTTGATTTATTATTAATTGAACTCAGTTAACTCAACTCTAGTCATTAGTTGAGTCATTTGAAGGTCAATTGAGTAGTTATGACTGTTGTTAACTCATTGATCTCTTATTTAACTAGTCAATTAGCTAAAAATAGACTCATTCATGCATCAAATTCGAATTGCCTAGTTGAGTGGATGGAAAACAAACATTTGTATTTATTACTATATAATGTTGAGTGCACAGTTCTTTTTTGGTGAGAAGTTGATTAATTCCCCTTGGATTTGTGCAAGGAAATAGGCATTCCCCTAGTATTTAGGAGCTTACTTCCTCCAATATTTCACAAAGAAATAGGAGGTTTGTTGAGGCTTGAATTAGCTAAGTGTTTGCCAGAGAAGGTTAGGAAGCAGGAGAATATTTTTACAGTGTAGGGTGTGCTTCAGAGTTGAAGCAAGACATTGTAATTGCTTCTCTTTCTCATCTGAATTAATGCAACACAATGGAAGTGTTTTTCCCAGTTGGGTTCCCCTCTAAAATCATTGTGTTCCTTGTGATCTGATGGTTGCATGTTATTGCATGTGTTTCTATCGTGTGTTTTCCTTTTCGCGTAATAGTAGAAGAAATTTATGTTTCTTGTTTTCAATTCGATTTCATTAGCAGTATTCGGTAGCATAAGGATCGGTGCCAATTGATGCAATCGGATCTTGTGCAAAAATTGCAAGCTAGTAGTGATCGGAGACTCGGGAGACGATTCTTGACTCGGAGACATGATTTGATTCATTGTTTTGGATGCCTCTCAATTCCAATAGCTGTAGTAGAAGATATCAGAGTGAGAGGTAGTGTTATTTGTGATACAATACATTCCACGAGAGTTAGATTGGGGTTATGTAGAACCCTTTTCTTTATCAGAGGCGAGTGTTGAAATTGTAGCAAGAAAAGGCTCCATTTGACTAGTGTCTTAGTCAAATTGAGAAAATTCGAATCAACATGATGACTTGGATTGCAGTTAGCTAGAGTGACATGGTCTTGTCTACTAGTTAAGTTAGTAAATTCGAGTTTCTAGGCTAGAAGTAGAGTTTTGCATGAGTTGATTGCTAAGATCTAGCAATCTAGTTGAGTTATTGTTAGTTGAACTCATGTAACTGAGCTCTAGTCATTGATTAAGTCAGTTGAAGGTAAGTTGAGTAGCCATCAGTGTTGTTAACTCAATAATCTCTCGGTTAATTAGTCAATCATCTAAAAATAGATCCAGTGATGCATAGAATTCAAATTTCCTAGTTGAATGGATGGAAAAGGAACATTTGTATTTATAATTGTATATTGTTGAGTGTACAGTGCAAAACTGAGCAGGTGATAAATTCCCCTTGGATTTGCAAAAGGAAATAGGGAATTTCCCTATTATTTAGGAGCTTAATTCCTCTAGAATTGAAAAAATAGATAGGAGGTTGTCCGAGGCTTGAATTAGCTAAATGTTGGACAGAGCAGGTCGGGAGGTAGGGGAATAGTTTTATAGTGCAATGTGTGCTTCAGAGTTGAAGCAAGACATTGTAATTGTTTCTCTTTCTCATCTGAATTAATGCAAAACAGAGAAGGGGTTTTTCCCAGTTGGGTTCCCCTGTAAAATAATTGTGTTCCTTATGTTTTGATGGTTGAATGTTATTGCATGTGTTTTCATTTTTCCACAAAATAATAGAAGAAATTTGTGTTTCTTGATTTTTGTTCATTAGTAGTAATACATATCTTGCAATTTCTACATTAATACTAAAGATGCATGAATTCTTTCATGCACTAATCTAACAACATTTCCATCGTGGTTTAACAATTTTGCCACAAGTCTCCATAGGCTTTCGCATACAACTCCCTTTGGTCTTTAATTAACCTAAAAATCATTTTTGCCGATCAATCATTTAGGATATTCACCGGTTCCACTCCTCATCACGGGTTTCAAAATTTATGTTACTTTGTCGGTGGCGTGACTTGTAGGGATGGGATCAAAAAAAAGTACTTTTTGTCACTTTCATCAACCTCCTTGTCTGGTGTTTTTCGTTTTGTATTTGTTATGTGGTCATCATATCAATGCATGAACTAAAGGAAAAGGGATGAAATTTCTGGTCAAGAGGATATAATCGAGGACCCCAAGCAGAAGGGTCAAAAGACAATAGACATGGCGAGTGTTGCTCCAAGACACATGGGAATAATTAATTAATTTAGGACAATAAGCAACGATCTTTGAATTTTTTTAACCCTCTCAATCATTACCATAAAAATTCTCGCGGAATATACAAGGTTTAAATATTAAAAGAGGAAAAACACGTTATTTGCGTGATTAGATAAAGATATAAAGCTAGTTGTGGTATTTTTACAAAAATCTAAGGTTTCAATGAATAAATTATCTGAAATAAGTGCTAGTTGTTTGAGGGGTTGTGAAATCATGGCTCTTGATGCCCGAGGTAGTGCGGGAGGGCTTGAAATTTTGTGGAATCCGATAAAATTATATTTCAGGAATGGGTGGCAAGTCCCATAATTTTTACAGGAAAATTTCAATATTTGGGGTGTAAAGAAATGGTGGCCTTGAATGTGTATATGATCCTCCTGCAATGGGTGAGAAATTTCAGTTTTTTGAGAACATTAAGATTCATAAACAACTTATCCCTAATTTTCTTTGGATTTTACGAGGGGTCTTTAATAATATCATTAGATATCTGGGTGAGAAAAAGGTCGAACATTGTAAATTGGATCCTGAATCAACCTCCTTCATTGGACTTATTGAGAGGTTATGATTAGTAGACGTAGCCATCATTAATGGTACTTTTACATACAATAATCAACGAGGGGGTAGACACCAGGTGGCAAGTCATCTGGATCATTTTTTAATTTCGTAAGATGTTTTGGACAAAGACATTTTCACTGAACCCACCATCCTTCCTTGTCTTGGATCGGATCATTGGTCGGTGCAGTTACAAATCGATCTCAGAGAAGCTCCGAGGAATAGTACTTTCTGCTCTGAAAGTTTCTGTCTCCAGGGGACAGATATTGTGGAGAAAGCAAGGGGATGGTGGGCGGAAATTTTAGTGCGAGGCAAAAATAAAATGCATAATTTTTAATTGAAGCTTAAGGTGTTAAAAAATAAAATAAAATTATTAAATAAAAAGGAGCTTGGCAATATCTTTGAAGAGGAAGAGAAACTGAAATTGGAAATTCACATGCAAGAAGTACAACAACGAATGACTCTTGAAGGGTGAACATTGAAATTAGTGTTGAAAGAAAGAATTATTAAACAAATTAAAATTGATGCAAGAAGTACAACAACGAATGACTCTTGAAGGGTGAACATTGAAATTAGTGTTGAAAGAAAGAATTACTTTAAACAAATTAAAATTGAGGAGACAATATGAAGAAATATTATGGAAGCATAAATCTTGTGTAGAGTAACTGAAAGAGGATGAGAAATTCCAATTTTTTACATAAATCCATGTTGTAGTGGAGGCACTCTAATCAAATATTCTCAATAGTAAGGAGAAATAGATTACAAAAACTACAACGTTCAGAAATAGAAGAGGAGTTGATTGCTCATAACAAGACTACCCTAATAGATCTTTCTTATAACAAACAATCATATATTAATAAGATTTTGAAGATTTTGAAGTGTATTCCAAAGCTCATTAGTAAAGCAGAGGATGTGCGAGAATGTGGTTTTGATGTGCCTTATTTCCTTTCAAGAAGTTGAGGCAGTGTTTATGGACATGCCGTGAAATCAATGGCTTGGACGTCTTACTTTTTTAAGGCTTGCTGGACTTTTCTAGGAGGTGGTGGAGGAATTTGAGTAATTTGGGCAATATTTAAATAATATTGAGAAATGAATAGTTATTAGTTTTTAAATTTATTTATGAGAAATTAATTTTTATAATTAATTTTTTTTTAAATAATATTGAAAAATTAATATTTATTTTTTAAACTTAAATATTAGAAATTATATTGTTCAATGTTAGATTAATAAAATTAATAAGCAAATCAATTGGTAAAGTCTTATCTTGATAGAGACTAATAATATAATAAAAATAATTAAATCATCAAAATATATATGAAAAATAATAGGTTAAAAAGTTGTATGAAATATATAAGCATTAGATATTTATTTTATTTTTTATTAGAGTGTGAGTAAGTATACCTAGATTACCCAAACCATACTCGTATAAGTGTTTTAATCTTTAGAAATTAAATTATCTTTAGAAACTAAATTATAGCAATTTAATACTCAATTAAGTGTATTTAAAATGGAAGTATAATCTTCATAAATAAAGGACTACATTGACCTACTAATATAAGAGGATGAAGTTTTCCATTTAAGCTCTTTTATATGATTTGGTGGGAGTAGGAGGCTAGTTAAGAATTGCAAAATATATTTTTCATTTAAAAAACCAAAGACTACATTGACATTTTAGTATGTAGCCACTTTCTTTTTAAGGCATTTTATATGAATATGAGGTTACTCATACATAGTCTCTCGAGTGATTGGTTTGGTAAAATAAATCAATGTTTTATATAAAACTAATGAAAAATTGAAAGTTTATATTGTTTACATTTTGTTTTTACTTTGCTTACATTTCACACATATAGACACAGAATATCTTTTTGTCACTTCCTCCTCAATGAAAGTGAATTATTTTAGAACTATGCTTTATCTTTTTATTGTTTTTTTTTAAATAAATTATGTTACAAAATCTTAAAACTATTTCCAAAATATTATTTAAAAGAAAGTTTGATCAGTGGAAATAGTACCATGTTTAATAAACTTAAAAAAACATTATAGTTGAGCATACAGTATGGTGAGCAAAAAAATCATATGATATTATAATTTAATTTACAATTACATTGTGAAAATCAGTTTATATATTTAAAGTTTTCTTGAAAATGAAGACAAAAATTCATATTGACAAAAGTTGTTTTGACATATCAATATATAGTCAACTAATAAATAAAATAATATTATATTTTAAAAGATGAAAAAATAAATAAATTTATACATTGTAAAATAAAATAGTAAATAAATATGAATAGACAATTTTTAAAAAAATGACATTGCAAATCAAAGATATATACATTATATTCATATAATTGATTTATATTGTTTTTTCTCCCATTTGCAAATTCATATATAGATAACATTTAAACTACATACTGTACCAACAGTAAAAAAATTCCACCATAAAAAGCTGGAGTATCACAAAACCTGAGGCGAATACTTAGATCAAAGTATGTTTATTATCTTCACGCAAACACAAGTGAAGGTCCACATGAATAAAGCTTCCAAGAAAACAAAGGCAAGTGAAGCTTCACATGAATAAAGCTTCTGAGAAAACGAAAGCATATAAGAAGGAAGCTGGTGAGATAATACATAGAAATATTTACCACAGTAAATGAAACTTCACACAAATAAGGCTTCTCCGAAATAAAACAACAGCACATGAACGAGTCATTAACGAGTTTGATAGTCTGTTCCATCTTTGTGGGGTCATCCACAATTGTTTCTAATTGATTTTAGAGTTCCAACATGGAACGCAGTTGTCTTGTCTTTGCCCTTCCCACAAAGTTTGCAAAGATCCAAATCCAAGCGGTGGACGACAAGAAATAACTCTAGAGTCGGAAACGCTAACTGCATACTTGTTTGCATGGTCGTCCCTCTGCATGTTTGAAACTTTTGTTGAGTTCGCATGTGGCAGGGATGCTTTGGATTCTCCACTGCAGATAAATTGGCTTACCATGGGTGTTGCTTTAGATTTTCAAAAAACTAATTACTTGGTGTTGTTACCTTCCTTTACTTTCCTTCAACTAATGGCTTTCCAATGGTGATGGTTTAGATTTTCCAACTAATTGTTTTAATGGTCTTTGAACGAATCCTTCCTTGTGAGCTCTTTTGTTTCGACTACTTTCTAGTGTGCTCCAAGGTTTTTAAGTAAGTTTTGAGATTTTTTTATTTTTAATCTAATTTTGCAGTGCTGATCTTTGACCAGTTTTCTTATAGTATTTACTAATTTGATTAATAAAACATATTTCATTTGATAATTTAAAATAGTGATCAGGTATCTTATTAGGATATTTCTTCTTGTAAAGTCACAGTTCAATTCTCTACTCTATTTCAAATGATATATTTGAACATAATAATGAAGATATAATCTTATCCAACTTAAAAAATATATATTATTTTGATTTACAAAACTCATTTTCTTTCCTAATTTAAAACTAATATCTAAAATAACATTTGACCCTAAAAAATTTTCTCATATTTCCTCTATGACTCCTTAGACCTCTTATCCTCTTAACAAGATAGCTAGAATACGAAGATCTGATAATATCAATTAAAAGAAAACTTTGTAGGTGTAGCCAAGTGAAAATTATTTGTTTTAATCTCTTTATATTACATATTTTGAAATTTTTAATAGTTTTATATTATTATATATAAATATTATTTTTTTAGGGCGATGAGCATGTAGGTTTTTGGACATTAAATTTAATAGCCAAGGGAAAATTGTTTGTTTTAATCTTTTTTTTATATTTTATATATTTTGAAATTTTTAATAATTTTTATATTATTATATATAAATATTATTTTTTTTAATTTTAATTTAAAAATATAATTTTTTATATTTAAAAAATCAATAATATGCAATATTTTAATCAACAATTATTTTTGATAGTGGTCTCAAGAAAAAAGGCATAATTATTTGGGCATAATTATTTATACCAATCAAATGAATCAATTTTTTTTTTTTAAATTTGATTTACTGTATGAATTTAGTAGAAATATGTATCTGTTATTTCTAAGAAACATATTTCAACATAGTTGTGAAATAAGAAAAAAAATTACCGTACTAATTTGGTGCTAGCTACTTCTACAAACAACATTTACCTATCATTTTGAAGAAACACGGCTGTGAAATAAAAGCAAAAATTAATCTTGAATATTATATTGTCAAATTCTCCAAATTTCAATATATTTTTCTTTTTCTTTTAAATATGATTCACTGTAGAAATTTGATACTACTATACCACCAACAAAGTCTACATGCCATTTTGACAAATCAAGATAAAAAATCATATTGCATACACAAATATATTATAACATGATATTCAAACATGAATGGCAAAAAAGTCAACGGACTATTCTCACCACTCAACTTACAATTAGTTTTTCTATAAAATTGACTGTACCATAGTCTAACCTTAATTTTCTTCTATATATTCTCTAGGGAACAAATAATTAAGAGTCGTCCATATCTTAGAAATTACAGAACTACGCAAGATGTCTTAGTTTGCTTCATGTACTCGTCTGATTTTTTGTCGGCAGTGACATTGATAAGATTGACTGTACTATAGTCCAAGTTCTATATCTTCTCCAGCTAATAAGTATGGGTTGTTCATGATTTAGAAATTCGGCAATGACATTGATAAGATTGACTGTACTATAGTCCAAGTTCTATATTTTCTCCAGCTAATAAGTATGGGTTGTTCATGTTTTAGAAATTACAGAATTATGCAAGATGTTTTAGTTTGTTTCATTTTTTGATAAGATTGACTGTACTATAGTCAGAAGTTCTATATTTTCTCCAGCTAATAATTATGGGTTGTTCATGTTTTAGAAATTACAGAATTATGCAAGATGTTTTTAATACAGTTTGGTTTGGTATGAGACAGCGCTATAAAAAGGTGTTTGCTATAAATAAATTAAAAAACAAATACATATATTTGATTAGTTTTATTTAAAATATTGTAAAACGTAGTCTTAGTCTTATTGAAGATCGACATAGTTCTATCTTAACTCTGCAAAGAATTGGAAAGAATTATGTTAATTGAATGTAGTTTTCTTGAACTAGTGACCTCTTAGGAGGAAAGACAAACTCTTAACCATTAGGCCCACTCAAGTTGTATTTTTAATACTATTTGATGTATTTTTATTTATTTACCATACCTCTTTATACCTTTTTTATATCTATTTATTTACCATACCTCTTTTATAAATATAGTATTTATAATCTATTTATAATTAGATGTTGATTTCTAATCTATTTGATATATTTTTATTTATTTACCATGCGTCTTTATATATCATGCGTCTTTATACCTCTTTTATTTTTATTTATTTACCATACCTCTTTTATAAATATATTATTTGGCCCATGGTATTTAGCCTATGGGATTAAAATGGTATTTTGGCAATAGGCTTCACCTAAATAAAACCCCTTTTTTTACTTTTCTTTAAATAAAAAGAGGTTTATGGAGTAAATATAAAAAGAGATTTTATTTATTTACCATCTCTTTGGTTTATTTATTTTTTTATTTATTTACCGTACTTTTGGAGTAAGTATAAAAATAGGTTTTATTTATTTAACATTCCTCTAGTTTATTTTTATTTTTATTTATTTACTATACCTCTTTTTTAGCTTAGTAGCCTTCTTTATATTTTAAATTTATATTGTGTTTATATATAATAATAATTAAATTGATTTTAAATAGGGCCGACATTAGATTAAAAATTTCAAATGTTAAACATTACCTTTATGTTTATGTGTTTTACGTTTACATGTTACGAGCGTAGGGTAAGGGTCTGCATCAACCACAATCTGGATTACTTCGAAATATGCATAAACTTTAACTCCCACAATGTCGACCACAACCTTCGACAACCTTCCTAATGGAATGATCTTTTGCTGGTTAGCCATACGTAGTTGGATGGTGGACCACTCCAATTTATGTTCTCTCATTCTTTGCCATGTTTGTTTTGCAAGACATTGGCATCAGACCCCAGATCCAAGATGAATTGATCCATCTCATATTCTCTAGTTTGCGCAGTCATACACATTTCCCGGCCCGTCCTTTTCTTGTTCTTATAAATCTTATTCACAACTTTAACCTTCGCTCAGGGGGGCATCCCTTTCTGCGTAGTTGTCTATCAATGCTTGAAGATTCTCCACTGCCTTCTGGTTGCGCAGTAACTTCAAACACGCCTGAAGGAATGGCTTAAATGCTTCATCTGCCTTCGGATCCATAGAAGTATTTGAGGTGGATGCTTCGTCCCTAGTAAAATCCTTCCGAGCTTCAATGAGGGTCTCTTTCTCCTTTTGCAGTTTTAGGCTTTCCCTTTTGTCAGTGGCCCTTCTGATTAGTGGTTCAGCTGCAACCTTTTCCTCAGCTCCTCTAGTGGCAATGCCACTAGGCATAATTACGTTGACATTAGGCCCATCATCACGTGGTTCCACCTTAACCCATTGTACATTTTGTGTCGACGTCTGCTGCTTTTCTTGCATCTTAGCTATTAGCATAAGACAATCTTCAATTACATGATTGAACTATTTGCAATATCTGCAGGATTGGTGCGCAGGGTTCAGGTAATCTCTTGCATAATGTCCAACGTCCCCACAGTTGTAGTAAATTAGTTTCCCTCTTCCTCGACCTACACCTATGCCTCTCCCTCCCACCCTTCCTCATGCAGGGGATCCTCCTCGCCCGAAGGGAGATGCCGTTGATGAATGGTTAGCCTGCACCCTCTATAGGTTCCCCCTATCTATCATCAGATCATATGTTCGGCAGTTTTTCTCATCGTGACCCACTGACAAGCAGAAGATGAACCATTGTTGCTTCAATTCTGGGACATACACGCCTAATCGTGGGCAATGGTCTGTGTCATGTCATCCTGCTACCCTAAAATCCGCGCACCATAGTGTGGGGGTACTTAGTCCAGCAATATCTCTTGGGCGTAATGGACTTGGTCCCCCAGCCTGCATGTAATCTGACAGTAGAGGGCACTGATCCTTAGTGTGGCCTAATACCCTGCAACGTATGCACCAGACATCCACACTATCTTCTTTACCCCGATCCCTTCTTAAGTTCTGAATTTCCAAGTGCATCGCCTCTAGCTGGATTTGGATCTGTAGCGCCCCAAATTGAGCATTGTCCCTTGGCACAACTTCTAGCTTCATGGAAATCTCCAGGGCCTCTTCTTGTGAATCAATCTCCTAGTGACCCATAGGTCCGTGCAAATGTGGTAATAGCATGGCGATAAACCACTCCTTATGCTTTTTGTCCTCATAGACAAATCCTCCATCACTGATGACTTTCTTCAGCTGTTGGTCAGCTTCCCAAACAGACTCTTTAGGTCTCTGTTTAATATCTTTCAACTTTACTATGCATTGAGAATAGGACTTAGGCTATCGAAATTGTTGCTTCAGGGCATCCTTAATGTCCTGTATTGTAGGATTCTCATGCTGAGCAATGTATCCCATGAACCAATCCAGATCCCGCCCTTTAAAGGCTATTGATAGTTGTGTTCTCTTTACGACATCATTAGTAATGTTCTACGTGGTCCATACCGAATTTTCCACGAACCAAAATCGATCCATATCCTCGTCCCTCGCACCCTTAAAGGCAGGTAACTTCATGTGCACAACCATATCGTCTGCGAGTGGTGGTGGAGGTGGGGTAAGAGAATTCTTACGTTTCCATGAGTTCGATGGTAGCATAGTCAAGGGAATGTTCTCTTCATGCGCAACCCTGCCTTTGTTTAGATTAGGTGGATCCCTTAGAGGACTGTACACTGATCTATCCCCTTCTTGATTAACCCGGTAGTATTTACAACTTCGTGTCATGCTTCCACTCTGATCGGAGGTCATTCACTCGGTATGACTACACAGGACACCCTTTTCACACAATAGCATCGCAATCAGCAGTAGAAATGTTTGCAAGAACTTACCCCTAAATCCCTTGAAAAACCTTCGCTCTGCTTCAGAATAGGATACAAACTGATTGACTACAAACTCAGTTACAAATCCACCCAACATATATCAACCTAGTGCTCTACAATACAGGTGATTTTTTTATCGGTCTTCTCTAATTGTCGTATCAGTTCACAGGTCCACTACCTGACCTGATCATCTTTCCAACATGTTTGAAATTCTGCTAACCTTGCTAGCCACTCCTGTAGTTCATGTGCAAAGATTTCGTGTACTTCTGTAAAAATGTACTTATTTTTCCACTCTTCGACAGATACCTTATTACTTCTATTTTCTTTTAGGGAAAACTCTTGAAACTACTTTTCAAACTAGTCCTCGAGTTTAGGCTTTAGTCGCTGGAAATGACCCCATGGAATTACCTAATCTCTCTCTCACAATGCTCCCGGTCCTGGCAACAAAATCATTTGTTGGTTTGAGGGGTTGTGAACCAGGTTTAAACATAATATTTACTGACAAACCCCTCTACTATTGGCCCTTTTAGAAATGGTATGCTTGGGTAGGTCAAGGTCTCACCTGAAGTAGTATGGGAGGGTGTTGGAACCAGGTTTCTACACCCTGAGAGAGAGAGGAAGTTAATAAAAGGGGGCACCTTTAGATCTAACAGGCTTGCATTGCAGAAGCCCTAATCCGGAAACCCTTAACACTATACTTGTCAGAATAACTTATGCGAAGATCATAAACTGTCAGATAATAAGTTAACAGAAGCCAAATGACAAAACATAATCAGATCTATGCATTCATTCCTTTCTAGAGCATTGCATCGATGTGTGTATCAATTAACTAACATTATGCAATACACAGACATAATCTCATAAATCACATATAGCGTAGCCAATAAAATAACACAATGATACTCATATATCAGAAGAAAGGTTCTTTTCATTCATCAATACTTCAGGTTTGACTTACAGACTCTTTACCAGCCCACGCACACCACCAGCGAGGTCCGCACATAGCAGGACTTAGGGTCTCCACACACACAACCAACAGGAGCCCTTACCCAAACAATCCACACAACAGATATCTCAGATCCAATATTCGTATCCAGGCCTAACCAAAACTTCTAGACTCGATCTGTCCACCTATTTATACTATATTAGCCTGCGCTACTCTATGGTCCGCAACCTGTGGTTTTGCAGACCCTTGGTCTACCCTTTAACCCATTACAGTTCATTAGGGGCCTTGACCCGCCCCAAAAGCCCTGCGCTAGACTAAATTATTACAAAATATTACAAAATTGCATCAAAATTTCGGTTAGGGGACCCCGCTCCAACAATAATTGATGGTATGGACCAAAATAAAACACTACTACCACATTTTGTTCGCACACCCAAAAATTTGCAGGAGGAAAATTTTATCCAATTTCACTTGCTCGGTTGTATGGTCTCCAATGGGAAAATATCACCAAGAGTTTACTCCACAAGTCTAAATATTCATAATGATGAAAATATGACAATAACCATAATTCATGACGTGCTTTCTCATTGGGGTGGCAATCTTCCTAAAATTTTGCATCTACAATTAGACAACACTTGTCATGAAAACAAAAATCAGATTTTTTTTGGATATCTAAACATGCTTGTTGAGTTTCTTTCTTGTTGGGCACACTTACGACCATATTGATTAGATGTTCAGTCCTTTTTCAGTAACAATGAGGAGGAAGAATGTTGGGAGCTTTCCATCATTAATTGAATGTATTAAGAAATCATATATGCCATAGCCTATTTTTCATGTGTTAGAAGAAACTGTTTACATGCTAAGTTTTATTCTCGGATCGCATGGTGAGGAGAAATGCATTAAACAACTTAATGACTTTAGCTTCCAACATCAATTTCGTATGAAACAAATTGATGGGAAAACACTTATATGGGGAAAGAAGTATTCAACAACTCAGAATGGGCGCCATCATCAGGTTTGGAATTTTTGAAGTTCATTCCAAATCATCCAAGATTTGATTTGCGTCAAATATATTGTTATTACAATCATCTGGTGAAGTTCATAATGCACGAAGGCAAAAGAGAGATATAAATTATTCTAGAAGAAATTCAAAAAACCATTGGATATACATATGAGTACTTTGATATTGTTGATTTAGTTTGGTGGGAGTCCTTTTTCAAAACCAGCAAATGAAGATATGCTTTTTAAGACTCCATTTATTTGGCCACAAAATGTGTCAAATGAACAGGAGGAAACTAACATTCTTGAACAACAGCAATCACACTGTATTATTAATTCTACACAAGTGGAGGAAAGATAAATGCATATTGGTTCCAGAAGATCTTGTGCACAATGTGAAGCCATGGAAGAGCTTTACAAGGGTTCAATACATGATATTAAGGAGGGTTTAATGATCACAGTCTTAGCACATGAAGATCCACATGGCTATCCATTCTGTGTTTCCAAGGTTATAAAGGTGATTACAGAAAATGAAGATGTTACAGGTGTTGAATTACATTGGTATGCCACAAACACACACCCATTCAATGGTGTGTACAAGCGAGAGATGGTAGTTGATAAAAAATTAGCGAAAGGAGAAAAATAAAGGGTACAAATATAAATTGTCGCTGCACAGACCTCTTAAAATTGGAGGAAGTTGACATACTAAAAAAGAGAGGAACTCTTAGCTCCAGGACGATAGATATTCTTAAGAGGTTTCTACCACAAGAAACAGTGTTGAGAAGGCAATTTGTTGAACCTAGTCATAGATCTAGAAGAATTTTGAAATTTCTAGTGGCAGCCATGCATGTTGACTTAGATGGGGCACTAATTGATGAAAGAGAAGAATATGGAACATCTTTATCTGCATCCAGTCATTCATTTGAAGATGTGAATTCTGATGGTGTGCAAGAAAATATCAGTGATTTTGAATAATTGTGTAAGACAATTGATATAAATGATGTTTTCAATGAGCAATGAAAATGATATTTTAACTTCCCTACGATCTTACATGAAGTTATGAGCCATTTTAATGTTTTTTGGATTATATGTTTTAATTATGATGAATTCATTTCTCTAAAATATTGACAATGCAACAATAACTTGGAGAAATAATTTATGTTTCATTGGGTTATTTTAGTCATATAATTTGTTCATAATATCATGGTGAAATATGTTGAAAAGTTAATATTTTTTAATTCTATGGGTGAAAATTTGTGAAATATATTTTATCTTTAACATTATGGTTGAAAACAATTATAATTTTAGGGTCCATTGTTAGTGTCATGATATTATATATTAAATGACATGTATATAAAAATATGTTGAAATTGTACCCGGAAAATAAAAATGGTATTCTAGCACCAACCATTGTGTGATTTTACCATTTATTTGGCACATGAAAATTTCATATTCAAAAATGAATTTCAGCACCCACGCCTAGCGTGGGACTAGGAGGTCCAAGCAGCACCTATAGTAGGGTGGGACCACAGGGCTAAATTTGGTGCATGTCTATTTTAGTTATCCCTTAATTAAGATGGACAATAAAATGTAATCTAGTCTTAAAATAACTTGTAATAGTTAACTGAGTGTGATAAACTCAGTTAACTATTACAAGTTATTTCTAGACTAGAATTTTATTAGAATTATTAGAATTTTAATGTGTTTAAAATCTCATTATTTTATATTTAACGTCACTACTAAAAATATGTTGAAATTGTACTAGGAAAATAAAAATGGTATTCTAGCACCAACCATTGTGTGATTTTCCCATTTATTTGGCAAATGAAATGTTGAGATTCAAAAATGAATTTCAGCACCCATACCTCGTGTGGGACGAAGAGGTCCAAGCAGCACCTGCACTAGGGTGGGACCACAAGGATAAATTTGGTGCATGTCTATTTTAGTTATCCCTTAATTAAGATGGACAATATAATTTAATCTAGTCTCAAAATAGCTTGTAATAGTTAACTGAGTGTGATAAGCTCATTTAACTCATGAATTTCGAGTTAGAGGTACTTGGTGAGGCATGTAGAGTAATTCTAGTTGTAACAGAGTTCGAAGTGTAGTGGTGCATTAGTTAATGCAGGTTGTAATCAGCTTAACTCAGTTAAGTGAGTTAAACTCAATTGTGCTAGTTGTAACAGTTAGATACACTAGTGAGAGATCAAGTGAATTAAATATTAATTAATTCACAATCAGTGATCTCACATGCAACTCAGAATTTAATATTGTTAGCTGCATGCATGTCAGATCCAGTGGTGACCTAGTTGAGATCTAGGTGAAAGGAAAGTTGACTATCAGTTGTAGGATTATTGGGTTGCACCCATGCAACCAAACATCCATTGGAGTGTCCATGATACTTGCACAGTCAAGGAACGAAAAATTCCTAAATAATAGGGATTGCATTCATCAGGGATTGTGCAAGAAAGGTAGGCTATCTGGAGGAAGTAAATTGGCTAAGTATTGGTCAGTTTTATGTGAGACAGTGTGAGACAATTAGTTGAGTACAAGAGGGATCATGTTAGAAGAGTTGTATGTAATTGTTTCATGATTCCATGTTGAATATACAATAGAAGAGAGTGGAATTTTGAGCAACAAGCTTTCCCCATAAAATTATTTGTGTTGTGGCTTGATTGATTCTTTTTTGTTTCATGTGATTGGTGATTGTGTTTTTAATTCCGTAAAATATTTGTAGAATCGATTCAGTATTTAACTTTAGTACATTGTTACATCAAATTGAATCCATGATATACATGCTTTTTGTATAATTTCTACATGGTATCAAAGCACAAGAAATCACAATTGTGAAGGAGGAGCTGAGTTTGTGACTGGATAGAATTCAAATTTGTAGAAAGAATTTCTTGGTGCTACAACTGATTTAGGATAGATATGGCTTTCAATGGCTTGAGGTTGGAGTATGCACTCGAGGGAAGCTTAAACTATATTTCTTGGAAGGACAGGATGGAAGCAGTACTCAAAGACAATGGCTTGAGGGAATTCATTGACAATGATGTTCCTAAGCCCGCTGTGATAGATGCTGCAAATCTTGGTGCTTGGCAAAAGAAAGTGGCAAAGGCGAGGAGGATCCTATTGTTGGGATTATGAGACCACATTGTCTCAAGCCTACATGGGAAAGCCACACCATATGAAATGTGGAAGGCTTTTATGGATCTATTTCAGAGTAGTAACGACCATAGGAAATTGGCGCTCAAAGATAAACTCAGGAAGATTAAGATGGAGAAAGGCGACTCCATACCAAAATGTTTAACAAAGTTTTTCCAATGTCGAGATGAAATGGGGAGTGTTGGTATAACTATCGCTGATGATGATTTGGTGAGCTTGACTCTCCTAGGACTTCCCAAGATTTGGCATAGTTATCAAGACTCTATCAATGGAAGGGAAAAACTGCTAGATTGGGAACAACTGTGGTTGGATTTTGGTGCAGGAGGAGTTCAGACAGAACACCAGAGATGGATCTTCATCTAAGAATGAAGATGAAGAAGATTGTGCTTTGGTTGCTAAGGCCAAGAAAGGGAAGGGGAAGAAATTCCATTCCAAATTTGAGTCCAAATATGGCAAGAAGCGGGACATGTCCAGGGTGAAGTGTTTTCACTATCACGAGTGTGGGAATTATGATACTAACTTTCCACAAAAGAAGAAGAACAAGAAGGCTAGAGGATCTGCAGCTGGTGAGGATTTGGCCTCGCAATTTGAGCTATAATTCTCATTGATTTCATGCATGGTGTCAAGTGCATTGGGATATGTGTGGTATTTGGATAGTGGCGCTTCCTTTCACATGACAGGAGACAATGAACTTTTTAGTAGCTTGGAGGAGAAGGATCTCCAAATGCATATTGAAATGTGTGATGGCGGGTGGTACAGTGCTACTGATATTGGTACCATTACCTTTCAAAGGTAGACAGGTAAACCCTTTCAATTAAAAGATGTAATGCATGTACCAAGTTTGAAGAAAAATTTAGTCTTAGCTGCAATGTTGGAGGATAGAGGCTATGTTGTTGTTTTTTAGTGAAGGAAAATCTTTCCTGTGACACAAAACAACAGGACAAGCCAAGAAGATAGGGATTCAACTTAAGAATCTCTACAAGCTGGATGTAGATGGTCGTGCAGAATTTATGGGCAAGGCGGAAAAAGTGGTGAACTGGGATGATGGTGAATTATGGCACAAGACATTGGGCCATCTTCACCATGGAGCCTTGAAAGTCATGCAACATATTTCTACTAGTCTTCCCAAGGGTACACTTGCACAGTCAAAAAAATGCAAGGGATTTACTATGGGAAAGTATGTAAAGGCCACATTTCATGACAAGGAGAACCAAGCTTTGTGGATCCTTGAGAGAGTTCATACAGACGTGTGTGGACCATTATCTATTGCTTCAAAAAAAAACATAAGTACCATGTGATATTTTTTGATGAATTTTCTCGTAAGTGCTAGATCTTCTTCATGCAAAAGAAATATCAGACATTCTCAAAGTTTTTTGAGTTTAAGGCACAAGTGGAGAAAGAGTCGGGGAATCGAGTGAAGGCTCTTAGGAGCGATAACGGTGGAGAATACATCTCTAACGAATTCAATAACTTCTGTAGCAGAGAATTAATTCAAAGAGAACTGATAACGCCTCATAACCCACAACAGAATTGGGTCACTGAAAGAAAGAACAGAACGATTGTGGGTGCAGCAAGAGAAATGTTGCATGATCAAGGCCTATCGATGCATCTGTGGGTGGATGCATGCAACACTGCAGTATTTGTACATAACCGTTGTCCTCATAGGATACTTGTCATCAGTACACCTGAAGAGGCTTTCACTGGTAAGAAACTTTTTGTTTCACACTTTAAGATTTTTGGCTCATCTGTTTATGTGCATGTGACCAAAGATGCCAGGAAGAAGTTGGAACCAATAGCTGAGATTGGGATTTTTGTGGGGTACATTGAAATGACCCATAAATATCGAGTGTATTTTCCAAACAGCAGAATGATTGTTGTGCAACGAGATATAAAATTTGATGAAGAGAAATCCATGTGTTTGTCCCTTGAGAGGGAGCTAGACTTGCATGCAGAGGAGGAACTCTTGGTTCCCAAGGATTAACCTCAAGATGTGGAGCAGCCACATGAGGAGGATCATGGAGTGGTGGAAAACACTCATACAGAGTCATCCATCATAAATGGTAGAAGGCGCACCATGGAAGCTGATAGATTGAGACTTGATGTTGCAAAGAATGTAGGAGCCCATACTTCACAACGCAGACAGAGACAGTCTTCAAACAGGTTTACTGGATACATGGCTCTTATGAGAAAATGTATTTTGACTGAACCATCTTCCTTTCAAGAAGCAGTGCAGCAACCAACTTGGGTTGATACAATGGTGGAGGAGTATGACTTCATTGTTAAGAGCAGTGCATGGGATATTTTCCCAAGGCCGGTCGACAAATTAGTGGTTGGATCAAGGTGGATCTACAAGGTAAAGCAAGCTGCTGATGGGAGTGTGGAGAAATACAAGGCTAGATTTGTGGCCCAGGGATTCTCATAGAGCGAGGGGATCGATTATGATGAAACTTTTTCACCTATTGCAAGGTACTCTTCCATTAGATCCATCCTTTCACTCTCAGTGTAGATGGGCTGGCTCATTCATCAGATGGATGTGAAAACTACGTTTCTCAATGGGGTGATTGAGGAAGAAGTGTACATAGATCATCCTGAAGGTTTCTATATCTTCAACAGTGAGTCGCATGTGTGTCGACTCAAGAGAGAATTGTATGGGCTGAATCAAGCACCTCATGCTTGGTACACTCGGATAGAAATCTATTTCACTAGACTGGGCTTCACCAAAAGTGAAGAAGATGAAAACCTGTACCAGATTGTGGTTGAGGGTATGATATTGAATATTTTTCTTTATGTTGATGATATAATTTCGACTAGTGATCAGAAGATGATACACTCATGCAAGGAGGATCTTGCAAGGGAGTTCAAAATGAAGGACATGGGACTCCATTATTTCCTTGCTTTGGAAATATGACAGCGGGATGGTGAAATTTTTGTGTCTCAAGGCAAGTACGCCAAAGAGATATTGGGTAAGTTTCACATGGAGACCTACAAACCCATGGATACTCCTCTTCCAGGAAATTGGAGAAAAGAGGATCCTACTTCTACAAAGGTAGTGGATGCTACTGTCTACAGGCAGTTAGTTGGTTCACTAATGTATCTAGTGAACACCAGACCATACATTTGCTACGTAGTTAACCATTTAAGTCAAGCTATGGTTAAGCCTACCAAGATCTTTTGGAAGACGGGGAAGCATGTCTTGAGATACCTAAGAGGCACATCAGATTATGGTCTATGGTATAGACAGATAGAGGGAGTGAAGCTTCAAGGCTTCATGAATGCAGATTGGGCAAGCAGTCCATCAGACATAAAGAGCACATCAGGAGGAATCTTCAGAATAGGATCGACAACAGTTTCATGGTAAAGCAGGAAGCAACGATCTGTGGCACTCAGTTCAGCGGAAGCATAGTACATGGCAGCAAGTCAAGCTACATGTGAGGCTATCTGGATGAGAAAGATCTTGGTTGGTTTGTTTGGTTCTTAGATGTATCCGACAGTGATACATTGTGATAATCAGAGTTCTATTAAACTCTCGATTAATCATGTGTTTCATGATAGGTCCAAGCATATAGATATCTGGTACCATCATCTCAGAGATTGTTTGCAGAGGAGAATAATGTTGCTTCAGTACATTCCCACGGAAGATCAAGATGCAGATATTCTAACAAAGGCGCTCACCAGGAGAAAATTCGAATACCATAGAGGCAGGATCGGGGTGAAGGATAATCCCTTTATTGTTGAGAGGGAGTGTTGAGATTCAACAAGAAATTTCAGCACCCATGCCTAATGTGGGACTAGGAGGTCTAAGCAGCACCTACACTAGGGTGGGACCACATGGCTAAATTTGGTGCATGCCAATTTTAGTTATCCCTTAATTAAGATGGAAAATAAAATGTAATCTAGTCTCAAAATAACTTTTAATAGTTAACTGAGTGTGATAAACTTAATTAACTCATGAATTTCGAGTTAGAGGTAGTTGGTGAGGCATGTAGAGTAATTATACTTGTAACAGAGTTCAAAGAGAAATGGTGCATTAGTTAATGCAAGTTGTAATCAACTTAACTCAGTTAAGTGAGTTAAACTCAGTTGCACTAGTTATAACTATTAGATACAGTAGTGAGAGATCAAGTGAATTAATTATTAATTAATTCACAATTAGTGATCTGACATACAACTGAGGATTTACTATTATTAGCTGCATGCATGTTAGATCTCACATGCAACTGAGGATTTACTACTATTAGCTACATACATGTCAGATCGAGTGGAGACCCAGTTGAGATCTAGGTGAAAGGGAAGTTGACTATCAGTTGTAGGATTATTGGGTTGCACCCATGCAACTAAACACCCACTAGAGTGCCCATGATACTTGCATAGTCAAGGAAGGCCAAAATTCCTAAATAATAGGGATTGCATTCATCAAGGATTGTGCAAGGCAGACATGCTGTCTGGAGGCAGTAAATTGGCTAAGTATTGGTCAGTTTTATCTTAGACAGTGTGAGACAATTAGTTGAGTACAGGAGGGCTCTTGTGAGAAGGGTTGTATGTAATTGTTTCATGATTCCATGTTGAATATACAATAGAAGATAGTGGGGTTTTGAGCAGCAAGCTTTCCCTGGGAAATTATTTATATTGTGGCTTGATTGATTCTTCTTTGCTTCATGTGATTGGCAATTGTGTTTTTAATTCGGCAAAATATTTGTAAAAGCGATTCAGTATTTAAACTTTAGTATATTGTTATATCATATTGAATCCATTATATACATGCTTGTTGTATATTTCTACATTAAAATTGGTTTTACTATCATTTTTAAAAATTGTTGCAAATCAACCCTGAAAAAAGAAAAACCTGGTTCTAGAATACACACTTTTTTTTTTTGGTTGTTTTTCATGTTTTTTGGATTTTTTTTGGCTAGAGTATAATAATTTTACCTAATATAATAATAATTTTATTCTTATTATTGATTTATTACATAATAATATAATATTATTTTAGTCCATTCATCTTTTTTTTTCTATTTTTATTTTTGTTAACCAAATATTTATTTATCTATTGTTTATTTCCATAACTAATGAATTATTTTTTATATTTTTATTAGATATTATTATGGCCATATTTTGTGTTAACATTCACTTTAAACTTAAAAAATATATGTTTTATTAATCTTATTTTCTAATTTTTATTTCTCGAACACTTTGCTATTTATACCTAATGATATATTTTCTTTTTCATCTTTGTCCTAAAGATAACCCATATTAGATGGTTTGAAACATTGACCAACAACTAATTATGAGATTAATTCGAAACACATTCTCAATACCAATATGGATCACAAAAGTTTGAAATTAATGATATGCAAATATAATTTCAAAATAATAAATATTAAAAGCTAATACAAAAATTTAATATAATAAGAGTTTAATAAACTTCATACTACACTTGTTTATATCTTGTTACTGTCATTTTTTTATGCATCTACTTGCTTAAATTATGGTGAACAACTATCCACATGGCACAACTACTTTCTTAAATTATAGTGGGTGACTATCCACATGGCACAACTACTTTCCTAAATTATGATAGGCAACTATCCACATGGCATTGTGTTCTGCAAAAACTGCAATATATTTTTTATATCTATTCAATTTAAAATCACACAACATTACTCATCAATCAATTAAAAAATGAAATTAGATTTTAAAAAATTAAAAAATATTTTCCAGTTATCTAAATACTTAATTTAATTTAATACTTTTTTTTTCAAAACTTTAATAATATGTTTAAAAACTTCAAAAAAAAAAAAAAAAAAATATGATTACCTGAATAATTCCCCTATGTCCCCATTCTTTGATATAATATCGCTCTTTGAAAAAAAAGGCCTATGCACCCACCTTTTATTAGACTATAATTGTGGAGATTTTGTTATGCAACCAAACCACACAATTAGAGGAAAGAGGCACTATACGTTGTCCAGAGAATTTTGCTCTGTGATGAATGCCGCTTTTCTTCGTAGTGGTGGTATTAATATTAATGTAACACCTTTTTTTTCTTTTAGATTAAATAAACACAAAATATGGAAGAAGGCAAACACCACTCTCAAATATGTGGACGAATTTAATGTATTCTGTATTCAAGTGTATTCAATGTCTATGTCTAAGTCTTAGAGAAAAACTGTGGCTTCTGCCAACCCTGTTTCAATGATCCCTCCTGTTTGAGAAAGGTGCATAAATGGTAATGATCTGGAAACCCTTTTGTTTAACCACGCCGACCACCTGTGACTAATAAACCTGCAGAAGAGTTGTAAGCCTTGAATTTATTTTTGTCACGGTTCCACATCGACATTGCAGCCAGGCCTCCAGCTAAACTGGAGGGGCTGGCTGCACACATAGGCCAGCTTTGACAGATATGTAGTAAAAAGCCCCATGCCTTCTCCTCGCATGCCATTGTTTCTTGCAGTAGCATTATTTCAGGTTTGTAGATTCCAATAATGTTTTTCAAAGATCGCCTGTTTTTTATTAGGGTTGATCCCAAGCCCTAACGTCTAGAGACATAATGGTCATTTGGGGAGGTCAATTACGGGTGACTCTGCTCGAAGGACCCAAGGCTCAGGGAGTGCGACATCGAAGTGTCCCACCTTGAAATAGGAACCTCAGGGAGGCATATCCTTTGGCATGAACCTTTGTGATAAATCTGAAAAATTATAATGGTTCACAATGTTAAATATATCTCCATATCCAACAAGTGTACCGAAAATTTAAAACCTATGTAGGTATGACATCAGCTTCAATAATTAATTTTTTGGACACTCGGTTGTTTAAGGTTTTTATTTTTATTTTATTTTTTTAAAATAATTTTTATTGTTTTTTTTACCAATAAATTAAAACCACCATAAAATTCTCTATTCAATATAAAATCATAAATCAGTAAAAAAGTAATTTAGATTTTAAAAAATTATAAATTATTTTTTAATTTTCAAAATATTAAATTTAATATTTATTTTTTTCAAAACTTTAATAAATTTCAAAATTAATTAAAGTCAATATTTTTTAACCTAAAACCAAAAACAATAAAACTATAAAAAAATCAAACCAAATAATTTTCACATATTTATTAAATTTAAAATTCCAAATCTGCAAGTATATCGTCTTAAAAAGTTAATTCCAAAATTAATCATTACCTTTGTAATCTAGATCTCCTATAAATGATGAGCCATTCATATTGTGCCACTCAAACTTAAGCCTTCCTTGTAAATTTTCTAGCTCATGGATTCCACAATATTTTGGGGCGCAGCTCATGGAATTAACAACTTTTTTATAACCATTATCACTTAGGAGAATGTAATTTTTTTTATATGACATGTTCTTCTTATTGTTTTTACATTATCTAATGAGGGTTTTTTCCCTTTTTGATAGGGTTTGCAAGATTTTTTGGTCAACTTATAGATCTGAGAAGCTTCTGTTCTCGTCACCCCTCCTTCATGAATGTTGTATCAAGGAAATTGAAGCAGGCTGTAAATAGAATGGACAAACTAGGGGGCAGTGGTAAAATAGAAGAAATTATTATTCTGGGGCACAATGGAAAGCCATTTTGCATGGTAAATGCTTACTTAAAGCATCCCAAAACCCTAAGTTTGTAATTCCTCCAAAGTGTTTGGAAGAGCATCGAAGAAGAATGAAAGACCATGCTTTCATGTGCAAGTTTGTGAGAGGTTGGCCTACATAAAAAAGTTAGAGCAATGGATACAACAGAAATGGAAACCTAAAAGTGAGATTGGCCTCAGATTAGGACCAAAATGGTTTTTTACTATAGTTTTCTCTAACCTTGAAGATAAGAATATGGTTTTTGAAGGTGATCCCTATTTTTTCAATAATCCAAGTCTATATATGGAGCATTGGGAGGAAAGTTTTTAATCCAGATAAAGACGTTTTTTTAGCGGCCCCTATTTTGGTGAGACTCTACTCGTTTCTAATGGATTTTTAGATCTTAGAGGTTTTGGAGGGCATTGGGAATGTGTTAGGTAAATTCGTCGAAGTATTTGAGGTCACAAAGCAAGGTAGAAACATGTCTTATGTGTGTCTCTATGTGTATATGAATATTTCTCAACCCCAGTTGGTCAATAGATCTCAAATATTAAGGGTAAATTTGGACTCACACTTTAGATTATGGACATGTTCCATTTAATTGTGAGCATTGTCATGAGCATGGTCATTTATTTAGAGATTACCCATTATGGAAGAAAGAACAAGAGAGTTATGGGTTGGTGCCAAATGAGGGTTTTACTAAAGTTGGCTCTCGAAACAGAACTAATAGAGGTAAGATTTCTTAGCCAATGAAGAAATTTAGGGAGAAGGATATTTTTTCCTCTTTAGAAGAGATGGAAGAAGACATGTATTTGCTAGATAGTGTCTTAGTTGTTAAAATTGTAGTAAAAAAATGCTTCATATGACTTGTGCCTTAGTCAAATGGAGAAATTTGATTTTCCAGCTCAAAAGGAGGACTTCAATTGTAATTAAGATAGAGTGACATGGCCTTGTCTTCTAGTTAAGTCAACAAATTCAATTTTTTAGGATAGAAGTAGAGATGTGCATTAGTTGATTGCTAAGATATAGCAATCTAGTTGATTTATTGTTAGTTTAACTCAAATAAATGAGCTCTATTCATTAATTGAATCAGTTGAAGGTCAGTTTTCTATTTGAGTTATTGTTAGTTAAACTCAGTTGATTGAGCTCTAGTCATTAGTTGAGTCATTTGAAAGTGAGTTGAGTAGTTATGATTTTTGTTAACTCACTCATCTCTTAGTTAACTAGTCAATTAGCTAAAAATAGACTTAGTCATGCATAGAATTCGAATTTCCTAGTTGAGTTGATGGAAAAGGCATGTTTGTATTTATTACTATATATTGTTGATTTCACACTACTTTTGTAGTGAGCATGTGATCAATTCCCCTTGGATTTGCGCAAGGAAATAGGGAATTCCCCTTGTATTTAGGAGCTTAATTCCTTTAGTATTTCACAAGGAAATAAGAGGTTTGTTGAGGCTTGAATTAGCTAAGTGTTGGCCATAGAAGGTTAGGAAGCAGGAGAATAGTTTTATAGTGCATGGTTTGTTTCAGAGTTGAATCAAGACATTGTAATTGACTCTCTTTCTCATATGAATGAATGCAAAGCAACGAAGGGGTTTTTCCTAGTTGGGTTACCCTGTAAAATCATTGTGTTCCTTCTGATTTGAAGGTTGCATGTTATTGCATGTGTTTCTATCGTGTGTTTTCCTTTCTATGGAATAGTAGAATAAATTTATGTTTCTTGATTTCAGTTCGATTTCATTAGCGGTTGAAATTTATTGGAATTTCTACATGGTATCAGAGCCTCATAAGACTACATAGAAACCTTGTTCTAGATATTATCTCAAATAAATTTTGATTTGTAGAATTTTCGGTGCATATTTTCTTCAGTGCGGAAAAAATGTCCTTTAACATATTGCGGCTGGAGTATGCATTGGAGGGCACCTCAAATTTTTTCTCTTGGAAAGATATGATGGAAGTTTTCCTCAATGACAATGGAGTAAGGGAATATACTCAAACTAATATTCCAAAACGAACAACAGCATATGCACAAGCACTTGCTCAGTGGAAGAAAGACATGGTAAGAGCCAGGAGGATTATTCTAGAGGGTGTAGAGATCATGTGGTTTAAAACTTGCATGGAAAGGATACTCCTTTTTGAAAGTGGAAAACTCTCATAGATATCTTCCAGAGCAACAATAATGCTACGAAATTGGAATTGAGAGAAAAACTTAGGAGCATTCGAATGCAGAAAAATGAAACCATTCCTCAGTACCTATTTAGATTCAATCAGGTTCGAGATGAACTTGTAGGAGTAGGAGAATATATACTATTATCTGAACTTGTGATTTTATCACTCCTTGGCCTTTTGAAATCCTGGCGCAACTATCAAGATTCAGATAATATAAGAGACAAGCTACTAGATTGGGAGAGACTTTGGTCTGATTAGCTGTAGGAGGAGATCAGAAAAAACACTAGAGATGGTGTCACATTCATTGCATTTGAGGAAGAAGGTTGCGGTCTAGTTGGAAAAGGAAAGAATGCCAAATGCATGAAGGCCTAAGGTGAGGCAGAATCCAACCAGAACAAATTATGGCAAGAAGAAGGACCTTAGCAAAATAAAAATTTTTCACTACCATGAATAAAGACATGATGCAACCAAGTGGTCACACAAGAAATCTAGTAAGGAGTTCGCAATAGGAGTAGGAGGAGATGTTATGGAATCTCAATTCGAGTTATATTTAACCCTCTTTTCTTGAATGACAAGCACAGTAAGAGGGAGTGAGTGGTACCTATATTCTGGTGCCTCATATCATATGACAGGAAACAAGGAATTCTTTAGTAGCCTAGAGGAGAAGGATGTCAAATTGCACATAGAATTTGTAGATGATGGGAGGTATACTACCAAATGAATTGGTACTTTACCTTTTAAGAGGGATTCACGCTACCATCTTCACGTGAAAAATGTAATGTATCTCCCCGTGTTGAAGAAAAAATTGATTTATGTGTTTATGTTGGAGGACAGAGGTTATGATGTGGTGTTTAGTAAGGAAAAATATTTTCTTAAGCATGTTGCTATTGGACAAGTGAAACATATTGGAGTTAGAGTGAAAAATATCTATAATCTAGAGCTAGATTTCACCATGCATGCAACTATACCTACATGAGTGAGGTGGGGTGATGTAGAGCCTTAGTCCCAGAGTTGCAAAGATTTGGGCAGGGTCCATAGGAGAGGAGTAGAATTTGGAGTATACTCTTTGCATGGATCATTACCCTTGCTACAGGGGACCATAGTATTCAGTAGCAGAAGGATCAGTGCCAGTTGATGTAGTAAGATCTTGGGCCACAATTGCATGATATTAGTAGTGAGAGACTCGGGATATAGTTGCAGATCAAAGACACATTTGATTCATTCTTTTGGATGCTTCTCAATTGCAGTTTTTTTCACTAGAAATAACAACAGTGAGAGGTATTTTTACTTGTGACATAGTAAATTCCATAGGAGATGGATTGGGGCTATGCACAACCCTTTTCTTGCTAAGAGGTAGTGATGAAATTGTAGCAAGAAAATTCTTCATTTGACTTGTGCCTTAGTCAATGGAGAAATTTGATTTTCCACATCAACAAGATGACTTGGATTGCAATTAGCTAGAGTGGATGGCCTTGTCTACTATTTAAGTTAGTAAATTCCATTTTGTAGGCTAGAAGTAGAGATGTTGATGAGTTGATTGCTAATATCTAACAATATAGTTGAGTTATTGGTAGGTGAACTCAGTTAGTTGATCTCTAGTCATTAGTTGAGTCAATTGAAGGTTTTTTGAGTATTTATCATTATTGTTAACTCACTAATCTCTCGGTTTGTGAGTCAATCAGCTAAAATAGACCCAATCATGCATGAAATTTGAATTTCCTAGTTGACTGGATGGAAGAGGCACATTTTATTTTATTATTGCATATTTTTTAGTGTAGAGTGCTTTTGCAGTGAGCAGTTGATCAATTCCTCTTGGATTTGCGCAAGGAAAGAAGGAATTTCCCTATTATTTAGGAGTTTAATTACTCCGTCATTTCATAAGGAAATAAGAGGTTGTTTGATGCCTGAATTGGCAAAGTGTTGGCTAGAGAAGGCCATGCAGGGTGTGCTTGAGATTTTGAGCAAGACATTGTAATTGTTTCTCTTTCTCATCTAAATTAATGCAAAGCAACAAAGGGGATTTTCCTAGTTGGGTTCCCCTATAAAATCATTGTGTTCCTTGTGATTTGATGGTTGCATGCTATTGCATCTGTTTCTATCGTGTGTTTTCCTTTCCACGGAATAGTAGAAGAACTTTATGTTTCTTGATTTCAATTCGATTTCATTGGTAGTAATGCATTTCTTGCAATGTATACATTAATACTAGGGATGCATACAAATCCTTCATGCACTAATCTAACCGCATTTCCATTTGAAGTGGTCTATCATTTTTTTTCTTGCCAGCCTATATATGCTTTCACATACAACTCCCTTTGTTCTTTAAGTAACCTAGAGAAGTCATTTTTCACCCAATCATTTAGGAGATTCAACACTTTCCACTCCTCTTCATCAAGGGTCTCAAAATTTACCTTTTTCAGTGGCATGACTTCTACAATCCCCAAAAGATAAAAAAAAGTACCATGTCACTCTTTCATCAACCTCCTTGTCTTGTTTTTTCATTTTTTTATTTGTTATGTGGCTAGATCAATGCATGAACTAAATGAAAAGGGTAAATAATTGCTTGACAAGGATCTTATCAAGGACCCCAAGTGGAAGGGTCAAAAGATGACGCGGGTGTGCTCTATTGGAATAATTAATTAATTTAGGACAATCAACAATGATCTTTGAATTTTTTCACCTTCTCAATAATCATCACAATCAAAATTCTCACTTGGAATATACAAGGTTTAGATATTAAAGGAAAAAAATGTTATTTGCATTAAGACATAAAAGCTAATTGTGGTAATTTTACACAAAAATAAGGTTTCAAAGAATAATTTATCTGAAATAAGTAATAGTTGTTCGAGGGGGTTGTGAAGTCATGGCTCTTGATGCCCAAGATAGCGCGTGAGGGCTAGAAATTTTTTGGAATCCGATAAAAATTATATTTTAGGAATGGGTGGCAAGTCCCATAATTTTTGTAGGTAAATTTCAATATCTCAGGTGTAAAGAAATGGTTGCCTTGAATGTGTATATGGTCCTCCTGCAATGGGTGATACATTTCAGTTTTTTGAGAACATTAAGATTCATAAACAAATTATCCCTAATTCTCTTTGGATTTTAGAAAGGGTCTTGAATCTCATTAGATCTCTCGATGAGAAAAAGTTCAAATTTCGTAAGTTGGATCTTGAATCAACCTCTTCGTTGGACTTATTAAGAGGTTATGATTAGTGTACGTATCCACCATTAGCACTTGTACATGGAAAAGTTGACGAGGGGGTAGACACCAGGTGGCAAGTCATCTAGATCATTTTCATCTGGATTATTTTTTTGTTTTTAGAAGAAGTTTTGGACAAACAAATTTTCATTGAAGCCACCATTCTTCCTTGTCTTAGATGAGATCATTGGTCGGTGCGGTTACAAACCCATCTCATAGAAGATAACAGGAATAGGTCTTTCTTCTCTCAGAGTTTTTGGCTCCAGAGACATATTTTGTGGAGAAAGCAAGGCGATGGTGGGCGAAGAAGATTCCAATGCAAGGTAAAAATAAAATGCATATATTTTAATTGAAACTTAAAGTGTTATAAACTAAAATTAAATTATGGAATAAAAAAGAGTTTGGAAATATCTTTGAAGAGAAGAAAAACTAAAATTGGAAAGTCACATGAAAGAAGTAAAACAAAGAATGATTCCTGAAAGATGAACACTAGAATTAGTGTTGAAGGAAGGAATTACTTTAAACAAATTAAAATTAAAGAGACAGCATGAAGAAATATTATGGAGGCATAAACCTTGTATACAATGGTGAAAGAGGGTGAGAAAATCCAATTTTTTTCATAAATCCATGTTGAAATGAAGGCACTCTAATCAAATATTCTCAATAGCATGCTGAGATGGATTACCAAAACTACAGCATTTAGAAATTAAAGAGGATTTGATTGCTCACAACAAGACTACCCTAATAGATCCTTCTTATAACAGACAATCATATATTAATAAGATTTTGAAGTGTATTCCAAAGCTCATTTATAAAGCAAAAAATGTGGTTTTGATGTGCTTAATTTCCTCTCAAGAAGTTGAGGTAGTGTTTATGGACATGGAGCGAAATAAATTGATAATGAGTTAATGCTTGATTCTTTAAGGTATGTTGGACTTTTCTAGGACATGAAATACATGAGGTGGTGGAGGAATCTTCATAAAAGGGAACTACACTGACCTACTAGTGTAGGCAGAAGAAGTTTTCCATTTAAGCTATTTTATATGATTTGGTGGGAGTAGTAGGTTCTATTTTCAGTTTTTTTTAATATGAATATGACTTTATTTATACATAATCTCTCATAGTTATTGAGATACTAATATGCTTATATTAATTTGTAAAATAAATTAATATATTATAACATATTATTTTGTAAAATGAATCAATTTTTTATTAGTTTAAAATAAACCAATGTTTTATATAAATTTAATAGGACATGTTTTATATTAAACTAATAAGATATTAGAAATTTATAAATTATAAAACTAATAAGACATTAAAAATTGTTCATATTTTTTTTATTACGTTTCACAAGTATATATAGAGAATATGTACATCACTTCCAATTGATGAAGTGATGAATCATTTTAAGATAAAAAATACACTGAATTGAAAAATAAGGAGTTGCAGCTCACAGGTGAATATTACACCTGGAGACTGCAGTCAAACGGAGAGATCACTCTACATCCATTAATCAGAAAGATACATCTATAAGTACATAGCAAAGAAGTAGGAGGTTGTAACCATACTCCTATATTCTAGGAACTAATTCTAAACTAAGGAGGTACGTTACAACAATGTAACCATTTCTCCATTAATATACAAATAATACTAATTATTTCCAACTCTCCCCCATAATGGAGAAAGGATTACCCTGAACTCCTAGCATCCCTCTAAACAATTCAAACTTTATACGCCCAAGAGGCTTAGTAAAAATGTCAGCCATATTGTCACAAGTTTTACAATTTTCAACAACTATTTCCTTTGACTGAAGTTTCTCTCGAACAAAATGGAACTGAGTATCAATGTGTTTGGTATTTTTATGAAATACTGGATTGTATGCTAGCTTGATGGTACTCTGGTTGTCACTTTTAATGGTAGTTGATTCTTTCTGTTCTTCTCCTGCATCATTGAGAAGTCTTCTCAACCAGATAGCTTCACATGTGGCTGCACACAATGCTTGGTACTCAGCTTCACATGAAGATAAAGCTACAGTGCTTTGCTTTTTTCTGCTCCATGCTATGACCCCAGATCCAATGCTGAATGTGTAACTTGAGATAGACCTTCGATCATCCAAGTTACCTTCCCAAGATGAATCTGAAAATCCTGCTAGAGTAACATCAGATGTGTCAGTGTATAAAATACCATAATTAATAGTACCACTAAGATACCTCAAAACGCTTTTTGCTGCAACCCAGTGACTTTCGAGTGGTTTAGACATAAACTGGCTCAACATACTAACAGAGTATGCCAAATATGATCTAATTGTAGTAAGATATATCAGACTCCCAACTAGTTGTCTATACATAGTGGCATCCACCTCTTTAGTGCCATCGTCACTGAACAACTTTAGATTCTGCTGCAATGGTGTTGCTGCTGATCTACACTGCTCCATTCTGAACTTTTCTAGCAGACTTCTGGCATACTTCCCTTGAGTAAGAAAAGTTTGTCAGGAACCTCTCCATACTTCCAGTCCCAAACAATAATGGAGATTTCCGAGATCTTTCATTTCAAACACTTGTGACATTTGCCTTTTGATTTCTTTGATCAGGTTATTGGCATTCCCTGTTATAATCATATCATCCACATACAAAGAAATCAAAATAATTTGCCTTTGTTTATTAAACTTGGTATGCAGATTTGGATCATTCATGCTCCTATGAAAACCATTTTGTACAAAGAATGAATCGATCTTCTCATACCACGACCTGGGTGCTTGTTTTAAACCATATAGTGCCTTTTTCAATCTACAAACAAGATGTTCCTGCCCCTTTTTAACAAACCCTTCAGGCTGAACTAAATAAATTTCTTCTTTCAACTCACCATTCAGAAATGCAGACTTAACATATAGCTGGTGTAGCCCCCACTTATGTTTTGTTGCTAAAGAAATTAGCATTCTAATGGTGTTTAATTTTGCTACAGGAGCAAAGGTGTCATCGAAATCTATTCCCTCTTGCTGTGAGTAACCCCTTGCTACCAGTCTAGCTTTAAGCTTTTCTATACTCCCATCTGCATTTATTTTAGGTTTATACAGCCATTTACATCCTACGGGTGTTTTACCTTTGGGCAGTTCAACTAAATCCCAAGTATGGTTTCTAATAATTGATTCAATTTCCTCATTCATTGCAGCCCTCCATGCATCAAATTGACTTGCTTCTTTATAATTTGTGGGTTCTAAAATGTTTAAAATATTTGTCATTAAAGCATAGTCTTTCAATCTGGATGGTACTCGAGTCTTCCTACCTGATCTCCTTGGTAGGGGACTTACCTCAAATCTCTCTGCTTCATACTTATACGGGCTCGCATCATTGACTATATCACTTGTTTCTTCTTCTTCTTTCTACTCCTGCTCTTGATCATCCTCGTTGTTTTCTTCCATTAATAATGGAATGTGCCAATCATTAATACTGTCATCCTTTCCTTCCTCAACCTGTTCATGAAATACCACATCTCAGCTTACAAATATCTTATGAGTCACAGGATTAAATAACTTATATGCTTTAAACTCAGTGCCATATCCAACAAAGATACATTTAATGGCTTTAGGATCTAACTTCTTTCTATCCACCTTGGGTATATGGGAAAAATATTTTGACCCAAATACTCTTAAATGACTCACTGCTGGTTTGAATCCAAATAATGCTTCAAAAGGGGTTTTGAAGCCAAGACATTTAGTAGGATTCCTATTCTTTAAATAGACAACAGTGTTAATGGCTTCCGCCCAAAAAACATTTGATAGACCCTTACCTTGAAGCATGCTCCTTGCGCACTCCACAAGAGTTTTGTTCTTTCGTTCTGCCACTCCATTCTGCTGTGGTGTGTGAGGCACTGTAAACTATTGGACAATCCCATGATATCTGCAGAAATTCATGAACTCTCCCAACCTGTATTCTCCCCCTTGATCTGAGCGGAGAATTTTTATGCATTTTCCTGTCTGCTTTTCTACCATAGATTTAAACTCTTTAAAATACTGAAAGGTCTGACTCTTTTTACTCAAAAAATATTTCCACGAGAATCTAGTGCAATCATCAGTAAACAAAAGGAAATAATATGCACCACCTAGTGACCTGGTCTGCATAGGTCCGCATATGTCGGTATGCACCAGCTCTAGAATATCTCTTTCCTTTCTATTAACATGCAAAGGAAATTCTTCTCTATGCATTTTCCCTAATGCACATCCATCACAATCCAACCAAACACTATGGAAAATAGGGATTCCATCGACCATACCTTTTCTCTGAAGTAGAAGTAGAATCTGATTCATTTGACTGCAAGTCTTTGGATATCAGCATTTTGATTCATGAGAATATTAAAACCATGCATTGTTCCCATTGCTGCCGCTACATCTATTCCATGCAATTACTACATATCTTAATTTTAACAATTTTCATCTTCTATCCTTTAGCAACACGAGTCTTGAGAATTGAACACATGTCCTAATTAGTTATCATAGATACATAGATCAAGTTTTCTTAATTCGGGCACATACAATACATTCTTAAGATGTCTAATGTCACCGCTAGGTAACTTTACCAGAATATCACCATACCCTTCGATCTCATATTCGCTATCATCTCCTAGATAAATTTTCGACCCACATAAAGTTTCTTCAAGAAATTAAAACCATTCCTTCTTACCTGTCATATGTGAGGATGCACAAGAATCGACATACCATATGTCGTCCTCATCTCTCTTAGAAGCTGAAAAGGCACAATTGGATGTAAATAGTCGAAGTTCGTGGCTATGGTCTTCATCTTCCTCAACAAGGTAACCTTTGTGCTTTCTCTGTTTATTCCTCGCTTCATCTGTCTGCCTCTTATAACAATGTTTAATCTGATGGCCATTTTTTCCACAGCAAAAACATCTCTTGCTGGGAAAATTGTTAGCAGACATACCTTTAAACGGTCTTTTTTGAAAAGTGTTGGCTCCTCTTTGCTACTTCTGTTGCTATGTTTGTTGTGGTTTTTGTTGCTGTTGTGGATACTTCCCTCTATACTGTCACCTTTTTGCCATCAGAGCAAGATCATTGCTCTGTGGTTTCAAATTCTGCCGCCGCTCTTCTTCTTGTAGAAAAATCCCTATCAACTCTTCAAATGCAGGGGCTTTCTCCCTTGCTGCCAATCCTATGATGAACATCTGATATTCATATTTCATTCCATTCAACGTGATCGTGACCAAATTGGAATCAGACACTTTTTCTCTGATATCTCCCAATATGTCCTTCAAGTCTTTAACTCTAGCAATGAATGCAGCGGCAGACTCATTTTCCTCCATCTTCATCACAAACATCTTGCCTTCGAGTGACAAGACACGATTTGTATTCTGTGTCTGGTATAGATTCTTAATCGTCATCCAAATCTTAGTGGACGATTTGCCATCTCTAATATGTGGGATAATATTGTCCTTGACAGACATCTTCAGTATGAATTTTACTTTGTTCTCCCTTTTATCCCAGTCTTGTTCTTGTGTAGATTTTCCTGTTACCAAATTTGGTCTCTACTCATTTCCTATGACAATCGACCATGCATTTGCGCTTTCAAGTAATGTCTGTATCTTGAATTTCCAATTGGTGAAATTAGATCCATCGAGTTTTCCAGACTCGTGGAGATACGATTTTGCACTATTATTCATACTGGACCGATAAAATTTCAGATCTTCTAATGAATAATTCTATCCAATTGAATAATTGCAGGATACACTAAAAAAAAATCAATACATACCAAATCCTGACCACTGATCTGCCACCAATCCTGGAAAATCCGTAACTTCAATGTGCCATCACCGGGTAAGTCTGATCTGCCACCACCGGGCAAATCCGGAACTTCAATGCGCCACCACCGGGCAAGTCCGATCTGCCACCACCGGGCAAATCCGGAACTTCAATGTGCCACCACCGGGCAAGTCCGATCTACCACCACTAGGAAAATCTGGAACTTAAATGTGCCACCACTCGGCAAATCTGGAACTTCAATATGCCACCACTGGGCAAGTCCAATCTGCCACCATCGGGAAAATCCGGAACTTCAATATGCCACCACCGGGCAAGTCCGATCTGCCAAAGTTGCAGATCTTTCCAAAGAGAAAGAGGTTGGCGCTTTTCCGAGGCTAAAAATCTGTGCCCAAATCAAAATTGATCTATCTCCCAAAACTTGCGTGGGTTTGGCCTGCAAATACGTGGAAATGGTGTATTTCGGTGCATTGGCGCAGGTATGGCCCTCACAGTCGCACCAATTGTGCTTCTCGGCGCGAATGAAAGCGACAAAAATGCGCCAACCCTTTCTTCTGTTCAGAGATGATCAGTCATCTAAGACCTATGAGTCAAGCGTTGCTGCAGTCCAACTGCTCCTACGAACACGAAGATCCTATGAGCACAAAGCTTCTGTGTAAACCTTAACCACTAAGGCTCTATAGTCAATAAAGCTCTAAAAAAAAAAATCAGGCTCCCCCTACTCTGTGCACTGATACCAAGATAAAAAACACACTGAATTGAAAAAGGATTTGTAGCTCACATGTGAGTACTGCACCTAGAGACTGCAGTCAAATGGAGAGATCACTCTACATTCATTAATTATAAAGATACATCTATAAGTACATAGCAAAGAATTAAGAGGTTGTAACCAGACTCCTATATTCTAGGAACTAATCCTAAACTAAGGAGGTACGTTACAACAATGTAACCGTTTCTCCATTAATATACAAATAATATTAATTATTTCCAACTTTTAGAATTTTTTTTTATTTTGTTTTTGTTTTTTTTTAAATAAATTAGGTTACAAAATGTTAAGACTATTTCTAAAATTTTATTTAAATAAATTTAAAAAAAAGTTTACTAGTAAGAATAATAAGAATAGCACCATATTTTGTATACTTAAAAAAAACATTATAACATTTATATTTGAACATACATGAAAACAAAGAAATCATATAATATTATAATTTGATGTAGAAAAACATTAAATAATATTATATTTGAGCATACGTTATGGAAAGCAAAGAAATCATATGATATTATAATTTGATTTACAACTCTATTGCGAAAATTAGTCTATATATTTAATTTGAGCAAGGTAAAAATTCACATTGACAAAAGTTGTTTTGAGATATCAATGTATAAGAACAAGCACACGAGTTGCTAAAAGAAAGGTATATAATGTTTGCAGGAATGATTACGTTATGTCTCAACTATTATATATTTATATATTTCAAAATTATATATATATTAAATAAATTTATATATTGTTTATTTAAATAAAATAGTACATAAATTTGGATAAACAACTAAAAAAAATGACATATTGAAAATCAAACAAATACATTATATTGCATATAATTGATTTGTATAGGTTTTAATTTAATTTTCAAAGACAAATTTGCAAATTCATATATAGAGATAACATTTAAACTACATACTGTCCTAAGTATGTTATTATTTTCACGCAAACCCAAGTGATGCTCCATATGAATAAAGCTTCTAAAGTGAAGCTTCACATAAATAAAACTTCTAAGAAAACGAAAAGTATATAAGGAAACTGGTGAGATAATACATAAAAATATTTACAGTAAATGAACCTTCACACAAATAAAGCTTCTCAGAAAACAACAGCCCAGGAGAACGAAGGCGGCTAGAAATATGCACTACAATACCCTTATTCACTGTCGCATCAGTTAATTATTTTACTTATACTTGTTGTGTTGGTTGACTGCTTCAGCTCTTAAATTTTGCAAGTCATCATCTGTCCTAACCATCACCTTGAGGTTACTAAACACTTCATACCCTTTCTTCTTTGAATCTTCCGCCAGGTTACGAATTTCCGCGTTGGTTTTATCCATTTTCTTCACGAAATTTTTATCCGTATTATCAGTAAACCCTACCTTGTAATTAATTCTACCTTTTGAGGTGCCACTGCTGCTTTCACCCTTGGGAGGCATTTTCACTGAATCTATTTCCTCGACGGCCTTTCTTTCTGCAGATACGCTAAAATTGTAAGAACTTTAGCTAACAGAAATTATGTTGTATACACTTCAGGTCCAGCTTCAGAGCGACAGCACAGCAAAAGATAAATCATATAGAAATGTTAAATCACAAACGAATCCAACTAGAAGTGGATCAACCAACATAACTTTGAAGAGAGAGCTTGAATTTCTTACCTAGTGAATGGGATCCAAGCCGACTGCTTACTGATCACATTAACTTGAAAATTTCGAGAGACGAAGAGGTGCCCTATACTTTAGGGTACATAGTATTTATAGCATTTGGCGGACTCCAAGCGCGGACTTCAGACAATGAATAATAGAGTAAGATTGGGTGTTATGGATAAGATGGTGGAATGAAACGTAAGATCACGTTAGAGTCATATGTCTATATATATATACTGAGGTCAAACCAACTCCACCTACTCCAACTTTTGTTCAATTAATTATTAGCGATCACATTTAAGAGCAGTGCATTTATTTATGCTCTAATCCCAGGAAGAGCATTAGATGCAGTGCTCCAGTTTCCATAATGTTCGGGTCAAATGCCGATGGTACATTACCACCTCAGCCAAGTCACAAATACCATTTTATTTTCCTCATCTGTATTATTCAAGTGCAGTAACACGTTTATTTTTCCTCGCAACACACCCCTAGGTGGGCCCACAAAAGGCCTCATGTTTAGTTGACTTGATTATTTTGAAGTTGTCTACCCAGCATGTAGAATAGTTTGACGGCAGTTTTTTGCCGAAATCCGGTAAACTAAAATTCAAAAAATCAGGTAGTTGGAGTGTTTGGAATCTATTTTTGATAGTGGAAATAGATTCAGCGCTATCAAAAACTTTTAGGACACTCAAAATACTAAACTTTAACAACTGTAAACAAGATTCTGGGCAAATCTTTGCCGGAATTTTTCAAAATCATTGCAGGATTGTGGGCCATTTAGCTAATTTTTTAGACTATGGGGATTATTTTAGCTTCACCTTGCTGAGGGATTTGAAGAGAATTGAACCTATATCTCATGACAGAGTTAATGATTTGGTAAAGCTTCAAGTAATGGATTATCAATTAAAATTAAAATATTTATCATTTAAAAAAATAGGTAGGTATCTAACTCTGGGTTTTGTTAGTGAATTTCTCTAGGAATTGTAGGTGGAGGAATTGTCCGGACAATCAAAATTAATTGGAATCAGTGAAAAAAATTTAAGAAATCTTGCAATAGCAAAGTTGGAATCATGTTTTTGATGGTAGAAATTGGTGCTTGGAAACAGGAGAAGTAAATTCAAATTAAATCTATCATTGTCTATCAAGTTTATCATTTCAATCAAACATAAAACAATAAGGAAAAAAAATGAAAGGCATAGTAAGAGAAGGAAAGTGGCAAGATGGGTTTTATATGTTTTCTTTGCACATATATTAAATATTGGCATATGCCTATAATATGTATGCTTACCTCTTGCCAATTATTGTCTACATTTGACCCATGATTCTAGATATGGCCTCAAGATATTCTGGCATAGACATCTAGCTTAAAATGAATGTTCTAGGAGAATAAGGATTTCAAATATTTCCATCTTTAGCCATTTAAAAGAGCTAGGCAGTTGTTGGTACAATCTTAGATGTGTTTTCTCATTCTCTTGTTTGTGATAGAAAATATCGAATAATTAGCATTTGGGTATAAAGTTTGATGCCTCTAACTTCTTACTGTGATTAAATACATCTCAGATTATCTAAAGGATTAGACTTGATAGATGCCAAGTATTCATGAATCATTTCCACATCAAATATTTTGAAGGTCTTGGTTCCTTTGTCATAGAACCTAATCAATTCACCCTGTTCTAGAAAATGGTGGAAACCCACTGATGATGTTTTGGGCAAACACAAAAAGCCCAGATGTATTTTTGACGTCCGAAGGTATTTTATAAATTGAAAATGAATTCTAGACATACATGATATTATTTCCATAATTCTTAGAGAGATTTTTGGGATTACCTTATATTAAATGTCGTGAACGCAGTTTTAAGGTTGTTTGGAAACAATTTATGTTTCAAGCTCAAATATTGGTTTATTTTCGTTGATGACTCCATTAAATGGCCTTATGGTTAAACCTTCCTTAATTTTACCACCTTAACAACATATCTCCTTCGCATATATTCACCATGGAAATCCAAAAGGACAATTCAATCCCATTCTTAGACGTTCTATTCACTCATCGACTAGATGGCTCCCTATCCCACTATGTTTATTGGAAAAATACAAATAAATATTTTCATGCCCAATAACACCACCATCTGCCTCAAAAATTTGTTGTACGTGAAACTCTTGTAACCAAAGCCATTTTTATTTCTACTCCTCACCTCTTAGACAAAGAATGATCCACCTCACTAGCACTCTCCTATACAAAGAATCTTCAATAAATCCACTGTATTGAAGCTTGTTCTCCATCACTTATTAGAAGAATGAATGCATTGGCATTAATTAATGACAAAAGAAACTAGGAATGCATTCTTACTCCTGCACCAAGAATTTGTAAGACATTCCTTGTGAATCTCTCTTTTTAAAGTTTCTTGAAAAAGTATCCATAAGAGAGGTCATTGATTGTAGCTGCAAAGATTATGCTACGCTCATGGATGAAGAAATTTAAGGATTAGGAATTAAAGGACATTCCTCTATATGATCTCCATGAATTAAGCAACCAGATATAACCATTAAGATGCAACCAACTTGAAATATTGAAGAAGTTGAGAGATAAGAGTATAAGAAGAAACTACCTTATTGTATGGGTCATGCCTCCAAATTATTTAAAAAATATAATGTTTGAGAAACTTGAGAATAACAACATCAAAGCCAACAAATCCTTTTAGAGTGTCTGGAATTTTTTTATTTTAGATGTGAGCCTCTACCAGAAACAACCACACAAATATACTTGATTCTCTCATACAAGTACATACCAAACATGTGATTCTATTCTCACATACATTTCCAAAATAATATTACAAAGCTCTTCAACCTTTTCAAGTTGATAATACCATGTATTCTAGATGAAAAATATTTCAAATTCATCTTCAAAGGCATCATATTAAGTGAAAAATATTTAAAACAACTTATAAGAGACATTACATAATCCCAAATGACAAGATCTTCTACAGTAATCTGGAGAATTTTCAGCAAAATGGAAATAAAGGAATGAAAACCCCTGCTGCAGGTGATCTTCAAAAAAAAAATTATTGTTTGTCCACTACTACAAGGGAGGTATTCGTGGAAAAATTCCCAACCTTATAGAGTTTGCGGTCATCTTAAGACTCAATGAGTCTCAAAAGGAAGTGTTTGAGATTATAAAATTCTGCTCAGAGTCTATATTTGGTAGAGATACCAAGTTTTTTTAAATGTGCATGCATCCTTCATTACAAAAAATAAGTATTGAAAAATGGGGTAATTATTTAGGCTCGTTAGATTCTAATAGTAGCATCGCTAGTGATATAACTATAATGGTGGAATGAAGAATCCTTGACATGTTGTCCCTTTGTGTGTTGAATAAAGAGAAGTTTCTTGTTTTTAGTCAGATCCTATCTCCTTTGGCCTTATTTTAAATTATGATTATTAACAATCGGAACTCGATTAACGTTGTTGAAGTACTAAGGCTTGATGGTAACACTTCTATAGAAGATAGGGAAATAATTCTTCAACAATTCCGATGATGAAAGGATTTTTTTGCTTCAATTAGGGCATGTGGAGAAGGCATTAATATAACAAATTCCAATAAATTTTTCATCCCTGGTATTCCATGGAATCCTTCTCATGAGATGTATGACCAACAAGGGAAGAGTGATGTCCAATGGCATAGAAAACAAATTGGTGTGATCATATGAGATTGATGTTGTTATTCTAGATTCAATAAAAATCAGTTCTACATGTGTTAGTGCTACACCTAATGGTTGTGACATAGTTGTAGGTGGGGGAAATAAGTGTATTTTTGTGGAGAATGCTAATCAATTGGTTGAGGATATATCCTAAGCTATTGTGGAGAATACAACTACCATCCATCACATGCCATATATCATGGAATCCAAGATTTCCTTGGATGAAATAAATATTACTTTAAGCTCTCATAATGTGCCTATTGTGACCTCACATCGAGTGTTTGATCACGATCCTAGTGGTTGTAAGACTATTGACACTAGATTTTTTAGAACAAGACACGTGGAAGAAACTTCAACAAAAAGTTTTTCAACTTTAGATATGTTGTCACAACCAACAATCCAATGTTGATAAGTTTATGTTTTGTTTCTAATTCCTTTCATGGTTGTTGGTATAAAAGATAATTCTAATGAAAAAACACAGGGAAAAGAGGATACTGATAACAAATTGTTTTTATTGTGGTCTATAATTAGCTTACGGTATTTTTGTGGCAATTGAATGTCCAAATATATCTGCTTTCATTAGGTAAATTTTTTTGGATACATAATGTGCATAATAGTTAAAGAAAACCCACTAATTGCAATGCTAAGAAACTAATATATCTCAAGCATTAGAAAAGAATCCAACACTTAAAGGAATGCAATCTAGTAAGAAGCAAAGCGTTGAGAAGATTGCAAGGCTCATAAACATGTTGCAAATATGGACTCTACAAAAGGAAATTAGAAGAATTACAGGAAAATTCCCTAAAGGCTTTTGAATACCATATAAGACAATTAAGATGTATATCAAATACAAATAAATGTGATGCAACCAAGGACATGATATATGTATCTTCTTTAAAAGGGATAGGTCCAAGAGAATTATTGAACCCCTTAGCAGAATGAACCATATCCACTACTGGACAATAATATTCCCATTATGGTAGCTCAATGCACAGTCTAACATTGAGGTTTCAGTAGCCATTTTGTTGTTAGAGGTTTCAGTAGCAGTGTTGGGAGCTGGTTGTGGACTTCCGCAGAGGAAAAAGATAGAGGATGGAATCATAATTTTTTCTCTTACTATTGTCTATTATAATCTATATCCTATCCCTTCGCACTAACAGTGACCACTGATATCTATGTGAGAAAATATTGTACCTAAGATTACCACTCGGAAACAAATGATAAGTAGGTTGTATAAATAACAAATACCGGAAGAACCAGTTAAGAGATATTGATATTCAGAACCCAAAACTTTTTTTGCACATTCATATGGTTCCTCAAAAAATGATTAAATGGGGTCTTTGGCTAGATATGCACTCTCTTTACTTTTGTCATCATTCAGATTGCTTGCATGATAAACTTATGTCATCATTTAGATTGCTTGCATGATAAAATTATTAGGGCATATAAATGTTGAGGAGAGACAGAACTAAAAACTACCTACATTTTAAATAGGAAGTTTCCTTTTTCAGGACGATAAACTGGAAAATAAACACATCCCACACTCTCATATGCAGCAAGCATTGATATCTATGTGATACCCCTTCTCTACTTTAATAAATCCAAAGCGTCATGACTAGAAGTGGAATCTAAATGTATACAAGTGTGAAACCAAGTGGAATCTAAATGTATATAAGTGTATTAAATCTGTAAAAGAGGCGCATGTCATGAAATGTAATGCTAGCATCTATTATTACTCTTTACCATGGGATAAACCAATTACAGGGTATGTTCGTGGATGTACCTCTTCAGTTTTCTGAATTCTTCAGTGGAATTAGCGTGGCTATTATTATCCTCAGCTTATTATCCCTCAACTTACTGTCCCTCAGCCAGCAGTGGCTATGAAGAGATCTCGGTTCAAAAATCTTCCTCTAGCCAAAAATAGATTTAGCGTGCCAGGCATCACAGTACTTAAAATTCTGCAAGTCATCTTTATAGAGAAATGCCAATATTAGTGAGAAGTCAGGACCAGTGGATATCATTGTTGCAGCCATAGTTGTGTCACAACAAGCAATCTCACAAAGTTATACTACCTCAAGGTAGCTGCCCTCTAAATCGAAGGATGTGAACTTAACGGGTGTCGCTACCGACTACCTGGAGTATTTATAGACTGCCATACAATAAAATCTTCAGCAGAATTAGCACTGAACCCTTCTTCAGTAGAATTAGTACTCTTCAGTGGAATTAGCATCAAACTCTGTCCCAAACCTGGCAAGGAGAATAGCGGCGGGAAAATAAATTTGAATAGGTCGATTTAGATTTTAGAGTAGCCACCAAATTAGATTTCCATGTGTTTTCCCTAAAATTTGTAAGACCGACGTTTTGGCTCCTAAGGGTTGCAAGATCGACACTTGGACTGCAACATTGCAAGACCTACGATTTCCCTAAACATTGCAAGACCGATGGTTGTCTCCTAAACGTCGCAAGACCGATGGGTGTCTCCTAAACGTTGCAAGACCAACGGTTGTCTCCTAAATGTCAGTCTTGTGACAATTTGTCCTGAAACGTAGGTATTCAGACGATTGTCCTAAACGTCATTGTTCCGAAGATACTCCCAAAACGTCGTTAGCATGATGCTTGTTGGCGGGATTAAAAAAATTGAGAAAATTTGGGGATATTTTTGACAATCATCAAAAGTGTCGGAATTTTGACCATATGTACTAATGTAGGCTCAGTTCCTGGTTGACAAAATTATCAGATGTAGTCCTTCACTGTTTCACCTCCACACGTAGAGCCCACAAGGGAAATCGAGACACCACGTCTCGAAAAACTTGTGATAAAGTAAATTTCATCGACCAATATTGGGAGCACTTTGTCCCCAATGTGAAATGTCTTCATTTTCGGGTCCCATGAACGGATCAAGAATTGTAATAGTTCCATGTGTTACCTCATCGCTGATAATCGGAAGTACTTGAGCAACCCACAACCTTTAAGGGCTCTCATAGTGCCAGGATCATTTAGGGAAACCATATCATGTTCTTCATGTTCTCTTTTTCACCATGTAATCGACATTCTAATCCGATGAAAGTCAGAAATCAAACCATAGGCTAACTTAGGATCCATTTCATGCAAAAAACTGGGAATTTTTTGGTTAGAAAAAAAGATACAACTTTCTGAATTGCGCCCAGCGCACCCTTAAGTGAGAGACAGAGCGCTGCAGAGGAACTGGGTCTCTTTCCAACCTCTCTGCAACGCACTTTTCGACATTCAAGGGTGCGTTAGACCTAGGGCATTGTATATTTACCCTAGGGGCCCCAAAAACCTAAAAAATGTGCATGAAACTAAAAAATAATGCATTCAATAGAAGGAGGAGGGCAATATCTTCTACCTGGTCCAAACAGCATGAGAAATGATTCACATAATCTATCACAATAAGCTGCTGAAGTTCAAGGGTAAAACAGGCTCAGAGCACTAAAATCCAAATGGTAAATGTGAAATAGTAAAAATGACTTGGTAATCTCTTAATTTAATAGTCTTTTTGATTAATTTATGCATATTTAATGAAACGACTATGGTTTTTACCCATTTTTACTATTTTAAACATCTATTGTTAATCCATTTGATGTTTCTTTGAGCAGGTTTGTAGCTGATTATAGTGATTTAGTCATGCATGATTGTGAAATGCGATATTGACAACAAAACATAGTTTTATCTCTTTTTTGAGCTTTGTTAAACATGAAAAAGGAATTCAAAGCATACTTTTATCCTCTTTTCTTGAGCTTTGTTAAACATGAAAAAATAATTCAAGGCACACTTTTATCTCTTTTTTGAGCTTTGTTAAATGCGAAAAAGGAACCCCCCTAGAGTTGTCTTTTATCTCTTTTCATACTCTCAAAATATGAAAAGATTTCCGAGCGCTTGTCCTTTCGAGCTCGTTAAAGGAATTGAAACTATATCTACTTAGTAAAAGTTTAACCCTTTTCCAGACTGAGATATATTATAATTACAAAAAAGGAAAACTCTATTCAAGCATGGCTAGGAGGTTCTCTCAGGTATTATTTTATGCTTTTTTGGATATGAGGGACTATTATACGAAAAATAACTTGTTGAGTTTTCTTTTAGTCCATTTTTCAAACTCTCTAACTATGAAAAAGGACCGAGTTATCATTGTTGTTAGACTCGTTAAAGCATCAAATAGTGACGAACTTGTCCATCATGACAAGATAGAGTTTCACCTTTGCTAAAATTGTTAAAGCATCAAATAGCGATGGATTCACCCGAAGGGTGGAATTATACGTCAAGCATATGTTATCCTCCTCAACCTTGTTAAAAAATAAAGATGTACTGGTCAGCAATGACTTGGGAAAATTGGAAAGGGATAAAACACTTCATTGTAGCAAGTCACTCTTGAACATGACACTTATTCACTTCATTTCCATGATTTTTGGGTTGGGTAATATTCTTGACAGTCTATCATACCTATGGTCTATCATACCATCCATCACTTCGGTTTTGGGTAAAATTCTTCCAATTCATTTAGTGTCACCGATATGTTCAAGAGAAGTCACTCAGTTATTCCTCATCCTTTGCAATACTCATAAAATTTCATTTCATGACTTCCATTCCTCACATTGCTTCATCAGTCACATTCTGTCTCCAAAATCATTACTCCTGTCTCTTTACCATTGATGAGGGAAACATCAATGCCCTCCTATGATGACTCACTTCCTGTCGACATCATCTCATCATCCAGGAAGTTGACTTAGAAACAACCTTTCAGTACCTTGGAGCTTTCTTACATCAATGATAGGTTTCTCGCTTGCAATGATAGGTTGACATCACAAGCCTTTGACCGAAAGACTTTGTATGGTGTTCGACATAAAATCATCTATTCACACCATGCATAATGTACTGCAGTACCTTGAGAGACATTATCATCAATGGTGGTTTCTCTCACGTCTGTTAACAACTCACATCATTGTATGGTAATCAAACGGTGTCTTCCCATGTTCGACTTCACATCATATATTCCCATGGTTAGGCTTGTACTTTAAGTGATCGAGTGAACAAGATATAAGACCCCGGATCTAGTTTCATCCATTCAGGCTATGATTTCTGGGGAAGTACCAAATCATCCGTACGATGGTAATTATTTAGATGGTCATCCTATCAAGGTTCTATATTTGTAGGCAGTCTATATCTATAAACGACTTTATGATATTATGATAGTTTATGTGTTGAGTATGGGATATGCCTCCCTCAACAATTCATGTACAAGATGAACATATATCATGATGTAATGTATTGTAAGTGATGCAGGTTGTTGTCCGCTTCTATCCCTCCTCATCACATCGTAAAGAAAATTACTCAACATTATCATTTATGACTTCATGCTTTAGGGGGCAGCTGTTACAGGTCGATTTGGGTATCATCCCAAAACACAGATCAATATTCTTTAGGGTCTATGGTACTCTAAATTGGTTGTTACATGCCCTAAACAGGTCATCACATTAATGGTCTTCCTTTATGAAAGTTTCACCGCTTAGATGCTAGTTTAAGTGCCCTATCAAGCCATCAACGTACCCCTAGACAATTTGAAATACTTTGCAGAGCATCTACTCCCATGCAAGGCTACGTTGTAGAGGATCTAGGCCCACTTTGGAGTGTGTTGGTAGACTGGGAGTGAATTGTTCATTAGATTCCGAGAATCTCCATGACTTTTAGTGACTTATATAAGTTGTTCCAGCTCTCACCTCATCTGATAGCCTCGAATTTGGAACCCATGAAGTCATTAAACCTCTTATCCTCCTATTCCCATGGAAAAGGAAACCTATTCATCCATTTTGAGGAAAGCCATTCAATGATTCATTTATTTCAAACTACCTTCATCTACTTATAAATAGAGCACTAAACATAGTGCATAAGAGAGCAAGAATTTGTGTTAAGTAGAGTTATGATGGTGAGATATAAACCCTTGAAGGATTTGTTTATCTATTGTGATCCTGTTGGGTTGTTGATGCTGGATGTGATGAGGATGGGACTCTAGCTAGATGAGTGACAACAAATCGATCAACTGGTTGTAATCTTCTTTCTACTTCATAATAAAGACATTTGTTCCTTTCCTAATGCACGTGTCAACGATGTTATATGTGTATTAATGAGTTTAATCGGTTCAATTTGTTTAACTTGAATAGATCATATTGCCTTTATGTTTTTTAATGTCTTCTATTTTCCATCGCAGGTATCAAACGAGTGAGTTAAGTTGGATTGAGAGCGACGAAAGCGATGAAGGGAGGTGGGGGAAAGCGAACATATTACTAGTAGGTTTCTCTCCCTTTATCTATTTATGTTAAGGAAAAGATCATATATCTTTATTTTTGTTGTTCTAAGTGAACCACCCTCTTAGGGAAATCATACTTATCCCTAGGTTTGTATTTTCGTAAAACAACATACCTCTTAAAATTGAAGGAAGTTGACTACTTGTTTATGAATTCAACTTAAAAAAGAGAGGAACTCTTTGCTCCAGGATGATAGAGATTCTTAAGAGGTTGATACCACAAGAAACAATGTTGACATGGCAGTCTGTTGAACCTAGTCATAGATCTAGAAGAATTTTGAAACCTCAAGTGGTGGGCATGCATGTTGACTCAGATGGGGCACTAGTTGAAGAAAGAGAAGAATATGGAAAATCTTCATCAAGTCATTCATATGATGATGTGAATTCTGATGGTGTGCAAGAAAATATCAGTGATTTTGAATAATTGTGTAAGAAAATTGATATAAATGATGTTTGCATTGAGCAATGAAAATGATATTTTAACCCCCTATGATCTTACATGACGTTATGAGTCATTTTTATGTTTTTTGGATTATATGTGTTAATTATGAAGAATTAATTTGTCTAAAATATTCACAATGCAACAATAACTTGGAGAAATAATTTATGTTTCATTGGGTTATTTTAGTCATACAATTTTTTCATAATATCATGGTTGAAATATGTTGAAAAGTTAATATTTTTAATTCTATAGGTGAAAAATTGTGAAATATATTTTATCTTTAACATTATGGTTGAAACAATTATAATTTTAGGGATTGTTAGTGTCATGATATTATATGTTAAATGACATGTATAAAAATAAGTGGAATTTTAATGTGTTTAAAATCTCATTATTTTATATTTAATGTCACTACCAAAAATTTGTTGAAATTGTACTCGGAAAATAAAAATGGTGATGATGATGATGATGATGGTTAACGCACACTCAGACCAAAATTTGGTTGACCTAAAGAAACAAATTATTTAGTTTGTTTTAAAATTTTACTCATATGCTCAAAGAGCTTGGAGAGAAGCGTCTCGAGCTCACTATAATTTTGACATGTTAAAAGGATAGGAGGGTTGGTATTGCAAAAAAGATTATGAAATTGAGATCTAATATGGGTGTACGCAGGGCACTCTAAGAGGAAGTGATTTTCATCCTCAATGTTCATATTCTTACAGAGATGGTTGATCCTTTCCACCCATGGTGTTTTAGGAACTCCCCAATGACCTGTTTCACTATGGAGCTCATGAGAGTTTGTTATTATCTTGGCTATATTGATTTTTTTCTTTTAGCTCATTAAAACAGAGAGATACTTTTGATCTTATAGAATTGGGTTGATAACCTCCTTATAGTATCTTAATTTTCTTTTAGCCTCTAAATCTTTCTCACACCACATTTTCTCTTTAAACTTAGAAGTACCAATATTTTTAATGTTATTAATATTTTGCAATGCAACATTTTCGTTGATATCCCAATGGTTTAACCAGCCTTTGGTATCTTTATACCAACCTCATTTGAGCCTTAGGTGGTTTTGGCTAGAATTTAAAGCTAGCTTAGGAAGTCTAAGGTCTCCTATGTTATTGAGAAAGCTAGCTTAGGAAGTCTAAGGTCTCCCATTTTATTGATTTTGTGCTTGTACAACAAGAGCCTAGTCCATTTATTTGGCACGTGAAAATTGGTTTTATTGTCATTTAAAAAAAAACGTTGCAAATTAACCGTGAAAAAAATAAAACCCCTTTCTCAAATACACACTTTTCAATTTTTTTTTTGTTGTTTTTCATGTTTTTTGGGGGTTTTTTTTTGGCTAGAGTATAATAATTTTACCTAATATAATAACAATTTTATTCTTATTTTCCACTTATTACATAATAATATAATATTATTTTAGTCCATTCATCTTTTTTTTTTCTATTTTCATTTTTGTTTCCCAAATATTTATTTATTTATTATTTATTTCCATAACTAACTAATTGTTTTTAATATTTTTATTAGATATTATTATGACCATATTTTGTGCTAACATTCATTTTAAACTTAAAAATTATATATTTTATTAATCTTATTTTCTAAATTTTATTTCTGGAACACTTTGCTATTTATACTTAATGTTAGATTTTATTTTTCATCTTTGTCCTAAGGATGACCCATATTAGATGGTTTGAAACGTTGACCAACAACTAATTATGAGATTAATTAGAAACACATTCTAAATAAGAATATGGATCACAAAAGTTTAAATTAATGATACTTAAATATAATTTCAAACTAATAAATATTAAAAGCCAATATAAAAATTTAACATAATAAGAGTTTAATAAACTTCATATTACAACAAACATTATTATAACACTTAGCGAATATCATTTCGTTTTTAGATTTTTTTTTTATTTTTTTTAATATATTTTTATATCTATTCAATTTAAAACTACGTATAATAATTAGTTAAAAATATCGGGATGGACATGTTTTGGAGTCATTGCTAAATTTTCTCTCGGTTCTAGGGTTTCCGTGAACCCTTTCCTTGGATCTCTCCATGCCCGTGCATCCGATCCTCTTCTCCCCGAGGCTGCGTATTCTTCAGCTCTTCTACCGACGGTTTTGTATGTCTACTCCCTAGGAGGGGTGGGCAGGCTACCCCCCTCCACCATATTTTGCCCCGCGCGACACCCGGTGACTTGCCAGAAGCTCGTGCTAGATTGTAGATAGATTCGACCTTAACCCTGTTCGCCGACATTATAAGTGACGAAAATACAAGCTCTGATGTCCCTAGGAACGAGAGCATCGACTGCATACCTTCTAAGACTCAGCCCAAAAGTTTCTTTTCCTCTGCCGCATGCATCCCTAAAGCGGTAGATCAGGTCAAAATCGACCTCCCTAGTCACCGCATCAATGTTCACGTTCAGTATATGAAATATCATGCCCTCATTGGAAGGTTCATCGGAATCTAGCCAACTGAGAAGGCTTTGCAAGGATGGATAATGACCAAATGGAAGCCCAAGGGACAAGTGACTCAGTAGCTCGGCCCTAAAGGATTTTTCACTGCTATCTTCCATTGCCTAGAGGACAAGACCTGCATCTTTGAAGGAGGCCCTTACTTCTTCAACTCAGCGGGTCTATATCTACATGACTGGATTGAAAGATTTCATCCAGATAGGGAAGACTTATGTTGGGCTCCAGTTTGGATTTGCATGTATTCCCCGCCTCTGGAATATTGGGACAAAGAGACATTACGGGACATTAGCAATGTTCTGGGAGAGCTCATAAAGGTTGCTGAGGAAAATACGCCAGAATCTGTGTCCACATGCACCTTGATAAGCCTCTTACAGGCTCGGTAAGCTTATTTCATGATGATTTTGAATGGATTCAGACTATTGACTATGAGCATGTTCCATTCCGCTGTATAAAATCTCATGAGCATGGCCACTTGTTCAGAGATTTTCCTCTGACCCAGAAGCCTAATACATCCCCCCTGAAGTTGGAAAAGATGCAGAAGGCTTCACCAAGGTTTCCTCTAGGAAGAAGCATTCCAAGAATTCCCCCATCGTCTATATCACTACCAAACATCCTGACTCTAGCAACAACTTTTAAGTTCTTGCCTGTCAAGACCCTCCGGGGGTTCACCAAGCTCATCCCTATGCCTCTAACCCTCATCTCGACTCTTTCGCCTCTACTCTTAAACCCCAAAATGCTGTCACAGCTTCAACTGTCTCTCTTGCCTCCAATTTTGCTGAGGTTCAAACCAAGCCCTCTGTTCCCATCACTATTCTCATGGAAGTGGATAGCTCCCAAGCTATGGTCCTCCCTCTTGGTCCGGACGTCGCAGATCAGAATGCCCCTACCCTAATGGATGAAGAACCTGAAAGTGTTGATATGGGGGAGATGGACATTCTTTCTCTGGAAGAAGGATGCCATCAAAAATAATATAACAACATTCACCCTCGACATATAGACAATTTTGAAGTGGTCCTTTCCCACGCACAGCAGAAAAACTCATTGGGCATTCAAGCAGGAAGCCTATGGGATGGAAGGAAAATTCTGAAAGAAACAAAAAAAAGAGGAAGGAAGACATACTTATAGAGAACTATTATTATAGGCGAAATACTTTTGGAATCAGGCAGATTTCCCAAGTTGACAAAGTTCTACAAGGCTCTTCCTCATAGTTCCTCATGAAGGTTATCTCCTGGAAGGTGAGAGTGCTTAATAGCCCCTCAAAACACAGAATGCTTAAAAATATGATACAGAAATACAAACCTTCGATCGTTTATCTTCAGGAGATGAAATGTAATTTCAAAGCACTTGAACACATTGTGGCCAAAGTTTGGGTAAACTACCACTCAGTGATGGTGGATGCTTCGGGCGCCTCAGGAGGGTTGGCAATCATTTGGGATCCTCAAGTTCTTTCTCTCTATGACTTCCATGCATTGCACTATTTCATTCAAGCAACCTTCCGTCTGGTAGGCGCCAACATACACGGTCACCTAACTAATGTATATTTCCCGCAATAAATCCAAAAGAAATTAGATTTGCTCCTTACTTTAACAGATCTGAACTCCTTGAGGTGTTTCCCTCTATGGATCTGTGGGGGGGATTTTAACATGACTACCTCCTTGGAGGAAAAATCTGGTGGAAGGCAAATGCTATATAGGAACTGCTTAGGTTTCAAAGACTTCATTCTAAGCAACCAGCTCATGGATCTACAGACATCCAATGGTATGTACACCTAGACCAACAAACGCAGAGGGCCGCAACACATTGCCTCCCGCCTAGATCAATTTCTCATGTCAGACAATGCTATTCATCTTGGGGGTGACTTCCATTCTTCCATATTGTCTCTTGCTGGATAGGATCATTGGCCCGTCCTCCTTCAATGGGCCTGTTCAGGTTCACGATGCAACCAGCCTTTTCGATTCGAATCGTTTTAGTTCACCCACAATGTTTTTAAAGAAATGGTCATCAAAGCTTGGCATTCCTATGTACCACCTGAGAGCTCAAAAATGTTTCAATTCCAACAAAAGCTTAGGAATCTGAAGCACACATTCAAACATTGGAATAAATCTCAGTTTGGTAACATCTTCGACAACCAGAAAAAACTAGAGCTTCAGATGAGCCTTCTACAACAGCAAATCATCACTGAAGGCAGAACAGAGGACTATGACAGTAAGGAAACCAATCTCCTCACAAAAATTGACAAGAGTAGGCAATAGGAGGAGAATTTCTGGCTATAGAAATATAGGGTCAGGTGGCTTTAAGAAGGGGAGAAAAACACAAGGTTTTTTCACAGGTCCACTATTCAAAGAAGGATGCATAACAACATTTCTTTTCTCAATAACAATTAGGAGTCTGTTTAGAGGCGCATGAGGACATTGAAAAGGAGCTCAAAGGGTACTTCCAAAATATTTTGTAGGAACCTGAAGGTAATCGAGATCATGCTATTCGATCAGTCGCACAACATATTCCTAAAATCATTACTGAGGATCAAAATGCGATGCTTCTCCAGCCAGTCACTCTTCATGAAGTAAAGCAAGCCATAGCTCAACTCAAATATGATAAAGTGCCAGGCCCGGATGGCTTCATGACCAACTTCTTCCACTCATTTTGGGACCATATCAAGCTGGAGGTTTGGGCTTTAGTGGAGGAATCCCGATCCATGCACTAGATTCTTCCTTCACTAAACTCAACCTTCCTTGCTCTCATCCCCAAGGAGGAAAATTCAAGCACTCCAGACGAATACAGGCCCATTTCACTCTGCAATTTCATATACAAGCTGATTTCTAAAGTCATTGTGAACATGCTTAAGCCCCTCCTACCTCTCCTTATCTTGCAAGAGAAAACTGGATATGTGGAAGGGCAACAAATCCTGGATGGCATAATCCTATCGCATGAAGTGATTCATTTACTCAAGCTCCTTAAGGAACCAGGTATGCTTCTCAAGCTAGACTTATCTAAAGCATTCGAAAAATTAAGTTGGAATTATATCAAACAAATGCTCCTGGTTTTTTGTTTCAGTGCCCCTTGGACTCGGTGGGTCATGAGCCTTTTGTCGTCCCCCAGCTTCTCAATCCTTGTTAATGGTTCTCCCTCACTTCCGTTGCGATCCTCTAGAGGCATCCTTCAGGGGGATCCCCTGTCCACCTTCCTTTTAGTTCTCATGGAAGAAGGCCTTAGTTGCCTCATTCATCATGCTTCCTCCTCCGACTCTATTAAAGGGATCTCTCTGCATGAAAATTCCCCTATCACTCATCAAAAATTTGTTGATGACAACTTTCTTTTTGGACATCCGTCTGTTCAAGAAGCCCAGGCCTTCAAATCCCTGCTTAACACCTTCTCGGATGCTTCTGGAACTACCATTAATTCAGACAAATCCCAAATTTTCTTTTTCAATACCCCCTCCATCTCTCAATGAAATATCGCCAGAATCTTGGGCTTCTCGATTGATGTTCTTCCTTCCAAGTATCTTGGGGCTCCCCTAGTAGACTCTTTCATCAAGCATGCCTCTTGGAGAGCCCTCCTTGATAAGCTGGAAGCCAGACTCTCCTCTCGGACGTACCGCTCTCTTAACATGGCCAACAGAATCATCTTAATCAAATCGGTACTCCAAGATATGCCTCTTTATCTCTTTTCCATCATGGCTGCTCCAAAATGGGTTCTGAAGCAAATTCGCAACTTACAGAGGAATTTTCTCTGGGGATCTTCAAGCCTCAACAGAAAATGGGCCCTTGTCAAATGGATGGAGGTTTTCACACCAAAAAATGCTCGGGGGCTGGGTTTGAGAGATCCGCTTCATAGCAACCATACCATGGGAGCCCGCATCTAGTGGAATTGGATATCTAAACCAAACATCCCTTGGGCTCATCTTTGGCAAGTCAAATATGCCCCAGGTAGACCCCAGGAGGATCTCATCCGCATCATCACGGATGCCCCTGGTTTGATGATTTGGAATGTAGCAAAACAACATAGTGCTTTCATCCAAGGTCACGGTTTTTGGGAGATCCATTCAAGAGACAAAGCTAGATTCTGGGAAGACTCTTGGCAAAAAATGCCAAAACTATCCTCGATTTTCCATAAACCATTGTGGCAAAGCTTTCTTCAGAACACCATCCCTAATCAAGTCAGTCAGTTCTAGAAACCCCTCTCCTCTCATGGTCACCAGTTGTGGAAACCAGCTCTCACCTGGCAAGAGGACTGGGAGGGGGAGACTTATGGCGACATTGAACAGGAGCTCAGCTTAAGAAGGATCAAAGTCTCACCCCTCGCAGATAGGCTGAGGTGGGGATACACTCCACGGGGTAAATTTTCTACCCAAGAAGCTTACAGGTTACTCTATTGCTCCCAGCAGAATCAGCAGGATCGCATATGGGTTCAAGTCTGGCTTCCCAGAACCTGGCCTAAAATCTCATCTTTCCTCTGGCTCCTCAGCAAAGGAAAGATACTCACGTGGGAAAATATTTTGAAACAAGGTTTTATCGGCCCTTCAAGGTGCCCCAACTGTAATTCTTAGGTAGAAACCATACAACACCTCCTTGATTCATGCACTTTAGTTACTCATATTTGGGACCAATCCACCTTCTGCTTTAGAAGAACTGGTAGACAGGTTGGTGATATCAACAATACCATCAGATGGTGGCCTTCATAGCCATTCGAAAGTCAATTGCTCAATGCCATCTGGAAATTGTTCCCTGGCTTCATATATTGGTCCGCTTGGAAAGAACGCAATTACAAGACTTTCAAGGACACATCTACACCAGTTAAAATCCTTTGGTCCAATCTCAAGCGCAACCTACAAGAAAATTTAGCTCTTGTTCATTGGCAAGATTCGGATATGCCTTCTTCGCTGGCTGAATGTCTCATTTTGAAAAGATGGAACCTCGATCTCAAACACCCTGGGGGGAACGTTCAGAATTCCTCAAAGCATTTTGAGTCACCTCTCTCCTGGTCTCCTCCCATGACTCAGGCTTTCAAAATTAACTTTGATGGCGTGGAAAAAGGTAATCCGGGCTTAGCAGGCTATGGAGGCATCTTCAAGAATCATGAGGGTACTATCTCCTACATCTTCTTCAGCTCTCTTGGTCACTACTCTAACAATGCAGCTGAACTCGAAGGCCTATGGAATGGGTTATGCATAGCTGATAAAGAGAGCTTCTTCCCTCTGGATGTTGAAGGGGACTCTCAGATCCTAATTGAGGCTGCCAATCGTCTCCAAAGTGGCTCTACAGCAACTAAAGTGGCCTTGAGTTGGCGGCTGCTGAGAAAACTGGAACAAATTGAAAATTGGCTCAAGGTGCCCAGAGCCATCACCTTTAAGCATATTAGACGCATGGCTAACAAATTTGTTGTTCGATTGGCTAATTAAGGTGCCACTCAGATTATTCCTTTCTACGAGGGCCCTCTCCACAACTCTGATGATGCACAACTCATCCAAGATTGCACTTCCTTGGTGCACTAGGATCTTCAAGGTCCGGATGTGGGTGATCAGAGGGAATGAAATGTGGCAAAGGATTGGGGCATGCACGTGGGATTCTACCACCGCCACCCTTCCTCTTGTCCTCGACCTCATTAACTGCATTAATGTTGAGTCTGCCAACTGCCCCACTGGATTTATGCAGAACAATTTCCCATGCTCACGGTTGTTCTTCAGTAATATGGCTTCTTCCAGAAGTTTCACACCTGATTTGTTGCCTCTGCGCTCTTGCTACTCCTCGGCTGTCTCAGAGCATAGCTCCAGAACCAACACTGGGCACAAATGTTCAATTTTCTGTTGCATTGACCTCATTCCGGGCTTTCATGTTACGCAGAGCTCCCATTGCTCTCAGGGCTTCTGGCTTCACTCTGACTCCTTCCTTGATCTTTTCACCCTTTCTCGACCTTCTGAGCTCTGCACTGGTCCGCTTATTCATTCCCCGCCCTCTGCTTCTTACTTTGTCTCGCTCAGACATTCTCATTTGTATCCAATGCCTCATCTGCGATAGAGGATGCAGTGTCGACATGGCTCAAGCCGTGGCTGCCCTCCCTGCCACCCTCCCTCCACCTCTCCGAGCTCCTCGTCTCCTCCCTCGGATTCCCTGTTGGGTCGTTACCCTGAGACAAGAAGTGGTCGTGGCTCCCAAGCTAGTCATCGATTTTCTCAGCCTGCAAGAAGCATCTCCAGTCTCATCCCCGGTCAGCAGCATACTGCCCAGTTCCGTTTCCCCTGTCTGCTCAACGTGCCTACCATAACTGCCACCATTACCATTGATTTTAAAGAGGATCCCCCTCAAATGAGTACTGAGCTTCCAAGAACCAATCTGGTGCAAAAGGAGGCTGAAACGCCTAGCTCTCCCTCCAGAGGTGGTCAGAAAAGGAAAGCGGTCAGGTGCAGCACCTCGCTAGATCTCAGAGTTGAAGCCGGTTTGGGCAACACCAAGAGAGGCTATTCCAGTGCTATAGATGATAAGAAGGATGAGGACGACACCAAGCGAGGCTGTTCCAGTGCTAAAGATGATATGCAGGACGAGGATTACCCTTACGCCTATGCATGTTGCGTGGTCGAATCTCCCCCCTCCTCTCAAGGTACTTAAATGACTAATCTCAATTTTTGCATTTTTTTGGATGGACGACAGTCCAAGTTAGTCACTGTTACTTGCTCACGGCCACAGCTTGGTCACCTTCAGATTTACAGCTTGTCTAGTAGTCAGTTTCCCCTTTGCGGGCGGCTGTGTTTTTTGACGGGGATCAATTTTGTGTGCATAACTTCTCTTAGTTATTATGGGTTGATAAACTGTTGGAGCTTCATGGCCGGTTTCCCCTATGTGGGCGGCACTCTCTTGTTGAATCGCCTGATACATGTTGATCATGTCTGTTGTTTTAGAATGCCCATACCACGGGCCAGAACTTCTGAGGCCCAGACCTCCATGTAATCTTTTTTTATACTAATAGATTAAACTTATTCAGAAAAAAAATAAAAATAAATAAATAAATAAAATAAATAAATAAAATAATAAATAAAAAAATAAATAAAATAAAATTTACACAACATTCCTCATCAACCAATTAAAAAAAATACATTTTAGAAAATAAAAAATTATTTTTTAATTTTCTAAATACTTAATTTCATTTAATATTATTTTTTTCAAAACTTTAATAATAGGTTTAAAAAACTTCAAAACTGCTAAAACAAAAAATATGATTACGTGAATCATTCCCCATGTCCCCATTCTTTGGAAACTGGTTTGTTTAAGGTTTTTATTCTTTTTGGACACTGGTTTGTTCAAGGTTTTTATTCTTTTTATTTTTATTTTTGACTAATAAATTAAAACCACTATAAAATTCTCAATGTAAAATAATAAATTAGTAAAAAGTAATTAAAATTTTAAAAAATTATAATTTTTTTTAAATTTTCAAAATATTAAATTTAATATTTATTTTTTCAAAACTTTAATAAATTTCAAAATTAATTAAAATCAATATTTTTTAACCTAAAACCAAAACAATAAAACCAATCTATAGTATAAAAAAACCAAACCAAATAATTTTTACATATTTATTGAATTTAAAATTCCAAATCTGCAAGTATATCGTCTTAAAAAGTTAATTCCAAAAGTAATCATTATTTTTGTAATCTAGATCTCTCGTCAATGATGAGCCATTCATATTGGGCCACTCAAACTTAAGTCTTTCTTGTAGATGTTCTATCTCAGGGATTCCACAATATTTTTGGGGCAGCTGATGGAATTAACAATTCTTTTATAACCAGAATGCAATTTTTTTTATATGACATGTTTTCTCTTCCTCCTCTTTTTTTTTTTTTTTATATTGGCCAATGACGGTTTTAGAGAATTTTGATGGTTTTTTTTTCCTTTTTGATAGGGTTTTCGTTTTCTGTTTATCAATTTTTTGCAAGATTTTTTGGTAAGCTTATAGATCTGAGAAGCTTCATGGTTTTAACGATGAATGTCTGGGTACGGGTGCTAGTCACCCCTCCTTCATGGATGTTGTAATAAGGAAATTGAAGCAGGTTGTAAATAGGATGGACAAACAGTGGTAAAATGGAAGAAATTCCTATTGTGGGGGCACAATGGTAAGCCATTTTTCATGGTAAATGCTTACTTAAAGCATCCCAAAACCCTAAGTTTGTAATTCCTCCAAATTGTTTGGAAGAGTATCGAAGAAGAATGAAAGACCGCGCTTTCATATGCAAGTTTGTGGTAGGTTGGCCTACTGAAAAAGAGTTATAGAAATGGATACAACAGAAATGGAAACCTAAAGGTGAGATTGACCTCAGATTAGGACCAAAAGGGTTTTTTTACTATAATTTTCTCTCAACTCGAAGATAAGAATATGGTTTTTGAAGGTGATCCATATTTTTTCAATAATGCAGGTTTATATATGTAGCATTTGGAGGAATGTTTTAATCCAGATAAAGAGGATTTTTTGACGGCCCCTGTTTGGGTGAGACTCTACTCGTTTCTAACAGATTTTTAGATTTTAGAAGTTTTGTAGGGCATTGGGAATGTGTTAGGTAAATTCGTCAAAGTATTTGAGGTCACAAAGCAAGGTAGAAACATGTCTTATATGTGTCTCTGTGTGTATATGAATAATTCTCAACCCTAGTTGGTCAATAGATCTCAAATATTAAGGGTAAATTTGGACTCACACTTTAGATTATGAACATGTTCCATTTAATTGTGAGCATGGTCATTTATTTAGAGATTACCCATTATGGAAGAAAGAACAAGAGAGTTATGTGTTGGTGCCAAATGAGGGTTTTACTAAAGTTGGCTCTCGAAGATGAACTAATAGAGGTAGGATTTCTCAGCCAGTGAAGAAATTTGGGGAGAAGGATAATTTTTTCCTCTTTAGAAGAGATGGAAGAAGACGTGAATTCGCTAGATAGTGTCTTATTTGTTGAAATTGTAGCAAGAAAATGTTTCATATGACTTGTGCCTTAGTCAAATGGAGAAATTTGATCTTCCATATCAAAAGGATGACTTAAATTGTAATTAAGATAGAGTGACATGGCCTTGTCTTCTAGGTAATTCAACAAATTCAAGTATTTAGGATAGAAGTATAGATGTGCATGAGTTGATTGCTAACATCTAGTAATCTAGTTGAGTTATTGTTAGTTGAACTCAAATAAATGAGCTCTATTCATTAATTGAATCAGTTGAATGTCATTTTTCTAGTTGAGTTATTTTTAGTTAAACTTAGTTGATTGAGCTCTAGTCATTAGTTGAGTCATTTGAAAGTGAGTTGAGTAGTTATGATTTTTGTTAACTCACTCATCTCTCAGTTAACTAGTCAATTAGATAAAAAATAGACTCAGTCATGCATAGAATTTAAATTTCCTAGTTGAGTTGATGGAAAAGGCATGTTTGTATTTATTACTATATATTTTTGATTTCACAGTACTTTTGTAGTGAGCATGTGATTAATTCCCCTTGGATTTACACAAGGAAATACAGAATTCCCCTTGTATTTAGGATCTTAATTAATCTAGTATTTCACAGAGAAATAAGAAATTTTTTGAGGCTTGAATTAGCTAATTGTTGGCCATAGAAGGTTAGGAAGTAGGAGAATAGTTTTATAGTGCAGGGTGTGTTTCAGAGTTGAAGTAAGACATTGTAATTGATTCTCTTTCTCATATGAATGGATGCAAAGCAACGGAGGGGTTTTCCCCATTTGGATTACCCTATAAAATCATTGTGTTCCTTGTCATGTGAAGGTTGTCATGTGTTTTCCTTTCCCCAGAATAGTAGAAGAAATTTATGTTTCTTGATTTCAGTTTGATTTCATTAGCATTAGAAATTTATTGGAATTTCTACATGGTATAAGAGCCTCATAAGACTACATAGAAGCCTTGTTCCAGATATTATCTCAGATAAATTTCAATTTGTAGAGTTTTCGTCGATGACAATGGAGTAAGGGAATATACTCAAACTAATATTCCAAAACGAACAACATCATATGCACAAGCACTTGCTCAATGGAAGAAAGACATGACAAGAGCCAGGAGGATTATTCTGGAGGGTGTAGATATCATGTGGTTTCAAACTTGCATGGAAAGGATACTCCTTTTTCAAAGTGGAAAGCTCTCATAGATATCTTCTGGAGAAACAATGATGCTACGAAATTGGAATTGAGAGACAAACTTAGGAGCATTCGAATGCAAAAAAATGAAACCATTCCTCAGTACCTATTTAGATTCAATCAGGCTCAAGATGAACTTGTAGGAATAGGAGAATATATACCATCATCTAAACTTCTGAGTTTAGCACTCCTTGGCATTTTTAAATCCTGGCACAACTATCAAGATTCAGTTAATATAAGAGACAAGCTACTAGATTGGGAGAGAGTTTGGTCTGATTTGGTTTAGGAGGAGACCAGAAGAAACAATAGAGATAGTGTCACATTAATTGCATATGAGGAAGAAGATTGCACTCTAGTTGGAAAAGGAAAGAATTCCAAATGCATGAAGGCCTAAGGTGAGGCAGAATCCAACCAGAACAATGGCAAGAGGAAGGACCTTAGAAAAATAATTTTTTTTCACTACCATGAATAAAGACACTGTGCAACCAAGTGGTTGCATAAGAAATCCAGTAAGGAGTCCGCAACAGGAGTAGGAGGAGATGTTATGGAATCTCAATTCGAGTTATATTGAACCCTCTTTGCTTGAATGACAAGAATAGTAAGAGACAGTGAGTGGTACATAGATTCTGGTGCCTCATATCATATGACAAGAAACAAGGAATTCTTTAGTAGCCTAGAGGAGAAGGATGTCAAATTGCACATAATATTTGTAGATCATGGGAGGTATACTACCAAAGGAATTGGTACTTTACCTTTTAAGAGGGATTCAAACTACCATATTTACCTGAAAAATGTAATGTATGTTCCCGTGCTGAAGAAAAACTTGATTTATGTGTTTGTGTTGGAGGATAGAGGTAATGATGTGGTGTTCAGTAAGGGAAAATATTTTCTTAAGCATGCTGCTATTGGACAAGTGAAACATATTAGAGTTAGAGTGAAAAATATCTATAAACTAGAGCTAGATTTCACCATGCATGTAACTATACCTCCATGAGTGAGGTGGGGTGATGTAGAGCCTTAGTCCCAGAGTTGCAAAGATTTGGGCAGGGTCCATAGGAGGGGAGTAGCATTTGTAGTATACTCTTCTCATGGATCATTACCCTTGCTACATGGGACCATAGTATTCAGTAGCAGAAGGATCAGTGCCAATTGATGTAGTCAGATCTTTGGCGACAATTGCATGCTATTAGTAGTGAGAAACCTGGGATATAGTTGTAGCTCAAAGACACATTTGATTCATTATTTTGGATGCTTCTCAGTTGCAGTTTTTTTCATTAGAAATAACAACAATGGGAGGTAGTTTTATTTGTGACACAATACATTCCACAGGAGATGGATTGGGGTTATTCATAACCCTTTTCTTGCTAAGAGGTAGTGATGAAATTGTAGCAAGAAAATTCTTCATTTGACTTGTGCCTTAGTCAATGGAGAAATTAAATTTTCCACATCAACAAGATGACTTGGATTGCAATTAGCTAGAGTGCATGGCCTTGTCTACTATTTAAATTAGTAAATTCCATTTTGTAGGCTAGAAGTAGATATGTTCATTAGTTGATTACTAATATCTAACAATCTAGTTGAGTTATTGGTAGGTGAACTCAGCTATTTGATCTCTAGTCATTAGTTGAGTCAATTAAAGGTCTGTTGAGTAGTTATCATTGTTGTTCACTAACTAATCTCTCGGTTAGTGAGTCAATCAGCTAAAATAGATCCAATCATGCATGTAATTTGAATTTCCTAGTTGATTGGATGGAAGAGGCACATTTTTATTTATCATTGAATATTCTTTAGTGTACAGTGCTTTTGTAGTGAGAAGATGATCAATTCCCCTCAGATTTGCGCAAGGAAAGAAGGAATTTCCCTATTATTTAGGAGCTTAATTACTCCAGGATTTCGCAAGGAAATAAGAGGTTGGTTGATGCTTGAATTGGCGAAGTGTTGGCCAGAGAAGGCCAGGAAGAAGGAGAATAATTTTACAGTGCAGGGCATGCTTGAGAATTTGAGCAAGACATTGTAATTGTTTCTCTTTCTAATCTGAATTAATGCAAAGCAGCAAAGGGGATTTTCCCAATTGGGTTCCCCTATAAAATCATTGTGTTCCTTGTGATTTGATGGTTGCATGCTATTGCATCTGTTCTATCGTGTGTTTTCCTTTCCACAGAATAGTAGAAGAACTCTATGTTTCTTGATTTCAGTTTGATTTCATTGGTAGTAAGAAATTTCTTGCAATGCATACATTAATACTAGAGATGCATCCAAATCCTTCATGCACTAATCTAACCACATTTCCATCCGAAGTGGTCTATCATTTTTTTTTTCCTGCCAGTCTATATAAGCTTTCACATACAACTCCCTTTTTTCTTTAAGTAACCTAGAGAAATAATTTTTCACCCAATCATTTAGGAGATTCAACAGTTTCCATCCCTCTTCATCAAGGGTCTCAAAATTTACCTTTTTCAGTGGTGTGACTTCTGCAATCCCCAAAAGATAAAAAAAAGTACCATGTCACTCTTTCATCAACCTCCTTGTTTGGTGTTTCTCATTTTTTGTATTTGTTATGTGGTTAGATTAATGCATGAACCAAAGGAAAAGGGTAAAGAATTGCTTGTCAAGGATCTTATCAAGGACCCCAAGCGGAAGGGTAAAAAGACGACGTGAGTGTTGCTCTAGGGAATAATTAATTAATTTAGGACAATCAACAGTGATCTTTGAATTTTTTCACCCTCTCAATAATCATCACAATGAAAATTCTCACTTGCAATATACAAGGTTTAGATATTAAAGGAAAAAAATGTTATTTGCATTAAGACATAAAAGCTAATTGTGGTAATTTTACAAAAAAATAAGGTTTCAAAGAATAATTTATTTGAAATAAGTACTAGTTGTTCGAGGAGGTTGTGAAATCACAGCTATTGATGCCCGAGATAGTGCGTGAGGGCTAGAAAATTTTCAGAATCCGATAAAAATTATATTTCAGGAATGGGTGGCAAGTCCCATAATTTTTGCAGGTAAATTTCAATATTTGGGGTGTAAAGAAATGGTTGCCTTGACTGTGTATATGGTCCTCCTGCAATGGGTGATACATTTCAGTTTTTTGAGAACATTAAGAGTCATAAACAAATTATCCCTAATTCTCTTTGGATTTTAGGAAGGGTCTTGAATCTCATTAGATCTCTCGATGAGAAAAAGTTCAAATTTCATAAGTTGGATCTTGAATCAACCACCTTTGTTGGACTTATTAAGAGGTTATGATTAGTGTACATATCCACCATTAATGGTACTTGTACATGGAGTAATCGACGAGGGGGTAGACACCAGGTGGCAAGTCATCTGGATCATTTTCATCTGGATCATTTTTTAGTTTCAGAAGAAGTTTTGGACAAAGAAATTTTCATTGAAGCCACCATTCTTCCTTATCTTGGATCAGATCATTGGCCAGTTTGGTTACAAATCCATCTCATAGAAGATAGCAGGAATAGGCCTTTTTTCTCTGAGATTTTTTGGCTTCAGGGACATATTTTGTGTAGAAAGCAAGGGGATGGTGGGCGAAGAAGATTCTAGTGCAAGGTAAAAATACAATGCATATATTTTAATTGAAATTTAAGGTGTTAAAAACTAAAATTAAATTATGGAATAAAAAGGAGTTTGGAAATATCTTTGAAGAAGAAGAAAAACTAAAATTGGAAAGTCACATGCAATAAGTAAAACAAGGAATGATTTTTGAAGGGTGAACACTAGAATTAGTGTTGAAAGAAGAAATTACTTTAAACAAATTAAAATTAAAGAGACAACATGAAGAAATATTTTGGAAGCATAAACCTTGTGTACAGTGATGAAAGAGGGCGGGAAATTCCAATTTTTTTCATAAATCCATGTTCCAATGAAAGCACTCTAATCAAATATTCTCAATAGCATGGAGAGATGGATTACCAAAACTACAATGTTTAGAAATTAAAGAGGAATTGATTACTCATAACAAGACTACCCCACCCTAATAGATCCTTCCTATAACTGACAATCATATATCAATAAGATTTTGAAGTGTATTCCAAAGCTCATTTATAAAGCACAAAATGTGGTTTTGATGTACAATTTCCTTTCAAGAAGTTGAGGTAGTGCTTATGGACATGGAGCGAAATAAATGGCTCGGACCAAATGGGTTCACGTCTAATTTTTTTAAGATTTGTTGGAATTTTCTAGGACATGAAATACATGAAGTGGTGGAGGAATCTTCATAAAAGGGGAGTACATTGACCTACTAGTATAGGCCGAAGAAGTTATCCATTTAAGCTAGTTTATATGATTTGGTGGAAGTAGTAGGCTTGTAATACATAATAGAATATTATATAGAAATAACTATATTTATAATGGAAAATATATTTTTCATTACATTGACTTTTTGGTATAGGTGAATGTAGTTATTTTCTTTTTAAGCTTTTTTTAAATATGAATATGAGATTATTTATACATAATTTCTCATAGTTATTGAGATAGTAATATGTTTATATTATTTTGTAAAATGAATTGATATATTATAACTTATTATTTTGTAAAATGAATCAATATTTTATTAGTTTAAAATAAATCAATATTTTATATAAATTTAATAAAACATATGTTTTATTTTAAACTAATATGACATTAGAAATTTATAAATTATAAAACTAATAAGACATTAAAAAATTTTCATTTTTTTTTATATTACATTTCACAAGTATATATAGAGAATATCTTTTTGTCACTTCCTCTCAATGAAGTGATGAACTATTTTAGAACTTTGTTTTATTTTTTTTATTTTTTTTTATTAAATAAGTTATGTTACAAAATGCTAAAACTATTTCTAAAATATTATTTAAATGGAATTTTAAAAAAAGTTGGGAATAACACCATGTTTTGTATACTTTAAAAAAGCATTATAACATTATATTTGAACATACGTTATGGAAAGAAAAAAAATCATATGATATTATAATTTGATTTAAAAATACATTAAATAACGTTAAATTTGAGCATACGTTATGGAAAGCAAAGAAATCATATGATATTATAATTTGATTTACAACTCTATTGCGAAAATTAGTCTAAATATTTTCTTTGAGCAAGGTAAAAATTCACATTGACAAAAGTTGTTTTGAGATATCAATGTATAAGAACAAGCACATGAGTTGCTAAAAAAAATGATATATAATGTTTGCAGGAATGATTAAGTTATGTCTCCACTATTATATATTTATATATTTTAAAATTATATATATATTAAATAAATTTGGATAAACCATTAAAAAAATGACATATTGAAAATCAAACAAATACATTATATTCCATATATAAATCATTCCATATAACAAGTTTTATTTTAATTTTCAAAGAAAAATTTGCAAATTCATATATAGAGATAACATTTAAATTACATACTGTCAGCAAAAGTAAGAAAATCCACCATAAAAAAAAATTAAAAAAAAATAAAAAAAAAATCTGAAGCGAATACTTAGATCAAAGTATGTTATTATCTTCACGCAAACACAAGTGATGCTCCACATGAATAAAGCTTCTAAAGTGAAGCTTCACATAAATAAAGCTTTTAAGAAAACGAAAGCATATAAGAAGGAAACTGGTGAGATAATACATAAAAATATTTACAGTAAATGAACCTTCACCCGAATAAAGCTTCTCAGAAAACTACAGCCCACGAAAACGAAGGCGGTGAGAAAGTGCATAGATATATGCACTACAATACCCTTATTGACAGTCGCATCAATTGATTATTTACTTATACTTGTTGTGTTGGTTGACGGCTTCAGCTCTTAAATTTTCCAAGTCATTATCTGTTCTAACCATCGCCTTGAGGTTACTAAACACATCATACCTCTTTCTTCTTTGAATCTTCTGCCAGGTTACGAATTTCAGCGTTGGTTGTATCCATTTTCTTCACGAAATTTTTATCCATTATCAGTAAACCCTACCTTGTAAGGTGCCACTACTACTTTCACTCTTTGGAGGCATTTTCTTTTTTTTTGGAAAAAATAAAACCACTTTCTATTATATTATAAACAGTACATTCCAAATACATAATATTCCAAGATGGATAGATTCACAACAAAGAAAAAACTTAGCAGTTTGTGTCTTGAAAAAGGATGGTTCTGATAATAATTCCCACCACAACAAAATAATACCACATCATAAAGATTCATTGAAACAACATCAAATGGTAGGTTAACAATATTTCGAAACAGATTAGACATCTCTGTTCATCCCATATTACGTCAAAATCTGTTGCGGAAAGCGTTTAGGTGGACAAGCATACATAATCAGCCTCGCTTGAATACAGATCGAAGCCTGAGAAATTACAAGCAGGCTCGCTTGTTATCCTCGTCCTTTCACAACAGGATGATGTTCACCGTTGGAAACAACAGTAGTATATATAGCAAAGAAATAAAACAAGCTCGCTTGATGTAATTTCCGTAATACATGGAAGTCTCCATTCCTGAAATTTGTAACCATATGATACCATAGGCCGCAGCCATATGTGCCAAGCTCGCTTGCAGCCGAGTACCTTCCATTTAAAACCTGCAATGATAAGGTATAAGAAAAAACAAAAACCGGCTCGGTTGATGCAGTACGCCATAATCTTTCCTGCCCTTGATATTCAAGGGATGGGATCTCTGTATTCCATATGATTTGTTCATTTTTGTATTGATTTACCTGCAGAATACCAAATTCCATGTCGAGACCCTTTTTTGAGAGTCTGTCAGACCTGGTGTTATTTTCTCTGAAAATGTGGTTTATAGTTGGTTTGTTCATCTTAATCCATAGTTGCTGAGCTCTCAGAAGCCAACCCTAAACTCTAGGAGTAGATAGTATAGCCTTCCCAACCATGGCATCAATAATGATTTTAGAATCACCAAAGATACTGACCTCGTTTAAACCGATATTGTGGGATGCCAGTAGGCCACACCACAAGGCCATCAACTCCGCCAAATTATTACATCCCAACCCTCCATTCCAACATATATGAATCCGTTCGACTTGTGAAATCTTAATCCATGCGTCGCATCCCATCATTCCATCTTTACATGCTCCATCAAAATAAATCGAATGAATACAAATGGGATGAGGTCCATTCCTTATAGAGCCATCTGTTACAATATCCAACACCAGTTCCTGTTGATTTATCCACTTCATAATGGCAGAATGTATATGTGCACTGGAAAAACGAATCCCATCAAATAGAAGCATGTTCCTAGCAAGCCACACTTCCCAAATGAGGAAAAAAGGCAGTGATTGAAATTCCCGGAAATCTTATCCCATATTTTAGCAGAATCCATGAAGTCCATTGGGATCCATGTTGGTTCGATGAGATAACATCTGAAAAGCTTCCAAATATCAAGAACCCTTGGGCATGAAAAGAAGAGATGATCAACAATTTCCTCTTGTAGACGAAATAAAGCGCATCTACCAGGCCCATAGAAGCCACGTCTGATGAGGGAATCCCATGTGAGGACTTTCTTCCTCCATACCAACCATCCAAATAATAAAATCTTGGTTGGTATATTCCTATGCTAGAAGGGCCAGAAATTCGTGGACATATTCCCTTGGAATGACTACAGATATAAGGAGGAATATACATCATGTACCACCAACGAGCCCTGTTTCATCTCTCCATCCCATACTATTATGTCATCTTCATTCCTGTAACATAGGCCAGCTACCTGTATATCTTGTGTATACGTCCTCCACTCCACCGCGTCCCGACCGGGGAGTCCAATTTGTTCTGCAGATTTCAAAATAGGGGCTCTGTGAACACAATAATATATAACCTGATAGAAATGAAAGATGCCTCTATGTGCCAATCGGTGTACTATACGCTGATTTGGGAGCGTATCAGCAGGCATACCATAAATACGATCATAGCCCAGGATGATCTTCAGGTAGTTTCCGAACCTCTATACCAACCTTTCAGCAAATAAAGGGACAATTTTTCTGAATCCAAGAAAAATAGCTGAAATGTTCCTTGGGCATGTAAATTGTTGGCAATATATATTGTGGAGGGTGTCACCATTTAAGTACTTGACATTTATGATATCTATCCATATTCTGTTGCCCATGATGGCCCTCCACAATGATTTTATGAGGAGAGCAGAGTTAAAAACTCTTGTGTTAATGATGCCCCATCCTCCATGGTTTTTTAGTACACATAAAAGATCCAGCGTACAAAGATGTTGTTTGTTAGCCATATCAGCACCTCCCCATAGAAATTGTGACATAATTTGATTGATGCGAAACACAATTTGCTCCGGAATATAATAAAGATGACCCCAATATACAATGAATTGTGTGAGGACCGCTTGTATCATGATGAATCTTCCACCGAGCGTGAGCCACTTGTGAGTCCATTTGCAGATCTTGTTTTTGAATTTATCTACTAACCACATCCAATCCCGCACTCTATACCCATATGTTTTGATTATGAATCCCAAATATATAAAGCCTTCATTTGCCTTCTTAATATCGACCCCCAAAAAATTAGCAATGAATTTGATCTCATCCTCATCGCCAAATTCATAAATGAAAAATTACTTTTCCTTGTTAATACATAGCCCGGAGGCATATCCAAAACAAGACAACAAGAAATGTATGTAGAACCAATGATTCATAATAATCTTGTAAAATATGAGAAGATCATCCACAAAAAGCGAATGAGTGATACTTACAACATTAAAAAAGGAGAATCCTGAAATATAGCCCAACCTCCTCGCCACCTCCATTAGCTTACTGAATCCATCAATGATCAATATGAATATGAGGGGGGATAGAGCACATCCCTATCTTAGTCCTCTCCTAGCCTCGAAAAATTCTGTTGGCAAGCCGTTTATAATCACTGCGAATCTGGGAGTTGTTATGCATGCTATAACCCATCTGATTGAGTGCACTGGGAGCCGAATATTTAGTAGAAATAGTCTGATGAAAGACTAGTCCACTGTGTCATATGCTTTAAATAAGTCTATTTTCAGAATGAGTGCATCCATTTTCCTAGAGTGCATTGAGTGCATGACCTCCTGAGCGATGGCAATGGCATCATGAATAGACCGTCCCTTCAAAAACCCATATTGCTCCTTTGAAATATACTTTGATAAAGTCATTCAGATCCTATGATTTTGGAGGAAAATTTATATATCAGGTTGCATAATGCAATTGGTCTGAAGTCAGAAAAAGTCTTTGGGTCGAACGGCTTGGGGATGAGCGCCAAAAAGGTAGTATTCATGTTTGTTGGTATGTGCCCCATGATCCACACTTGTTCCACGACAGTAGTTAACTCCTCTGCCATAATTTCAAAGAAATGCACATAAAATTCCGTCAGCCAACCATCTGGTCTCGGGAATTTATCGTGGGAAAAAGACTTAAGGGTCTTCGCCACTTTCTCCGGAGTAATTGTAGAATTTAGATTAAGTAGAGCCTCTTCGCCAAACATATGAGGTATATTCTGAAGGATCCAAGTCTCGCATTCATGGGATATATTCTTGTTCTTTTGGTAGAAGGTCAAGAAGTGTCTGTAAGCTTCCTCCATTATTTCATTCGTGGAATAGACATAGCTTCCATCATTTTTCTGTATATACCATATAGCATTTCTATTTTTCCTCTCATTTGCACTCTTATGGAAAATTTTTGTATTCATATCACCTTCCTTGAGCCATTTAATCTTGTTCTTTAATTTCCACATAAGTTTTTCGATCTTCAAAATCTCCATTCTTCTTTGCTGCAATTTGTGGATTAGCTTGTATGTTTCTCCATCGGGAGCCTTGTTGAAAAATTCATTATATAAGTCATTTAGAATTTTTGTTATATCATTATACTCCTCTCTGAGCATTTCCTTTCTCTTAATTTCCCAAGCCTTCGTAATGGATTTGATCCTTTGGATTTTTGTATGGAATCTCTCCCAACCATATATACCCTCATATGGAGAATTATCCCACCAACTTTCCTGATAATCCTGTTGTATTCACTATCATTCAACCATGCTCAATTGAACTTGAACGGAACCCCAGTCCTCTTATTCTTCGCGCGCCATGAAAGAATTATTGCCATGTGATCTGATAAGTCGGCCACGTGGACTGTAGATCACTAAATCTACTTCCTCGACGACCTTGTTTCTGCAGATACCCTAAAATTATAAGAACATTAGCTCACAGAAATTATGTTGAAATTATGTTGTATACACTTCAGTCCAGCTTCAAAGCAACAACACTGCAAAAGATAAAGCATATAGAAATATTAAATCACAAACGAACCCAACTAGAAGTGGATCAACCAACATAACTTGGAAGAGAGAGCTTGAATTTCATACCTAGTGAATGGGATCCAAGCCGACTGCTTGCTGATCACATTAACTCTGAGAGTTTCGAGAGACGAAGAAGTGCCCTATACTGTAGGGTACATACTATTTATATCATTTGGTGGACTCCAAGCGCGGACTTCAGCCAATGAATAATAGAGTAAGATTAGGTGTTATGGATAAGGTAAATGTCATGGAAATGCCGATCGTACATATGCCGACTGGCCTTACCATTGCGTAAGTCTGTACCCTGCCCACCCATCGCCTCCGGCCAATTGCAGTGACACACCCCTAGGTGGGCCCACTCAGGGCCTCATGTTTAGTTGACTTGATTATTTTAACTTGACCTTGATGATGGATTCGAAGAGAATTGAACCTATATCTCATGACAGAGTTAATGACTTGGTATAACTTAAGTAAATGGATTATCAATCAAAATTACAATATATGACATTTAAAAAATAGGTATTTAACTTTGGGTTTTGTTAGTGAATTCCTCTATAGCACCTTTCACCAAGTCTCCAAAAAGCTTGCTCAACGGAAAGCAAACTAACAGAATCTTTTCGAAGTGGAGAATTAACCAATTTTCTTGGATCTTCAAAAATGTTTAGAATTTAGAAAATACTAATGAAAATAGATTCAGCATCATTAAAAAAAATCCCTAAAATCATGTATAAATTCGATAATCTATTTCATTTTTTTTTAATATCATCCACAATTATTTCTAAAATAACTTCACAATTGTTTCTAATTGATTTTAGAGTTCCAACATGGAACCTAGTTGTCTTGTCTTTCCCTTTCCCACAAAGTTTGCAAAGATCCAAATCCTAGCAGTGGACGACTAGAGATAATTGATAATTCTTAAGTCAGAAACGCTAACTACATACTTGTTTCCATGGTGTTGGTAATTCAAAGATCCAAATCTTAGGTGGACTATTAGAGATAACTCTTAAGTGGAAAATTTTAACTACATATTTGTTTTTATGGTGTTGGAGTAATCACGACACCTCTAAAAAATCTATAATTCTCACTCTAAAGATCCTAGTTACTCATTTGAAAGTTTACCAACATCTACCACAATTTTCATGTAACTGCAAACCTCTACACATAGTCGTCCGTATGCCTATATTGAGTTTCACATATGACGAGGATGCTTTGGGTTCTCCACTGCTGATAAATTGGCTTCCCATTGGTGTTGCTTTAGATTTTCCAATAACTAATTACTTGGCGTTGTTACCTTCCTTAACATTGCTTCTTTCCAATGGTGATGGTTTAGATTTTCCTTCAACTAATTGTTTTAATGGTCTTTGAACGAATCCTTACTAGTGAACTCTTTTGCTTCAACTACTTTCTAGTGTTCTCCAAGCTTTGTGGTTTTCTTAGTCCGTTTTGAGATTTTTCATTTCTGAATCCAATTTTACCGTGCCATTTTTGACCCGTCTAACCTATTTTCTTTGGTATTTTCTTATAACACCAACTTGATCAGTGAAACCCATTTCGTTTCATAATTTAAAATTAATATATATATATATATATTTTAATCCAACAAACTCATTTCCTTTCCTTTCATAATTTGAAACAAGTATTTGAAGTCTAAAGTAACATTTGGACCCTCAAAAACGCTTCTCATATATCCTCTATGACTGTTGGCATCTTATCCGGTTAAGAAGACAGCTAGATATAATAATATCAGGTCAAAGAATTTTTTTTGAGACGATGAACAAGTAGGTTTTGGATATTAAATCAAATAGTCAAGTGAAAATTATTTGTTTTAATCTCTTTATATTTTATATATTTTGAAATTTCTAATAATTTTATATTATTATATATAAATATTATTTTCTTTCATTTTCATTAGAAAATATAATTTTATATATTAAAAAAAATCAATAATATGTGAACATTTACAATTATTTTTTGATAATGATATTAAGGAAAAAGCATAATTATTTTTACAAGTCAAATCATTTTTTTTTTTTATTTGGTTTATTGTATGAATCTAGTACTAGCTACTTTCACAAACAACATCTACTTGTTATTTTTTGGAAACATAGTTGTGAAATAAGGGAAAAAATCATTGTACTAATTTGGTGCTAATTACTTCCACAAATAACATCTATTTATCATTTTGAGGAAACATAGTTGTGAAATAAAAACACAAATTAATCTTATATGTTGTATTGTCAAAATCTCCAAATTTTAATATTTTTTTTTTTCTTTTAAATATAATTCACTATAGAAATTTGATACTACTATGCCACCAACAAAGTCTACCTGCCATTTTGAGAAATCACGATAAAAAACCACAGTACATGCACGGTTGAATTGGAGAAAAAGCCAACAGAGCATTCCCACTACTCAACCTACAATTAGTTTCCTTATAAATTTTTCTATATAAAATTGACTATACCATAGTCCAAGCTTGATTTTCTTCTATATATTCTCCAACGGATTACTAATTATGGGTTTTCCATGTCTTAGAAATTACAGAACTACGCAAGATGTCTTAGTTTGTTTCATGTACCCATTGTCTGAATTTTTTGTTGGCAATGACATTGATAAGATTGACTGTACTATAGTCCAAGCTTAATTTTCTTCTATATCTTCTCCAATGAATAATTATGGGTTGTCCATGTTTTAGAAATTATAGAATTATGCAAGATGTTTTAGTTTGCTTCATGTACTACTCTTCTGAGTTTTTTTTGTTGGTAATGACATTGATCTCTATATCATGGATGAGTTTGTATATTAGTCAGGAGTTTGTAAAGATTAATGTGCTCTATTTTTTTTCTTAACTTTGTGTAAAAGTTGTCATTTATATAATAGAGTTTTATTAAATTTAAAAGTTTTGTCACCTTTGTCAGAATGACACCTAGAAAAGTCATTATCTAATCAAAATCTATCCATTTTGGGATACCAAGCCCGAGGAGCTTGTTTGAGACCATAGAGAGACTTCCTAAGGTGAAAAACAAGGCTAGAGTCATTTTGGATAAAGCCAGGGGGTTGTTCCATGTAGATTTCTTCATGCAAATCTCCATGTAAGAAGGCATATTTAACATCCATCTGATGAACTTCCCATTTAAAAGAGGCAGCAAGGGAAAGAACAAGGTAGATAGAATTCATTTTGGAAACAGGGGAGAAGGTTTCAGTATAGTCAATGCCTTCAACTTGTGAAAATCCTTTAGTGATAAGACGAGCTTTATGTCTATCCACTTTTCCATCTGGTCCAAACTTTGTTTTGTATCTGCATCTGACAAGTTTTCTTCCTTTTGGAAGAGGAACAGGATCCCAAGTATTGTTCGCCAATAAAGAACAATATTCTTCATTCATAGCTTCATCCCAATTGGGATGATCGGAGGCTTCTTCAAAAGTTTCTGGATCAGGATTTTCTAGAACTTGAGCCAATAAGGAAGAGGCTCTTTCGGACAGAGAACTTGTACATCATCGATCAACAGGGTCACCTGCAAGAGAACCTGTTGCATCCCAAGTAGAGTGAACCCATCTTAGAAGCTGTGGAGTAAAAGGAATAACTTCAAGAGGTGGAGGAGGATTGTCATCCTTGCTGTCATCATCTGAACTAGAAGGAATGCTATTAAAAATAGAAGAGAGAGAGAGGTGGCACACATGCTGAATCAGGCTCACAGGCCAAAGGTGGCACACCCATCGAACTAGGCTCGCAGGCCGATATATTTTCATCAAATTTTACATCTCTTCTAATGATTATATTTTTTGGATTTTGGTGGAACAAGTCTATAACCTTTGACATCTTCAAAAATATCCAACAAAAACGATTTTTTCACTCTTAGGTTCTAAGGCTTTATGTTTCACATCTGGAATATGGGCCCAAGCATCACTTCCAAAAACACAAAAGTGACTTACATTTGGTTTAATTGAGCTCCAAGCTTCTTCTGGAGTTATTTCTTTAAAACCTTAGTAGGAGTGCAATTTACTATGTAGTTTGCACAGTTAATTGCTTCTGCCCAAAAATTGACACTAAGTCCTTTAGATTGAAGCATACAATTAGCCATTTATTTTAAGGTGCGATTCTTCCTTTCAGCTACACCATTTTGTTGTGGAGTATATGGAACGATATGTTGCAATTGAATGCCATGCTTAGTGCAAAAGTTGATAAATTTGCTGTTAACATATTCTCCTCCATTGTCTGATCTTAACTTACGAATTTGGTGTCCATATTGTTTCTCAACAAAGGCCTTAAAGGCCAAGAACATGTTAAAAACTTCACTCTTGAGTTTTAAGAAGTATACCCAATTGCGTCTAGAAAAATCATCAATGAAAGTTAAGAAGTACTTGCAACCAGAGAAAGAAACAATAGGAAGTGGACCACATAAATCACAGTGCACAAGCTGCAAAGGGGCTAAAGCGTGCCAAGAGGCACGTTTGTCAAAATTATCCCGGTGATGTTTTCCGAGTACACATCCAGAGAAAACACCATCTCAACAAGATACCATAGGAAGGTCTGTCACCATGTTTTCCTTACATAGAGATTGAAGAGAGAGATAGTTTAAGTGACCAAATCACTCATGCCAAAGTTTGCTCACATCATCATTATGAGCAACAAAAACAGAGGGAAGACAGGATGACCCAAAGTTGTCAAACTTATACAACCTTGTGGAATCATCAACAATGCCAGTAGCTAAAATATGTTTAGGATCTTTGAGTCCTTGATTACAACATCATGAGTGAGAATTCTACTATTTTCCCTACACACGAATGAGTTTTACGTAAACGAGAAGAAGGTTGCATGACAAGGTAGGAACACAAAGTACATCATTAAGCTGAACCATTATCTATATGAATGGTTCCATATCCAAAAACAACAGAGATCTATCATCACCAACATAAATATTTTGATTATTCTGATCATTTAAAGAAGAAAACATGGCTTTATTTTTGGCCATGTGGTAAGAAGCTCCCGAGAATCAATGACACTCATGAGAATGAGAAGAAGAAGATACATTTAATGCATAACCAGATCTTGATGTTTAACAACCACAAGTAGAAAGTGCCATTCCTGAAGATGAAGGTGAAAAGTGCTCCAAATTGATGTTGTGCTTCTTCATTGCTGCTTCTAAGGCTTCCATCTTCTTAAAACATTTGGACTCTATATGGACATCACGATTACAAAAGTCACAATGTCTATCTGTCTTCTTCCCTTTGTTTTTATTTTCCTTATCATTTTGGTGAGTTTATTTTTCAGTTTGCGGCTGAAATTGCTTAGGACCCTTGTTTGGTTTCGGACCATACTTTTTCGGATACTGCTTCTTGGGATTATTTTGATATGATTGCTGTTGGGCTGCTAAGGCTTTCTTAGAAGTGTTTATAGAAGTGATAAGACCAAGGTGTAAGAGTTTTTCTTGTTCTCTTATCAAAGAATCTCAAAATGCATCAAAAGAGGGGTTCTTGTAGGTGGTTCCTGAAGAAATGATGACTTCTCTAGTGGAATGGAAGGTGGAAAAAAATAGAGTACATAGGGCCAAGCTTAGCATGAATGCAATAGATAAGGCTACCATCTTCCTTTTTGACGTTACAACCTTCTAAAAGAAGTCTAAGGGTCTTGAATTTGGACAAAAAATCTTCAATAGAGGAGAAATTATTAGGGTCCAAAGTAAGAAACTCATTTTCAAGATGGTCGGCCCTGATTTGATTTTGAATGCCAAAGACAATATTTAGCTTTTCCAGGGCTTCATGAGGGGTGTCAATTTCAAGGATATGAAATCGAAGATCTTGAGCAATGGACATTTCTCTCAACCCTCAGGCTTGATCTTGTTTATTTTCCCATTTAGCGACTTTATCATCATCGAAAGGTTTAGTTTCTTGTCGTGTGGCTATTCTATAAAGCCCTTTACTTATAAGTAGATCTACCATGTGAGGTAGTCATTGGAAATAATTGGTGCTGTTAAGAATAATCGGGCATGCACATTCCATTTTAAAAAAAACTGAAGCTGAAAAAAGCTGAAACTAATTGCTCCAATGGAAAGATCTTGAAAAATTAGGCCCAGTAAAAAAAACGGCTCGAAAAACAGCTTCTGGATGAAGAAGTTATGCCTTTTGAAAAAACTGAGTTGTAGATGCCGAATAGTTACGGGAATGGTTTGAAATTTGATGATGAATTTCAACTTAAAAAAAAAATCTCACCCCTTTAACAAAAAACTTTTTACAAAAGAAGCTTGAGAAAGATTCTTGAACCCAACACCTCTATTCTCATAAACTAACTTCTCACCAAGTGATATAGTAAAAGGATTCTGTAATTGTTTGAAATGAGGAAGGTTTTTTTTTTAGTCTTCGGTGTGCGTGCTTTTTCCTGCACAAAAAACAAAAAAATACGAGAAAATAAGAAGAAGAAATGCAAGCCTTACGGGAAAATTTTAGATTTTCGGTTAGCCTTGCTGGAAACTATATATTTTTTCACTATTTTTGATTTCCTGAGATCACACAAAGACACGGGGAAAGAGCATACGTAGCAAAAAAATCCCTTCTTCCTGTTTCTGATTTGCCGAGATCGCACATAGTGCAGAGAAAATAGCGTACACAAAGAAGAGGTTATAGATCCGTCAAATAAATAATACCTAAAAATTGAAATAAACAGAGGGAACCGAATAAGCAGAACTATTAACAAATATAAATACAAAACATATACTTTATACCTCCAGATCTACACTGACATAACTTGGGCAATCAGAAACTTTTTCACATGAAACGAAAGACATTCTTCATTGTAAAAAACGCTCCGGACACAATAGAGTAGTTCTCTAGGCCCGAAAATGTTCAAAAATAGTAGATCTACAAAACAACAGTCGCATGTAGTCAAACTGGCTTTGGATTTGGATCAAAAATGGATGCGGTCCTCAAAATAGCTCTCATACCATGTACGAATTTACAGGGTAAGTTCCTTAGATCAAAAACCAAAGGTTACCACTCACAAACAGATCACAAATCAGTACACCAGTATTATCACGTGGTTAAAACCGTCGAAGAGGGAAACAATCCACGACCTGAGCCAACGCGGCCACTTCAGGAAATTTATTAATATAAAAAGAAAGATTACATGGGCATAAACGTGAAGGTAAGGTTACACTTTTGTGAGAATCGGGGGCGGAAATTTTCGTGATAGTTCGGCCTAACTTTGTGAGAAAGTTCGGCCAAACTTATTCTTCGTTTACAATGATTTGACAGCGACGGTGTGGGCAAGTCAGAATTTTTTTCGGGAGATGGAAAACCGGCAACAAAAGCTCGGCCAAAATTTTACTCTTAAAATAGTTCGGCAGAACTACTTCTTATAAATATATCGCCGCCCAGTTCATTTGTTCCGTCTGTGTTTCTTAGCATTGTTTCTTACGATTTTCTATTGATGTTCTATTCGGTGATCTGTTTCTTTCCTGCGTCTGTGTTTCTTAGCATTGTTTCTTCGCGTGATTTTCTGTTGTTGTTCTGTTTGGTGATATTTTGCAGTGCTGCTGCTGGTCTGGGGCTGCTTCCGTCCGCTCTACTGGTGATTATCTGCGGCGACATCAAGCGAGCGAACTATCAGGTATTTCTCATCATCCTCTGCACCTTTATCAATGAATTCACATGAAATCTGCATGAATTACTCATTACCAATTATGGTGACAATCACCAAGTTCCATTTAGTACTAATTAAGCCTAGTGCATGTCATGCCAAGTCCAAAATGTTCTTTTTTTCATATAAATTGTTTTAGATAACTTTGGTATCACTAATGTCTTGCTTGTTAAGATGATGCTTGGATGCCTAAGTTACTCCCACATATTTGAGGGCACTGTTGAAAAAATAACCTTATTGAAATGAAAAAACCTCCTTGAAACATAAAATTTCCACTTTGTGACCTCTCTAGAATCACAAGTTCCAAGGAATAGCTACTTCTCTGTCTCCTCTTCCGGTTTTCCACCACTTGGTGGCTGCCACCTTGCTAGAAGAAGCCTCACTGGACTGTTGTCCACTCTTTTTCTGACCGGCGCTGCAATGCAAACCCACCTCTTTTGTGGCCCCAAATTGCACTCCACTTCCCTTCCACGTGTAATAAGTAACCCTGGGCTTCAGGTGAGTCCATTAGATTTGGGGGTTCACTTGCGTATATAGGGATTTCCTTTTCTATTTTCTATGTTAACTTTGGTCTGTTACTGCAAATGCGCCTTTTGGAATTCTTGGTTTTAATTTGAGTTGATTGGTGTCATGTAGAAGTCAAGGCACTCATTGCTATAGAAATTTTGTCTTTACAACCAAGTGGGAACGATAAACCCCAAAATTCCAAACAAAGCATCTATGTTGTTAATTATGCTTTAAATTTCATTACCTTTTGCTGTAAGGTGTATGTTGAATTTATGGTAGTATGATATGCATTCGGTTGCTGCAGTTGTTACTGTTCCTATTGATCCATCAATTTCATCCGCTCTAACTGATTCTCGCCTTGTGCATGGAAGTTTACCACCACTGTTAAGCTTATGTCGTTACTGAGCCTTCTCTCGATTCCTCAATGCTGGAATGATTGAACTAGAATGATCTACCGTTGTAATGTGACTACATATTGTCTTTTATACTATTGTAATGTATTTCTGTATGAGATAGAATCTGATCTTTTGTAATGTGACTACATATTGTCTTTTATACTGCTGTAATGTATTTTTGTAATGTGACTACATATTGTATTTTATATGTGACTACATATTGTCTTTTATACTGCTGTAATGTATTTCTGTATGAGACAAAATCTGATCTTTTATACTTGATAACCTATTATGGGTATATCAAGAGGATTTTGTATATGAACTGTTATCAATATATGAAACAGGGTTTTTTCTCCTTTGAAAAAAGAGTTGAAATCATTCTAAATTCACATATGTTTAGTGGTGTCACTGTTTCACTTCCGATATTATGTTGCTTACCTTGATGAACAGGTGGAACTCTGCTGGGAGGCCTCTCTGTTTTTTGACTCTTTGCTCATACTATTAAAGGCCGTTATATGTTATATGGGCTAGACTGTATAGTTATTAGACTACATATCTTCATATAGAACTTGCAAATAGTATGATGGAAACCAAACATAATAATGTATTACGACATCAAAACTTGCTAATTAGTTAGTATACTACATATCTTCATATAGAACTTGCAAATAGCCTGATGGAAATGTGAACTTGCAAATAGTATGATGAAAATGTGGATCTCATGACTCTTCATGATTAATGCTTCTAGAAACCAAACATAATAATATATTAGGACATGCTCCTTTAACTTGCAAATAGTATGGTCGAAATGTGGATCTCATGACTCTTCATGATTAATGCTTCTAGAAACCAAACATAATTTAATGTATTAGGACATGCTCCTTTAGGATTGGTGGAATTACCTTTTCTTTTTATTTCTCTCTTACACACACAAATATATATATGAAGAGATGATCCCATTTTATTTTTTATTCATAGATCAAATTTCATTTAAATACAAGATTTATCATAATGTACATTGATTCATTCCATATTATTCATAAATTTTTCATTAAAAAATGAACCCTTTAAATGATGAACCTAGTTAATGCTTCTTCTTCATAAAGAAGACTACTTGATCTTTCAATTTGAATTTGATGATTGTCCTTTGTTATCTTTTTTGACTACTTAAAATTATTGACACAATCATATGCTTCTTGTTACTCTTTTTATTCCTTCCTTATATTGTATTCTCCCCCTTAGATATTTTGTACTCTCCCACATAGATATTTCACTCAATTTTGATGATACTTTGTTATCTTTCTTGACTACTTCAAATTATAAAATTATTGACACAATCACATAGATATTGCACTCAATTTTGATGGTCCTTTGTTATCTTTCTTTACTTCAAATTATTAACACTTGATCATATAGATATCATATAGATATTGCACTCAATTTTGATGGTCCTTTGTTATCTTTCTTGACTACTTCAAATTATTGACACTTGATCATATAGATATTGCACTCAATTTTGATGGTCCTTTGTTATCTTTCTTGACTACTTCAAATTATTGACACAATCATATGCTTTTTGTTACTATTTTTATTCCTTCCTTGTATCTATTCTCCCCCTTATATATTATGTACTCTCCCACATAGATATTGCACTCAATTTCATAGGCTCTTCTTTTGAAGTCAAATATATTGTATTCTCCCCCTTAGATATTGTGTACTCTCCCACATAGATATTGCACTCAATTTCATAGGCTCTTCTTTTGAATTCAAATAAGTCACAATAATTTACAAGAACTATCCCTAATTTTTTTTCTCACATGTTCAAATGGTTCTTTAACAAGACAATTTACAAGAAATATTCCTAATTTGTTTCTCACATATATATTCAAATGCTTCTCTAACAAGAGGCTTTGTGGGTATGTATTCCATCTTCACTATTTTCTTAAAGACTTGTTGTGTGAGGAAGTGGTACTTTATGATGATATGTAAATAGTGATTGAAGGAAGTAGAATATTTTATTTTGAAATTATTATTACGCTTCTATTGAAACACTTAATAGATATATAGATTTACCTTGATATCTTGTAGAGCCCATTTCATCCAAAACACTCAAAGAAATTTACCTTACCTTAATATCTTGTAGAGCCCATTTCATCCAAAATACTCAAAAATAAATTTACCTTAATATCTTGTAGAGCCCATTTCATCCAAAACACTCAAAAATAAATTTACCTTAATATCTTGTCGAGCCCATTTCATCCAAAACACTCAAAAATAAGTAACTACTATGTGCATTCCACTTCTACTCACTCAAAAAGAAGTAAATACTATGTACATTCCACTTCTACTCACTCAAAAAGAAATTTACCTTAATATCTTGTAGAGCCCATTTCGTCCAAAACACTCAAAAAGAAGTAACTATTATGTATTTCACTTCTACTCTAGATAGAGAAAGTAACGACTCTTTCTTGCTTAACCATTAAAGCAAAGACTCTTCTAAGTAGAATTATACATTGTCCACTTGTACTTTTCACAAGCCTAGTTGAATCTCTATATGTTGTCAATGTAAATTTCTTAACTTCTACAAGTTCTATAGGCAGAGTCTGTAAAGGGCCAGGTAGCCTCTAGATCTCATCTTTTATGAAAGGTGACATATCTAGTAAATGCCCCTACAGTCAATCTCTGGAATATATCTAAATAGAATTTCTTCATTTTAATATCCATAAAACATAACCACTTTAAGGTAAACTGTGTACATGTGTCATTTCTCCCGCAAACTAAAGGCTTCATCCCATTAATTTTAGATGTGAATTCTACCATAAAATTTTTAAGTCAAACTTTAAGATAAACCATGCACATGTCATTTGCAATAAATGTCAATTTAATATCTAAATTCACATATGTTTAGTGGTGTCATTGTTTCATTTCCAATATTATCTTGCTTACCTTGATGAACAGGTGGAACTCTGTTGGGAGGCCTCTCTGTTTTTTTGACTCTTTGCTCATACTGTCAAAGGTTGTTATATGTTATATGGGCTATACTGTATAGTTATTAGACTACATATCTTCATATATAACTTGCAAATAGTATGATGGAAACCAAACATAATAATGTATTAGGACATCACAACTTGCTAATTAGTTATTAGACTACATATCTTCATATAGAACTTGCAAATAACATGATGGAAATGTGAACTTGCAAATAGTATGATGGAAATGTGGATCTCATGACTCTTCATGATTAATGCTTTTAGAAACCAAACATAATAATGTATTAGGACATGCTCCTTTAACTTGCAAATAGTATGGTCGAAATGTGGATCTCATGACTCTTCATGATTAATGCTTCTAGAAACCAAACATAATAATGTATTAGGACATGCTCCTTTAACTTGAAAATAGTATGGTCGAAATGTGGATCTCATGAATCTTCATGATTAATGCTTCTAGAAACCAAACATAATTTAATGTATTAGGACATGCTCCTTTAGGCTTGGTGGAATTACCTTTGCTTTTTATTTCTCTCTTACACACACACACACACACACACACACACACATATAAAGAGACGATCCCATTTTCTTTTTTATTTCATAGATCAAATGTCATTTAAATACAAGATTTATCATAATGTACAATGATTCATTCCATATTATTCATAATTTTTTTCATTAAAAAATGAACCCTTTAAATGATGAACCTAGTTAATGCTTCTTCTTCATGAAGAAGACTACTTGATCTTTCAATTTGAATTTGATGATGGTCCTTTGTTATCTTTCTTGACTACTTCAAAGTATTGACACAATCATATGCTTCTTGTTACTCTTTTTATTCCTTCCTTATATTGTATTCTCCCCCTTAGATATTGTGTACTCTCCCACATAGATATTGCAGTCAATTTTGATGGTCCTTTGTTATCTTTCTTTGCTACTTCAAATTATCAAATTATTGACACAATCATATAGATATTTCATTCAATTTTTGTGGTCCTTTGTTATCTTTATTTACTTCAAATTATTGACACTTGATCATATAGATATCATATAGATATTGCACTCAGTTTTGATGGTCCTTTGTTATCTTTCTTAACTACTTCAAATTATTGACACACTCATATGTTTTTTGTTACTCTTTTTATTCCTTCCTTATATCTATTCTCCTCCTTAGATATTGTGTACTCTCCCACATAGATAGTGCACTCAATTTCATAGGCTCTTCTTTTGAAGTCAAATATATTGTATTCTCCCCCTTATATATTGCGTACTCTCCCACATAGATAGTGCACTCAATTTAATACTCTCTTCTTTTGAAGTCAAATATATTGTATTCTCCCCCTTAGATATTGTGTACTCTACCACATAGATATTACACTCAATATCCCACATAGATAGTGCACTCAATTTAATAGGCTCTTCTTTTGAAGTCAAATATATTGTATTCTCCCCCTTAGATATTGTGTACTCTCCCACATAGATATTGCACTCAATTTCATAGGCTCTTCTTTTGAAGTCAAATAAGTCACAATAATTTACAAGAACTATCCCTAATTTGTTTCTCACATGTTCAAATGGTTCTCTAACAAGATAATTTACAAGAACTGTTCCTAATTTGCTTCTCACATATTCAAATGCTTCTCTAACAAGATGCTTTGTGGGTATGTATTCCATCTTCACTATTTTCTCAAAGACTTGTTGTGTGAGGAAGTGGTACTTTATGATGATATGTAAATATTGATTGAAAGAAGTAGACTATTTTATTTTTGAAATTATTATTTCACGTATATTGAAACACTTAATAGATATATAGATTTACCTTAATATCTTGTAGAGCCCATTTCATCCAAAACACTCAAAAAGAAGTAACTACTATGTATTCCACTTCTACTCACTCAAAAAGAAATTTACCTTAATAACTTGTAGAGCCAATGTCATCCAAAACACTCAAAAAGAAGTAACTACTATGTATTCCACTTCTACTCTAGATAGAGAAAGCAACGAATCTTTCTTGCTTAACCATTAAACCAAAGACTCTTCTAAGTAGAATTATACATTGTCCACTTGTACTTTTCACAAGCCTAGTTGAATCTCTATATGTTGTCAATGTAAATTTCTCACAAGTAAATTTGTCAATGTAAATTTCTTAACTTCTACAAGTTCTATAGGCAGAGTTTGTAAAGGGCCAGGTAGCCTCTGGATCTCATCTTTTATGAAAGGTGACATATCTAGTAAATGCCCCTACAGTCAATCTCTGGAATAGATCTAAATATAAGTTCTTCATTTTAATATCCATAAAACACAACCACTTTAAGGTATACTGTGTACATGTGTCATTTCTCCCACAAACTAAAGGCTTCCTGCCATTAATTTTAGATGTGAATTCTAGACCATAAACTTTTTAAGTCAAACTTTAAGATAAACCATGCACATGTCATTTACCTCATGATCTTGTGTCATTTCTCCCATGTCATATATATATATTTTATTGAATTATTTTTTTCAGGGATAAGAAAACCATTAAATATGGTTGAAAAATGGAAATTATGCATAGAAGTTTCTTGCTATCCCAATCCAGGGAAAGAAGTGATTACATATGTACTTTCCAATATTGTGACTAGAAAAGTCGTCCAAAGGAAAATGAATATACCGGAAAAAACAACAAACAACGAGGCATATTATATTGGATTGATAAAAGGCTTGGGAACAACGATGGAGTATGGATCAAATGGAATTGTAGTTTTCACCAATTCTGAACTTGTGTGCAACCAGATGAATGGTGTGTGCCAAGTTAATAAGGAGAGGCTAAAATAACTGCATGGAATAGCAAACAATATTGTTAGCCAATTTCAATTTTTTAGTATAAGGCATTGTACAAATGTGAATAAGATGTCTGCTGATCTATTGCGTGGGGCAATGCCAATTCATGATTCATCTATCAAAGATAAATTAGAATTATACAGAGAAATGCCAATGCAAGATTCATCTCTCAAAGATGAATTGGTTTTGAGATGCTCTTCTTCAAAAATTCAAGATTCATCTCTCAAAGATGAATTAGTGTTGAAACACTCTCCTTCAAAATTTATTGATGGACATTGTAACATATCTTGGATATGTGTGTGTTGTGTACTTATAAATGCGTCTTTTTTAATGACCATGTGCTTTTTTCAATTATATACCAAGTGTGCTCCCACCACACCATGTAAAACGCAACTTGGTGAACTTCACATTTGCAACAAGTGGTGAACTTCACATTTTTATAAAATTAAAATGCGGGGACTTCAACAAATTTTTGTTTAAATGGAGTTTGTTTAAATGTAGTTTCACTTCTTTTTTAATGACCATGTGTTTTTTTCAATTTTATACCAAGTGTTCTCCCACCATGTAAAGCGCAATTTGGTGAACTTATCATTTTTATAATTTTTTTTTCGCTTAAATTGAGCTTCACACATCAATTAGTGCTTTGAAAGTTATGTTCTACATAATTTGTGTACACTAAATTACATTAATTTTCTGAAATTTATTTTGTGTAAATGTCCACCAATAAATATATATATCATAGAGGATGAACAACGAAGATCAACAGAATCCCATATGGGGGATCATGGATCGAGGGATGTTCATGGTATTTAAATATAATATTAAATCTCCATACATGCCTGTACATATGGAATTGATTTTTTATTAACTTTGTGAGTTAAATTAGTTGTTAATAAGTTTCATTTTTTTATTTTTTAGGAGTTGAGAAGAGAAGGGTCTCTACTCCATCCATGGAGCATGCCCATGGTTCACCCAGTCATGGTATGGTTCACGCAAATTAATCAATGAATCTGTACATGTATTTATATGTACACATGAATGTATTTTTCAATTGATTATAAATTCGTATTTGTTTATGAAGCTTCTCTCTCGTCTTGAGAGGTTGGTGGTGGTTCAAATCCCCTTAGAGGGCCATCAATGAGTGGTAGCAGGTTGCGTGAAGGTGGTGATATTAATTTCCTCGGAGGCCAATCAACGGATTCTCAGCAGGGTTGTTCTGGGTCTCAACAGTTTCAAGGTGGAGAATATGCTAACCAACTACGTCGAGGTTGCCATAAACTTCAATATTTTTTGCATTGAATTTGTACAATTTTGTTTACATGTGTTTTTTCTAATATACAAAATTTCATATATATTGATGCAGAGGCTGAAAATGTTCCAACTATTGGTCAAAATAGATGTAGGGCAGAATGCTACATTCAAGAAGAAGGTTGTCTACCTACCACAACTTATCCGGCCGACATTTCTGATATACCATGGGAAACAAACATGGCACAATGAACCTTACAAAGGTGTGAAACACTTCATGCAAAATTGTGGAGAGATCTCGTGGCTTTGACTCTACCTGTTGAGAGTCGACAAAGCCTCGAAATAGTTACACATTCATTGGGCGAACTTGTAAATATGTACAAAAATCTTGGGCTAACAACTGATACATTTGTAGAAGTGATGAGAAAGAGAAAGGAAACAATAATGGGTCCACATAAATGGGAGGATGTAAAACAAAGAGTTACAAAAAATATGGCGAAGTCAATGTTTAATTTCAAGGAAGGGCCAAAAAGAAAAATGTTGAAGGTGCAATATTTCAAGCACCCAAATATCTCTCACTATTTGTATGATAGGCACCTTGCGGCCTATGGAAGGCTCCCATGGAACGACGAGGTTCCTGTTTATTTTGCACAATTTTTTTTGGATATGAAACCCAACTAAAATGACCATCCGTCAAAATTTTTTGGTCCGGGGAAAGGTCGATTGTATGACCGTAAGGGCGCTAAGCGAGATGTGGAGTTGCCTCGCCCTGAGCCGCCATTGGTGAGTCGACCTTTTCGGGTCGAAACTCTGTGGTCATAGATGGATGCGACTTCTCAAATAAATTGATAAGCAAGGGATGTCATGATCGACAATGTTTACAGCGGAATGGGGGGAGTCGATGTTTGTCTAAATCGACAAAGACCATGTGAAAATGCATGTGCCGATTTTGTGTATTGTACAGCTGAAGAGATTGATAACATGAATGTTGAAGATCTCCGAATATATGCAAAAAATTGTCGCAATGGTTTTCAAGACCTAATTCTTCATGAGGAAGAGGGCACGGGAATGGTATGTGTTAATGACCTTAGGGTTCAATTATTTTAACATGTATACATGTGTACAATTTGTAATAAATACATGTGTATGTACATGTATACATTTATTTTTATGTACATCAATCTAACAAAAATGTATCATTATATGTTAAAACACCATTTGCAGTTGTCACGCATGATGAATGACGAAAATGTTAATATCACATTCGGGACCTCTGGTTCAAACAATGCAGATGGGTCTCACCATCAAGATATGTTGGAAAATGTTAGTGTTTTTTAAGTGATATTTTAAAATAAATAATTGTGCACACATGTACATGTACATGTATATATAATGATAAAATGTTTTAATAGATTATGATGTTATATAAATACATTCCATCTCAAAAAGTTACATTAAAAATTGATATATATATATATATATATATATATATATATATATATATATATATATCTTGAGTTATTTTATATTTTTTGAATTTAGGTTTCTATAGAATATTTCTTTAATCCATGGACTCTAGCGACGGAGATAGGAACATCCACACCATTTCAACCATTTGAAAAAGTTGTCTAACTTTTTTTTTAATATTATTGAAAATAAGCTTATATATGTACACATGCATTTTCATTTGAATTTTTTTAATATATATATATATATATATATATATTTAATTGTACATGTCTATTGTACAGTTTACCGTTGCAGATGTTCCTATGGGGGCGAAACCTGTTGATCAAATGGAGAGGGAACCTCATGATGATTTTTTTGTTATATTTTGTGTTTTACATGAAGTTCTATATATATTCTCACTCATTTTTAAAACATCAAATTTTAATATTCAAGTACATGTGCATTGTGTATGTAGGTTTCCCATGCTTCACATGATAGTGCGTGGATTGAGACCCTGATAGGAAAGACGCTAGATCCATCTCTATTTGATGGACATGATTTGTAGATTTGATTTCAAGATTTAGATAGTCTTAAATTTTCTTTTTTATATATTATCTAGATGCACTGTCATATATATATATATATATATATATATATATATATATAACTTGATACAGTTTGATACTTGTGAGATCTACAATTTTTGGACATATTTTATTACAGTGTTAATATAATTTGTTTTGTTCCAAAAAGTTAAGTTTTGGATGGTTTTAGTACTTTTGGCATGTGAATGTGAAGTAATGTTGTTATATAATTTGTTTGGTTTTTAAAACTTTTATGTTTTGGATAATTGAACTACTAGTAATGTTGTCATTTATAAATTAATGTTGTCATCTGAACTACATTTGGCATGTTATGTAATGATGTGTTATAATTTGTTTTGTTTTTAAAATTTAAGTTTCGTTTTGCTTCTGAACTACATTTGGCATGTGATATAATGTTAAATGTTTTTATTGGATAGTTGAACTATAATTGGCATGGCATGTGAAGTAATGTTATGTATGATATAATCAAAAAGTTTTTAAAACTCTAAGTTTTGGATCGTTTCAATCTACATTTCGCATGTGATATTTAATGTTTTAGTGTTGCACTCAATCACCATCGGATGATATTGTAGTTTCCTCTAATTTCATTTCTTCAAACATTGCAACATACATTTTTCCCGTTGTATTTAGCTCCGTATGTTTCCAATCATTTACATACATTTTGTTTTCACAAACGTCATTTGATGTTGTGTTGTCTATGAAAACATGACAAAAACAAGAATATTTTCTTTTATCCAATGCAAACACATTTCTGGACGACTTTGTTTTAATTGAATGCAATTTTCTAGTCCCTTGTATTGTTTCAACGTCATTTCCAATTGATCTATCTACATCTTCGATCCCAATATGCCAGAAAAACCTTTATATGGAAAATTGAAAGAAGAATTTGTAAATATGATATCAAAATACAATCAAAGATAATCATTGCACGATAAAATTAGATTTCCAATAAAAATTAAATTGAATGTACCTTCGCACTTCCCTTGATGGGTTAGTCTCATGGCTTAGAGCAGCGATGCACCATTGAAAAACTTATTTCGCGTCCACAAGTCGGCTTGCAGAGGGGTTCATTTGATATCTTCGAAGTGCTCGTTTTATGCATGCCCCTGCACCGTCATGTTCTCATTTTCCATGGCCAGTCTCAAAGAAATTCCAACAATGTTTAATGTAGGTTTTCTTATGAAGACAACACAACCAAAAGAATGATCGTGCAGATTTGAATTGACCTGCGCATCCATATGACCATATCCAATGTTCATTGAATGTTATTCCATGATTTTTCAAGGAATCATAAATTTTTCCAAAACATTGTTGTACAAAATATGTATCATGTGTATGATCGTCACTGACATAAAAATGATATTCTTTAATGATATGTCGATTTTCACTCGTGCTTTCTATATGATCGACGTTTTGTTCAGCATGTCTATATAGAATATAGACGAGCATGGAGACTTGGTAAGAATGATAGTATTCACTCTGAATTTCTTTTTGTGGAACAAATGTGTAGTTTTCTGCAAAATCAATCACTAATAAAATGGTACATGGTGGAAAAAAATCAAGAGATTCTTTGAATTGCAAGTCTTGCCATCGAGCTCTATCGGAATGCTTGGTGTATTTGTAAATTTCTGCCTCAAACTTTCTCAAAAAGTCTATCACAAAAATTTCATCTTGCCGTAATTCAATTCTTTTAAGACTATTTGCACCTTGAATTGATGTATGGATATATTCAAATCTCTTCCATTTCACTTTCATGTTGGACAATGATTGATCATTTATATCAGTAAGATATTTGTTTTGAAATTTAGTCAAATTTCCATAATCATCGCATTTTTTACCACCAAGACATTTCTTTTTGTAAAATAGTTCATTTCTTTCTCTTTCACATAGAATTTGAGATATGAAATCATGGATAGTGGAAGGAGGAGGTGAATCCTTCCATAGTGTTCTACCAAAATCAAGGAATGTGTCATAATATAATTCAAATTCCACATGATAATGGCAACAAGTGTCGCATACGGTGATAGGTTTCACATACCATGGTTTTTGTTGAACAAAAGCACTGATTGAAACATGAATTTCACGATTCTCTTTTTTGAACTTGTTGAATAACTCTATCTGATTGGTTTCCAAGAAATACTTTTCATGTTCTTCATACTGATTTCATGCTATTCTTCTTTGCATCACATGCTTTACAGTTGGCGAAGCACACGAATTGTTCTTCCAATATTCATATATTATTTTTTTAACATTTTCTCCAAGTCTATATTTATATGGTTGCCTACAAATAGCTCTCCAACAAGCGAGTTCATCATTTACATCTATTTGCAGCCGAAATTTCCAATGTTTGTGCAAATTTTTTCGCGAGGTTCCTAATGCTCCTGCCATAGATGTTACCAAACGATTCTCTTTAGTACTTGATGAAACCATTGCCATATGTATTCCTCTACGTATAATTGAAACATTTTTCTGTCTAGGTCTCCTAATTGAATTTACAACACTACTTATATTTTCTATCACATTTTCCTTCATTTTTTTTATCTTTGGTTGATTTTCGAATACCCAGTAGTGTCGTAGCTTTTTTTAATTTCCTTAATGATAGGAGACCTTTCAACATTTGAGCTTGAACTATCACCTGATCCTTTATGAAATACGTTTCAAAAATGCGGTTAACACGATATCGTATATAATGGTCAGGTTTTTTATCTCCATATGTGTGATTGTCAACATTTTCTAACATCTCATCATCGACACTCATTTCATCTATACATATTCGAATAAATAGTACATAATAAGTTTACATATTCAATAAATAACTAAATTAATAAATATATGTATAAAATTTCAATAATACGTGCATGTGTTCAATATATATATATACATTCCTTGTGATTCAATTTCTTCACTTGAATTTCTTTCAATATTTTCACCATCTTCAATCATTGGTTCAATATCTCTTTCACTTTCTCTTTCAAAATTTTGTATCTCATCATCAATTTTTTGAGGAATATTTCTCTCTGTTTACATTGCAAAATATTTTTCTTGAATTATTTCATCAAATAAAAATTAAGCTTCACATTTTACACTAGGAAAATTTTAAATATATCAATAGATCATAATATTTACATTTACATACCTGCTTCAATTTCTAGTTGAGGTTGATTTTCCCCTTCAGTATTTGAGAGTTCTTCTATATTTCTTTTGCGAGATTGTCTCATCTCTTCTCTACGTTACTCAGGGTCTCTTTTTCAATCTTATTTTCTCGCACAATTCCTTTGATTTCCCATGATAATAGAGTATGAAGTTCGAAAAAATTCCTTCAAAAATTTAGACGACAACTCAATTAGAAAAAGCATCACAAAAGATTTAATTTAAAAAAAACTCATTTTAAAATTTTTGCAAAAAATATATACTCCAATCCAAGACACTAATTTTAAAAAATTCGAGAAAAAAATGTCTTATAAAAATGAAACGAAGCTCAAAAGATTTACTTCAACTCAGACACGTACTCTAAAAATTCGAAATTAAGCCCAAATCTATACTTTCAAAAAAAATGAAGAACAAAAAACATCCAAAAAAATGTATCACATACCTCCAAGAAATGTCCTTTGAATGTACGTCCAAGAAAATTCCTTAAACCCAAAACATTTTTTTGCAAAATCAGACCGCTTCCAGCAAATGTCTTCCAAAAAAAGTCCTTAAACCCAAATCTCCAAGAAAAGTCTTTAAACCCAAACCAAAACCTTTGTAAAATTAGACCAAATGTGCGAAATGTCAAAGCCTTTGTAAACCAAAACCAAAACATTTGTAAAATTAGACCAAATGTTCGAATGTGTGAAAATTATGAATGATTTCGCGGCAATTTATATTTCCGCGAAATGTTTTTTTGGAGGGGCTCCGCGAAATTTTCCGGACGATGGAAAAGTAGGCAGAAGTTCGACCGAACTTTGAAAAAAAGTTCGGCCGAACTTGGAAAAAAATTCGGTCGAACTATTAAGGCGTGAGACTTAATGGCCCATTTGCACAAAAACTAGTTTGGCTGAACTTTGTAGAAAAGTTCGGCCAAACTAACGCATCACCAATTACGTAGGTCCGAGCTCTGAATACGTTTCTGCAACTTTGGACTTATTAAAATCCATGAAACATTCTGAATTAACTGTTAGAACCAAGACAAGCATTTTGAGAATTGAATCTACTTTCAGGAAATATAACTTTTATGGAATTTCGTAAATATTTACTATTTTTAATTAATTTTGTAATAAAACGAGTGCAAACAATTTCTGAGGGTCATTATGATTCACTGAAATCAAAATTTTGTATCTTCCAAAATACATTGTAAGAAAAATTGAAAAATTATGGGGCATTACATTGGTCCGTCATCTCTAATGGGTAGCTTTTAGATTTTTATTTTATAACTTATATGTTAATAAATTTCTTGCGTCGAAAACATACTCAAAATATGCAGTTTTTTCATATTGGACCAGTTCACAAAATTCTAGTAATTATGATATGCATCCATTGGCTTTGTAAATATGACGAAACCAAAGTAGACTCTGTCTAGATTGTTGTAACACATTTTGTTTTCTGAAAAACACAAATTTTCAAAGAATACAAAATTGCATATTAACATGACTTCTTATGAATCCTTTGATTGTTAAAAAACACACACTCAAAGAAACGCTAAGTTGACATATCAAATGTGCATAAAAAAATTCCAAAAAATAAGTAATGGAAAGCTAACAATATTTTAGACAACTTTTATTTTTATCGAAAAATGAAATTCTAAACAGAAAAATTGTTATAGTTTGTAGAAAGTTGAAGAATCGAAAAAAATGAAATTTTTTTCTCAAAAAAAGGCAAAAAGTGTAACCTAACTTCACATTTTCACGTATATGTTTATCTCATAAACGGTTACTGGACAAATGGCCCTTCATGCTCTCTAAATAGATATCATGGACCAATTGGGCGTCAACCACAGATCAAATGTCGTTAATACCGAGAAGAGAGTGAACCATCAGATCACTACAAATCACAACCGTCGGATTATAAGTTACAAATATACATAGTAAAGAAACACACTCTACCTAACTCTACACTAGACTAAGTTATTCTTAACTATTTCCTATGTGTCAGAATATCCTAACAATTCTACAACTTGGTTTGGTATGAGGGAATTCTGTGATTTGGTTAGTTGGAGTTTATATCTGTTTATTTTGAAATAAAATAAAAATATACATATTTGATTAGTTTTATTTAAAATGTTTTAAAACATTGTCCCAGTCTAAGTGTGATTGCTTTGTGCTTGCTTTATTGGTTGTTAATATTACAAACCAATACAAAGGATACATGGTAAACATATTTCACTCTTCGTTTAAAATATTTCTATGTCTATATGAAATGAAATAAGACCAACATAGATCCATATTAACTCCTGAAATAATTGGAAAGAATTACGTAATGAATGTAGTTGTTTTTTACACATTTAGAAATAGATTCTTAAAAGAAATTTGTTTCAAAGTTGGGCAAGGTTTCTCACAAGGCAGAAATTAAATCAATATAATTTGGTGGTAAGAGTGATTCAAGGTAGAAAAAAAATAAAATGTAAGAGCATTCAAAACCAAACCTTAAAATCAAGCGTAACTCATACTAACATTGAAATCATTTCCCACAAATATTATTTTCCACTTCGCACACCTCCCAAAATATTTTCTCACAAATATTATTTCACCCTTCGCACAGATTTGATGCCTCACGACGCTCGATAGATCTGGAGTTAAGATAGATCTATGCTCATAACTAATTATTTCAAGCATGTTAAAATGGATAAATTTGATGAATGGATAAAGTTAGTTTGACTAACTTTTTGATAAAATTATAAATTAGATCTATGATCATAACTAATTATTTCAAGCATGTTAAAATGGATAAATTTGATGAATGGATAAAGTTAATTTCACTAACTTTTTGATAAAATTATAAATAGAGCATTACTTATAGAAAGTTGAATTTAATATACATTTTTCTTAAAGTGTAAGGTTAGATGTCAAATCCTAACTTTAATTAGTGAAAATAAAAAATATTGTAAGTTGATACATTTGTGAGCTAAAATATTCATTATTCATTATTTATATTTTATTTATTTACCATACCTATGCTTTATTTATATTTTAGTTATTTACTATACCTCTTTTATTTAACATGGTATTTGGCCCATAGTCTTAGTATATAATTAGATGTTGATTTCTAATCCTATTTGATATATTTTTTATTTATTTACCATGCCTCTTTATACCTCTTTTATATTTATTTATTTACCATACATCTTTTATAAATATATTATTTGGCCCCTTATCACTATTTTCTGTCTCTTTTTGAGCGCTTGTTTGAATCAGTGAGATATTGTAGCTCATCTAGATTCCAAAATCATTGACTAACCCATTTTCTGAAGAGTCCTCTTCTGTTTTTCATTATGCTATTTGGTCCTCCATAGCTTTGTCAACGTGGTTTCCTTCTAAATAATCATACATTCTTGATAAGTAGTGACACATTCTTGATAAGTAGTGAGATAATGTAGCTCATATAGATTCCAAAATCCTTGAGTAACCCATTTTCTGAAGAATCCTCTTCTGTTTTTAATTATGTTTTTTGGTCCTCCATATCCTTGTCAATGAGGTTTCCTTCTAAATAATCATACATTCTTGATAAGTAGAGTCCTCTTCTGTTTTTAATTATGCTATTTGGTCCTCCATAGCCTTGTAAACGTGGTTTCCTTCTAAATAATCATACATTCTTGATAAGTATCCATTGTCCTGCTTTTATTCTTCAATATACTTCAGATCTAAATGAATGGAACATGAGATAAGCTTCGTGACATTTTCCAAATTACAAGATTTTTCATTGCACTTCTGATGTGTTCTTGATAAGTATTCATTGTCCTGTTTTTCTTCTACCATATACTTCAGATCTAAATGAATGGAACATGAGATAATCTTCGTGACATTTTCCAAATTCCAAGATTTTTCATTGCACTTCTCATGTATATCGGGGAAAATGGATTCCATACATTCAACGTTATGCCTTTTTAGGGATTGTTGTAAGGCTAGAAGCTTCTCTTCACCATGTCTCATTTCTTCTATATGTTTGAGATAATGCTCACATTAATGTTGTGTGCTAAGTTTGGGGTTTCGTTTGGGTTTGTTGAGGAAGTTGAGAGAATATCTCAACTTCTCTCTACAAGATTGGAATTAGTTGGATCTCACTCCAACTACAAGTATCTCTGTTTATTGTGTGCAATACAATCTATTGTTTTGTGTGTTAATATTGTGCAATGGATGCTCTTCCAATTTCTCATATGGTATTAGAGCCTAGCTGGGCTTAATCCCTCACGGGAGTGCCCAGGAAGATGAAATATTTTGGGAGAGGTTCTCTGTACATACGTAGATTAGGAGTGTTGAATTATTTTGTTTTTGAGAGTGCTGTGTAGATTAGGAGTGGTGTAAGTGAGAGAAATCCATGAAATTATTTGGGTTTGAACTGAGGCACAAAATGATTGAAGTCGAGAACCGATCATCACCAGGGCCAGCGCATGATGATGGTTATCAACATACGACGGCGGTTAATGAAGAGTATGTGGAGGGAGAAGATCGATCGAGTGCAGCGCAGGCTGCAGAAAGTGGCAGCAATTTGGCTTCCGAAAGTAGAAAGTACAAATGTCAATATTGCTGCAGATTGGGTGGCCATCAAAATGCACACAAGAAAGAACAGCAACAGGCAAAGTGAGCACAGATTCAAGTGAGCAGAAGTGATGTTGTGGCTGCTGCTGCTCATGCAACATCTGCCAATAGAACGGGGAATGTCAGCGCTGCTCATGGTGTTGCTCTGCCTATTTTTTATGGCATGCATCGTCTTGTTGGAGAGGGAGACATATGCTTCGAGAAGGCTTCGATGGTGGAAATGGAAATCGAAGATAAGTTGGAGGGAATAAAAGCAGAGATGGAGATCACTGCTCATGGTAATTATTCTACAGATTCATTGGGATGAAACGATATTATCGTGGAGTCATGATCGGCTGTAAAAATTTCACTTTCTGGAGTGCAAGAATGAGTATCGGAGGTGGGTGAGTTATCGGTTAGGCATTGCACCAGAGCCTTGAAATCCTTCACGTATGCGTGGATGATCTTAGGAGACTGCATGTAGAGTATGAGTGGATCTAATATGTTGGCAACCGCTATCGACAGAGAAAATGAAACCGCAGTGGCAGTCTTTAGGATGTTGTGAGACTTCCTGCAGATCTGTCGTTTAATATTTGTGCTATTATAGGGTTTGTTGTGTGGAGTTCACATGTTGTATATATTTTTAAATTAATGTGTATGTATTGTGATTGTAAAATTTTTATATTGCATAACCAATCAATGAACATTATCATAATCTAAATTAGTGGTTCTTTACGTACTTCGGTGCTATAGGAACACTCCACTGGTTTGGTTATGCATATTATGTTATATGTTGGTGGATCCTGTTGTGCTTCGAGCTTCAATATTTGTAGTTACAGGTTGTTCTTATGTGTATTATTTAAAGGAGGTAAGTTGTATGATTGATTGCTGAATACGCTCATTATCCAGATCATTTTCCTATATAACTGTTGAAAATTTCTCTTCAGGAGAATTTCACGGATGGAAGTGTATCCATAGGGTGATTTAGTATTGAGATTATCCTTCGGGAGGTCAAGAAGCATCAATTCTACAAAGTGCGTGATTGATGGTCAAAAGCAGGTGTACTTTAAATGAGTTGGAAGGTAGGCTTGAAGATGTGGAGAAAGAAAGAGCGAAGTCCAGAAGGCTGTAGAGTGGGTAGAGTTGTTGATGAAGACCAGATCAAACATATGTGTATTCCATGTATTGTTTTTTTATACTATATTTGAAATGTAAGCATTAAAGGGGTGTGTTTGAGATAATGATCACATTAATGTTGTGTGCTAAGTTTGGGGTTTGGTTTGGGTTTGTTGAGGAAGTTGAGAGAATCTCTCAACTTCTCTCTACAAGATTGGAATTAGTTGGATCTCACTCCAACTATATGTATCTTTGTTTATTGTGTGCAATACAATCTATTGTTTTGTGTGTTAATATTGTGCAATGGATGCTCTTCCAATTTCTCATACTATATCCTTAACTTTGACGAAACAATTGTTATCGACCCCTTTAAAGGTAAATTTATTGTTATTTAAGAAATGAGAATTATGAACATTCATTAATATTTCTCAAGGTAAATCATGTCCTCTAAAATAATTTGGAAATTTAAAAAAGATCACATATTTTAAAAAATTTCATTATTAATTTAATTTTTTATCTATTAAGAAATAATACTCATGAATTATAAAACAGTTGTAACATAAATAATATATAACAAAAAAAACCATGTATTTTTGGAATAATAAAATAGTTGTAACAAAAATAATACACAACAAGAAAAACTATGTATATTTGGATGTATGAAAATTTAGATACATTTTATTAAGTAAAATTTTAAAGGAATAATGGTTATAAACATTTAAAAATAATTTTATTAAATAATTAGTTTAGATCGAGGGTTAAGATTGATTTAGGCCATCTTAGTTTCCCCCTATAAAGAAACTACATTCCACATGAATACCATGGGTCAATACCATGCATTGTATTTATAGTTTACCATTATTTTATTTTATTATTTTTATTTTTTATTGTATTTTGACCTAGTTAAAATGTTCATTACATTATGTCCATATTTTTATTTAATTTACTTCTATTTTTATTTGTGTGTAATTTGACATAGTCAAAATGTTAAACATGACATTACAACATTTCTATCATACTTTGTTGGAGAGCATAGTAGCACAAAAATGTAATATTTAAATATATAAATAGTTATTTTCCTTTTATATATTGTTTTCTATCCATGTAATATAAATTAATTGGTTTTTGTGGAGTTTAATTTTATGATATAAATTTGATTATAAACAAAAATTTTATGCTTATGTACCCAAAAATTTAATGTTTATTTATTTTACAGTTTTTTTTATTCATTAAACTAATTTATGTTAAATATACTTTTATTAAGTTATTAATTTAAATTTTAATAATAAAAAAACTGAGGTTAAAATCTAACAAAATTTTAATAACAACATTTTAACTTAAAAGTCACCAAAACCTAAATTCAATCTAACTTTTTAAAAAGAAAAAAACTAACATTATAAAAAACATATATAACTTTCTCTGCTCCAACTGATCCTACAGAATAAGGGGTGGAGAATTATGTTTACTGGACCTCAAATCAAAATATCCATATTGGGTAATTGATGTGGAACAACGTATTTGTTATTAATTGCATGTAAGATGTGTTTTTTCATCATGGATGGGGCATTTTGGCCAAAGTATTGAAGACCTCTATATGACGAAATCTGCATGTTTATTTTTTTTGTGCATGAAGGATGCACTTGGTTTTAATGACCAATTTGCGCAGACTTCACTCTTCCATGAAATTATTCGCTTCTATCACATTCACAATGTTGAATTCCTCTCATACAACTCCTAGAACTCTGACTTTGCTCTACAACTAGAATTATTTAATGGAATAAAAACTTATGACTATGACATGTTGTAGTTCATAAGAGAATACTAAGAAGCTGAAGTATGGTAAATCCACCTTCACCTGTCATTTGAATATAGAGCATAGAGTTATCTTAATCGTCAATTTTATGGATAAGAGACAACATTTAGGCCCGTTTTAACCCTTGGGGATGATTAATTAATCTTAGTTCAGATAATTTATATTAATAAATTATGTACAATCATATTTCCATAATTCCTCTTTGAATGACCAATATTTCACTTCTTTGGAACTTTTACAAACATCATGAAGACCCAATAGTAAGAAGAAAAAATCAGCTCATAATTAGGGAATCTAACGACTTCTTTAAGGATCATAATTCAAGACTTTAGTGCCTTTTAAAGATCATTTATTTTCCCATCAAATAAAAAGCAACAATCAAATTTTGTAGTGACAAGAATATGAAAATTTTTTAAATGTAATAACTTCCTTCCCTAGTGATAGTACATTTTTGTTTTGAAATGAAATTATTTTCCCGATATTTTAAATAATAGATTCCTCCTGAAGTGACCCTTTAGAGATACCTTTTTTTTCAACTGATTGCAATGGGTAAGTGTCTTTTGTCTATTATTTTCTAAGTCATTTAATTTAAGGGCAGAGGTAAAGAGACTACTAAACAAAAAAGAGCAGAGTGACTTAATGTCAAATGATGATGAATCTCTTCTAATTTTCTCACGTGGGCCTTCTTCAATTGATGAGGTAGTAGGAACTTTCTCCTCTAGAATAAGCGGTGGAGAATTATGTTGAGTGAACTACTACTCATGTAACTTTGACTCATCCTTACATTTGGAATGTTTCTCTTCCCATAACTCTATCTTGGGTTATAATTCTATATGTCTCTTGTTTATGAACAAATTGTCTCTATATCACTATTGTGCGTCTCTTTTTGAGCGCTTGCTTGAATCAGTGAGATAATGTAGCTCATAAGGATTTCAAAATCCTTAGATTAACCCATTTTCTGAAAAGTCCTCTTCTGTTTTTAATTATGCTATTTGGTCATCCATAGCCTTGTCAACGTGGTTTCCTTCTAAAGAATCATACATTCTTGATAAGTATCATTTGTCCTGCTTTTCTTCTTCCATATACTTAAGATCTAAATGAATGGAACATGAGATAAGCTTTTTCTATATACTTCAGATCTAAATGAATAGAACATGAGATAAGCTTCGTGACATTTTCCAAATTCCAAGATTTTTCATTGCACTTCTCATGTGTATCACGGAAAATTGATTCCATACATTCAAGGTTATGTTTTTTTAAGGCTTGTTGTAAGGTTGGAAGCTTCTCTTCACCATGTCTCCTTTCTTCTGTATCCTTGACTTTGATACAAACAATTGTTACAGACCCCTTTAAAGGTAAATTTAGGTTTATTTAAGAAATAAAAATTATGAACATTCATCATTATTGCTCAAGATAAATCATGTCCTCTAAAATAATTTGGAAATTAAAAAAAGATCACATATTTTAAAAAATTTCATTATTAATTTAATTTTTTATATATTAAGAAATAATACCCATGAAGTTGTAACATAAATAATATATAACAAAAAAAACATGTATTTTTGGAATAATAAAATAGTTGTAGAAAAAATAATACACAACAAGAAAAACTATGTATTTGGATGTATGAAAATTTAGATACATTTTATTAAGTAAAATTTTAAAGGAATAATGGTTATAAACATTTAAAAATAAATTTATTAAATAATTGGTTTAGATGGAGAGTTAAGATTGATTTAGGCCACCTTAGTTCCCCCCTATAAAGAAACTACATTCCACATGAATATCGTGGGTCAATACCATGGGCTGTATTTATAATTTATCATTATTTTATTTTTTTTATTTTTATTTTTTATTGTATTTTGACCTAGTTAAAATGTTCATTACATTATGTCAATCTTTTTATTTAATTTACTTTTATTTTTAATTTTGTGTAATTTGACATAGTTAAAATGTTAAACATGACATTACAACCTTTCTATCATACTTTGTTGGGGAGCATAGTAGCACAAAAATGTAATATTTAAATATGTAAATAGTTATTTTCCTTTATATATATATATATATATATATATATATATATATATATATATATATTATCCATGTAATATAAATTGATTGATTTTTGTGGAGTTTAAATTTATGATATAAATTTTATTATAAATAAAAAAATTATGCTTATGTACCCAAAAATTAAATGTTCATGTACTTTACAAAAAAAAAAATTATTCATTAAAATAATTTATGTTAAATATATTTTTATTAAGTTATTAATTTTAATTTTAATAAAAAAAATGAGGTTAAAGTCTAACAAAATTTTAATAACAACATTTTAACTTAAAAGTCACCAAAACCTAAATTCAATCTAACTTATTAAAATGAAAAAAAATAACATTATAAAAAACATATATAACTTTCTCATCTCCAACTAATCCTCCAGAATAAGGGGTGGAGAATTATGTTTGCTGGACCTTAAATCAAAATATCCACATTCGGTGATTGATGTGGAACAACTTCTTTGTTATTAATTGCATCTACGATGTGTTTTTTTCATAATGGATGAGACCTTTTGGCCAAACTAATGAAGTCCTCTATATGATGAAATCTACATGTTTATTTTTATTTTTCGCAATGTTGAATTCCTCTCATACTACTCCTAGAACTCTGACTCTCATCTACAACTAGAATTATTTAATGGAATAGAAAACTTATCACTATGACATGTTGTACTTCATAAGAGACTACTAAGAAGCTTAAGTATGGTAAATCCACCTTCACCTGTCATTTGAACATAGAGCATAGAGTTATCTTAATCATCAATTTTATGGATAAGAGACATTTGGGCCCTTTTTAACCCTTGGGGATTATTAATTAATCTCAGTTCATATAATTTATATTAGGAAATTATCTACAATCATATTTCCATAGTTCCTCTTTGAAGGACCAATATTCCACTTCTTTGGAACTTTTCACCTCAGTCATAATAACAAACATCATGAAGACCCAAAAGTAAGAAGAAAAAATCAGCTCATAATTAGGGAATCTAGCGACTTCTTTAAGGATCATAATTCAAGACTTTAGTGCCTTTTAAACATCATTTATTTTCCCATCAAATAAAAAACAACAATCAAATTTTGTAGTGACAAGAATAAGAACAAATTTTAAATGTAATAACTCCCTTTCCTAGTGGTAGTACATTTTTGTTTTGAAATGAAATTATTTTCCCGATCTTTTAAGTAATAGATTCCTCCTGAAGTGACCCTTTAGAGATTCTTTTCTTTTCAAATGATTTCAATAGGTAAGTGTATTTTTTCTAGTATTTTCTAAGTCATTGAATTTAAGGGCAAAGGTAAAGAGACTACTAGACAAAAAAGAGCAGAGTGAATGAATGTCAAATGAAAATAATATTGATGAATCTTGTGACAATTGCATTTAATGATAACTAGTTGTTAACTAGAACTAGTTAAAAGACATTTTTAATATTTGTTTTAAGAAAAGACTGAAACTATTAATGTTTTGCTGAAAAGCTATTTTCATTAGTGATTAATTATGAATAATAAAATCAGTTATGGTAGATAACTTCATAAAAAGTAAAAGTTGATGGTAAATGTTTTCCAAGAACTAGAAGGTGGTTTGGGACATTTGGAAATAGTTACCTGCTCCTCTGGGGATAAAAGACTGATCCCAGTGAGGAGTAGGGGTTTTTTTCATGGACTAAGGGAGAGTGTAGATTTTTTCAGAGCTAGTAGAGACCAGTGGAATACACTCAGCAATCATGAATTTATTTTTAGTATTGACTAGACTAGGTATCCTAAGGTCACAGCAAAAATATCCACTGTCAACCCCTACCTTTTAGGAAGGGAGCACGGGGGCAAGAGGAGGACGTAATCGCCTCTCTTGAAGGTTGGGAGGACCACAGTTGCAACTTGTGTATCAGATAAGTAACTTTGTATGCTCAATGAAATTAAGTACTGTAATAACTCTAATCTAGGTTTGCACGGGACTGTTTCTTTACCCATGAAAGAAACAACGAATTTATATGATAAATAGATTTGGGAAAGAATAATATTAATATTTGTAGTATTAATAACCTATTATGCATATCTAAGACTTGTATAAATGCTATAATTTATGTGCAGAACTGAATTTGTATTAAAGTTCAGTAGTTATTTTATTATGTAAACAATAATGTAAAAGAAATCTATATTAGAATTTATACAGTGGTGGTTGTCAGAAATAGCAAACTGTAAAAAAAAAACAAGACTTCAGTTGTAAGCTTAGATAAATCTACAGTGAACTTAATATATAGAAAATAAATATTATAGTCAATGAAATGACCTGTGGAATAGAAGAAAGTATATGTATTTAAATTCTTTAAGAAGATTTTTCATTGAAAAAAATTCCTAAAGAGAAGACTGTTGGTCGAGGGTACCGGGTAAAACCCTAACCCAAGACTCATTGTCTCTCATTCTTAGTTATACTCAGACAGTAAGCAATATGGTGGTCTGGTCACCCAGAAATATCTATAAATTAAAAAAAAAAAATTGATGATTATATGTGTATCATATGAAAAGAAAAACTAAATCTGTAGGTTAAAAAGAAAATTACTGGAAAGACAGAGAAGTTATATATTTCCAGAATAACAGAGCTAATGCAGGTTTTTCGAGGACATATATACATATTATTACCACTAGAGAAAGCAAGGAATTTAAATGTACAAGGAACCAGAGTATGTACAAGCCTTTTAAACAATCGACATTTCATTCCATTAAAGAGTGAAAAAGTTCGCTATGAATTAAAGAAAAACATTTATACATTCCAAAGGAAATATCACCATTTTAACCAATGTTTACACTGTGGATGATAAACAAACCTCAAGTCAATTAAAACCAATTCCTAGAAGAAAATAATGAGGCTTACAACAAACTTTCATAATAAAGTATGGAAAATTTACAAAATTATGAGTATGAAAGAGAGACTAGGCCGAGCCCTCAAATTCTCTAGCCAAGTAAATCCTTTAACTGTACAAATTGTGAAAAGAGTATAAATATAAAAAAAATATGACAGACAATGTCTCAGGCAGGGCTGAGTTTGAAATCATAATTCCCAAAGAAGGATAGAAGATCGTCCGAGATAGAGTAGACTTCAGAATTTGAGCGCAAGAATTAAAAGTACCTGGATTGAGAGATAGTCGTATTAGCAGTGAACCGAGTAACAAGTATACCAAGATGATTTTTTTTGAAGCAGAAGAACCTACCTAGCGATGGAAGAGTCGACCTGCAACCATAAACCACATAAAACAAAAAAATGTGAGAATTTTAAGAGGCTAATGTATTCGTGAATGAAAAACTGTGAAAAATAAGGGAGAACCGTGAAGGGATAATACTTGTTTAAGGAAAATCCTGTCACGACGTCCTGGGTACCAGATTTCCTCATCTTCTATAACTTAGATATTAAAAATAAAAATGAAAAACCGTTAAGAAGAGAGCACTCTGCAATTTGAAAGCAATGAGGTAAACTACATATGCATATGAGCGTATTAAGTTTACCTGAGCGAAGTGTGAAGAGCAGAAGTAGAAAACCATATGGAGGCAAAGAAGGCAAACCGACATGAGACAATGTCAAAAGGTGAAAACCCTTAGGGTTGGTGGGGATTATCAAGTCGGTTCCTGCCTATTTTGTGAACTGTATATCTTCAACACAATCAATGGTGCAGATCCAAATGAAGGACCATAGAAAATCATAGAGATTCGTGATAAACCTTAAACCTGTTTAAAGAAATTAATTGCTTGTACATCTACATTTATTGCCAGATCGTGAGAACTAAGTCCTCGGGGAAAACAAGATAAGGTTTATAACTTAAGTGGAGTGGAAAACCATATAATAATATGTAAATGAAAGACAACCAAATATTACCATGACCCTTCAACCGAAAACCTTATATCATGGAAAATATTTTCTGAGGCCGAGATAAGAACTACAATATAAGTTGATGTGGCATTATTGAAGTTTTATAAAGCTTGAATGGTTTTGGTATTAAAGAAATAAAGAGAATAATATCCATAGTACATAAATCAAGATTGCACCTAAGGTTTAGTACAAGTCCCTTCATGTTTTAAATTTATGTCAATCAATTATCTATGTAATAAGTAATTAGACAAAGTGATTAATTGCAAATACCCTTGTGAATAGGTTTAGAACCACAGAAAGAGTTTAGATACATATTTACATTAATACTAATATAACTGTTGTGTTAGTCTATTTAAAACATATTGATTAATAAACGCATTTATATTATTAAAATAAAAATATATATATATGAGCTAGGTGGTATTAGAGAAGTGTGATTCCATACACTAGGACCCTAAGATAAACTAATGATTAAATTTATTATTGTATCTACAGTGCATAGAATAATATGGCAAGGAAACCATCTGTGAGGAGGAACCACACAAAAACCACCCCAGACACCCAGAGACTAAACTGTGATGGTGAGCCTGGATGTGGTTAAACAAGTCTTCAGTCTTTTAACAAACGGGATGATGAGCTGCTACAAAGCAAACAACACCAAACCGACATCTTTGTGGAATACGAAGTACAAAAACTGCAGGAAAGATGATTTAAAGTTGAAGATCATGACAGTGTACAGAAAGAAAGAATACTAGAGGCACCTTGAGACAAGCAAACCAAGAAAATGGACACCTATCTGTGGGACGCAAGAATGTGATGATTAATAGCAGAGACAACACACACTAACAGTGGAAAGAAGGCCACATCCTAAGCGACAACAAGAACAAAAAATCTGATAGGCAGAAATCTGACAATTTTCAGGATCATGAGGTTAAGAAGCATAAAGTAGAAAGCTGTGGGAGGTTTAGCAAACCATAGCATTTGATGGTGAAGAGAAAAGCCAGAGATGGCAGAGGAGGAATGGTTAATAAACATGAACAAGTATTTTCAGGTGTACGAATACAACAACAACCTGAAGGACAGATTTGCCATAGATCAGTTAAGGGAGAAAGCCACTCTGTGGTGGGAAGAAGCAAAGAATGTTCGCATCATTGAGGAACAATATGTTACTTGGGAATTGTTTCAGCAATACTTTAAAGACAAGTATTTAACAGAACATTTCTATGATGAGAAAGATAAATAATTTCATGACTTGAGGTTGGGACAGATGACTATGGATGAGTATATCACCAAGTTCACCTCCCTGTTACGATATGTTCCATACCTTCGAGAGGAAAAGGCTAAGGTACAAATATTTCTGAGCAACTTGCCAACACATATGAAAGAGCGAATTGAATTTGTAAATCCCAGAACCATGGACGAAGCCATTTGTAAGGCACGAATGTGATATCAACAGTCTAAGGCTAAAGGGGAGGTTGACAAAAGTTGGCAGCCAACGAAAGGAAAAAAAAGTAGCTCAAATTTCAAAGGCGCCAAAAGCAATAATTTTAAGAATTCTTCATGAAGTTCTATTAGTAAAAAATTTGGCATAAGTCATCAAAGAACTCGATGGCTAGTAGAAGAGAAGCCTACAAAGGCATCTAGCAAGCCTGAGCAAGGGCAGGTGACCAAGCCACCTCTACAGTGTTGGGGGTATGGTGAGGCACACTATTATAAAAACTGCCCACAACAAGCAAGAAATGACACAGTTGCCAACTTGCAGGAAGCTTCTACAGTAGGTGGTGTGGTGCGAAACATTCCTCGTATCAACTCGACGTTGGAGGATCGACAGGCAGATTATCAGCCAACAATGATTGAGTTGGAAGGTAAATTACTCTCTCAATATGTTCCTATTTTGGTAGACCCAGGTGCAATTATAAGTTATGTTAGTCCCAAAATAGTGGAAATGTGTAAATTAAAAGAGCATAAATTCAAAAACTCGTGGTTGGTACAACTAGCCACAGGAGCAAAAAGAAAGGTAACTGCCAAGATTCTAAACTGCACCTTAGAAATTTCAGAACAACAGTTAAATTTGGATTTGAACATACTACCATTAGGGTCCTATGATGTTTTTCTAGGCATGGATTGGCTAGAAAAACATTGGACCTTAGTGGACTGCAAGGAAAATATCATTTAATACAGAATGCAAGATGGAACATGCAAGGAGATTCAAGGAATCAAGAAGCCACTACAGCTACGTCCAATTACAGCATCCCAAATGAATAAATTTATAAGGAAGGGATGCCAGATATATGTTATTCAGGTGGGATATGCTAATTCCAAGGAAAATTCACCTATGATGGAAAACATACCTATGGTGCAAGATTTCATGGATGTTTTTTCCAGAAAATATTCTTGGATTACCACCAAGATGAGATATCGATTTTAATATAGCGTTAATGCCAGGAGCATCACCTGTGTGAAGGGCTCCTTACAAAATGAGTGGTTCAGAATTAACTGAATTTAAAATGCAGTTACAGGAACTACTGGACAAAGGTTAAATTTGTCCAAGTGTGTCCCCTTGGGGAGCACCAGTGTTGTTCATGAAGAAGAAGGATGGAACCATGTGAATGTGCATGGACTATAGACATATTAACAGGTTAACAGTCAAGAATAAATATCATTTACCCAATATTGATGATCTTTTTTATCAAGTAAAGGGGGCCACAATATTTTCAAAGATAGATTTAAGATCTGGATATCACCAGATCCGAATCAACGATGAAGAAATTTGCGAGACTGCATTCCGCTCTAGGTATAGGCATTGTGAATTTGTAGTGTTACCCTTCGGGTTAAAAAATGCACCAGTAACATTTATGAGGTTAATGCATGGTATATTTCATCCTTTTCTAGATAATTTTGTACTTATATTCATAGATGACACTTTAATCTATTCTAAAAACCAGGAAGAACATAAGGAGCATTTAAGAATTGTGTTGGAATTGCTAAGAAAACACCATTTGTATGCTAAGTTCAGCAAATGTGATTTATTTAAAACATAAATTCAGTATTTAGGGCATGCCATTTCAGTAGAAGGGATTTTTGTTGATCCAGATAAAATCAAGACAATCATGGAATGGTGAGTACCCCAAAATGTGGCACATATTCGATCCTTTACGGGATTAGCTGGGTACTATCGAAGATTTAGTGAGGGATTTTCCATAATTTCTTTTCCTATTACTTCTTTGCAGAGAAAAGGAAAATTCTTTAAGTGGACTGTTGAATGTCAGAACAATTTTGAAAGGCTGAAACAACTTTTGACCATTGCACCAGTGTTGGTAGCTGACCCCAACAAAGAATTTGAAGTTTTTACTGACGCAAGAAAAGAGAGTGTTGGTGCAATTTTATCGCAAGAAGTCAAAATAGTGGCATACATTGAGTCAAGAAAGTTAAAATAACATGAAAAAAGGCACTCAGCCTATGATCTGGAATTAATAGCAGTAGTACATGCACTCCGAGTTTGGAGACACTACTTGTTGGGTAAAATTTTTATGCTAAAGATAGATCATAGCAGCTTGACTAGTTATTTCAAACAAGCTGATTTAAATTCCAGACAGACAAGATGGAATTCCTTTTCAAGTGAATTTGATGTGGACATCCAACATGTGAAAGGTAAGGAAAACCGGGTGATTGATGGTTTAAGTAGGAAGCTGCATTGTGTCTATGAGCTTTACTAGAATCAAATTGAAAATAAATTCTTAGATCAAGTGAAAGAAGAAGCATAGAAATATCTAGAATATCAATTCCTATGGCAGCAAATGGAAGAAACCAGAAAACAAGGAAGTACTTCTGAATATGGATTTGATAAAAAATAGATGCTAACCTTTAGAGGAAAGTTGTATGTACCAAACCATGTGGACCTAAAGGAGTTGATCATGGATGAATACCATCGTAGCAATTATGCGGGTCACTCAGGATACCATAAAATGTTAACAACTATTAGAAAATTATATTTCTAGCCTGGTATGCGTAAAAATATTGTTGAATATCTAAATAAATGTTTGGAGTGTCAACAGGTTAAGGTGGAACATCGACATTGTAATATCCCAAAATAGGGAAAATCTACACTATCGAGAATATCTTAAGATATTCCAAATGTGGAGCAACAACAATATATAAACACACCAATGGAGTAGCAGTGATACATCAAATTCAGAAGATGTATTAAGATCTCATAGCCATCTTATTAATGTTATAACAACAGAATGTGTACAAGATCTTGAGGAAATGATCACTCAAGCTTAGGCAAATCCACCATCAAAGGCACATGTACAAGAATTGTGAAATGCACTGCTACATATGGTAAAGCCAAGCTATGACTGCGCAGTTTATAAGAGGCACTGCTACATAAATAATTTCAATACATGGATTTAGAAATGTATAGCTCAAATAAGATGGGGAGAAAATATCTAACCCCTGAAAATACAGTGTCAAGTCAATCCTAGAAGGATTGGCTAAAATATACACAATGGAAAAAATGTCGGAGTTGCAGGGTAGCGGCTACAACTCAAAAACTGTAATGGATGAAGATAGATGAATATGTTGCATATGGTAGTTGAATCTCATCCAATGGATCTCTCAGATGAAAGGCTGGTCCAATCACTGAAGATCTCACCCTCCAAAATAGTGGTGCAATCCCCCACTGCAAATACACTCAGAAATAACGCAGTCAAGGATATGGACTACGATGTAGGAGATAGGAAGTGCTTGGCCTGATGCCAAAGATGTGCAATCAGCTCAGAAATATTCCTCACTAACCTCCCATAGGAATAGAAGCTCCCTCCTTTGAAAGATGAGCCAAGGAAATGGTGTTGTGGAACCCTCCATTGCAACACCCTGCAACACAATGTTTCCTGCTACAGGAATAATGTTGTAGTTGAAGGAGGTGGCTAGGCCTTGAGCCTAAAATGTGGAGAATGAAGTAAACTCCCTCAAGAGTCCTCTCAAGAAGGGAGAAGGATTCCTAAATAGGAAATCCCTTGTGCTAAGCAGCACATCAATCTCAGTTAAACAACTGAAGAAAGAAAATAGTCATGCAGACCAAAATCTATATTCATCAACATATCCCTCTATGGCTGCCTTGTCCTCCCTTTATACAAATGAAAGCCTCCTTGCCTTGGCCCCCACACATTAGGGTTTCCTCCACCAAATGATATCTTCCCCTTTCACACTGCGATGTCTTTCAAGGTGATCCACTCCCACTATGGCAACGCTGTTGACTTGGTCAAACTTGACCTTGTCCTCATGCATTTGCCCCTTTTCACACTTGAGGGTGAAAAATAGAGCTACTGCAATGATCCCTTTCACACTATGAGGGATTGTATTTCTATTCATGGGCCTCCCCACCCATTTATTCTCCTCCTAGCTGATATAGGCAAAATTAATGTTCCAATTAGCTCCATGCTAAATTTGTGAACATTATAGTCCTCCCCTCCCAAATGTTGCTTATTCTCAAGAAATTGTAGGGATAGAACTGAAGGGCCTTCTTGAGGCATGAGGCTAAAATGAATTGCGATCTACCATCCCCATATGAATCTCCCATCCCCAAGCAATCATCCAAACAAAATGAGTTACCCTCCAACATGGCAACTCCTGAAAGTCTTCCTCCACCTTTGGCTCATGCAAAGTAGGTGGGCTGAAAATATGATCATGGTAGACAAGGTAGTCTACCCCATGCTATCCTTCTCTCCACTCATGATAAGTGTAGAGTATGTGCTGATCCTAGGCTGCAAAAGTATTGCCCTCAAGTGGAAAAATGAAGAACAAGTTGGCCCAAAATATCTCATCCATGATGAATAGGACATGATCATCATAGGGTATCCAAATGAGAAGTTTGCTGAAAGTTTTACATGATGTTGCATGATACAAACAATGTCTCAAGTGGACACAACGCATTCTCTCCCACTGCAACTTCAGAAAATAACATGGCAAGTGGTGTTTTGAAAAATGGCTAGTTGTGTGAATCATCACATCTACTAGTGAATAGTAAATGAATGAGTGTGCCAATTGAGCATACAAGAAAGAATCAAACACTTGTCCATGGTTAAAAAAAGGATGGTTGTCTCCATCATAATAGCTGGAAATTTTTTTTTTATGGGGCTCAACAATAAACTTGCCCTCTTGTGGAACAATGCATTGTATGATAATGGTAAGAAGATGCAAATACTGTGTTACATAATCAATGAATGTAAAAACAACATTCTCACCATGTGTTGAAAATAAAGTGATGCATGAATGCATGAATAAGTCCATGCTAAAAAAGAACAGCGTTGTTGGCCTATGAAAATAGGCTCTTGCCAACCCATAGCTCATTTCTTTTACATGATCCTTGTCAAAGACTCCTCCAACAATGTTGTTGCAATTAGGAAATTCCTCCCAAAATGGAAGTACTTCTTGTTCATCTAAGGCCAGGGGGTAGCCCCTTTGCACCATGATAGTGCCATCCCCTACTCCAGCAACATCATACAATATGTGAGAGCCAATCTTCCCTTTCTCTCTCAAGTACAACCCAAGAAAAAAAAGTGTTTATTGCTTCCTCATGCACTCATCATACAAGACATATGATGAAGACATAATGAATGATATGAATGTCACGTCAAAACCATGCATCCATACTCCTTGCTGCTCAATGATGCAAGCATCCTGCCATTTCTTCTCCATCCCCATACCCTTAGGAAGAGTGTATGCCAAGTGATGTCCAAACTTTTTCAAGAGTAACCAATGCAGCCAAGCCTCCTGCTGCTCGGTATCATAAATTTGCAAGTAGCTTACGAGCTTCTTGCTCTCCATCCACATCCACTCAACCATTTTTGGATGTCTCCTTCCATTTTCCATCTTGGTACTCCTCCCATGAGGGCTACCATCCTCCCAAATCATATTTTTGTCCTTGCACTTCATGGGATGTTGAAATGCATTCTTCTCAAGGATCAATTTGACCCCATAAGGATCCAAATAGGTGGTAGGAAAAAACCTCCCACCATGATGTGTAAGGCTCAAGGAGTGTCCAACACAAACATGAGAGATGTTATCCATCCTAAGATGTCCTCCATCATCTATCCGTTCCCCCTTGAATCCATGAACATCCAAGTGTGAGAAGGGAAGAACCTCCTCAAAATGTTGAAGAACTTTGCACTCCATAATGTGTTGAAGTGCACCTCCAATGATGAAATCTCTCCATGAGATCTCCTCCTCAGGCATGGCTTTCCAAAACCAAAGAGGCCTTGGATCTGCTGCAGGTAGAAGTTTTTCTTTGAGCTGGGGAGTGCTCACTGAGAAAGTGTCATCTCGAAAGGAGAAAGGGTTTCTCACTTCGATATGTCTACGATCTATCTCTTCTTCCTCCAAGCCTTCAAACCCCAACCTCAAGTGTGGTATACAAATCAAGAATGGCTCATGGGATGATGGTTCATCTCTCCCTTGAATGATTCAAGGTTGCACAGCGCAGTGAAATTATGTTTCTCTAAATCAACATCAAGTAATGATGTAGACCCATCCATAAATGTTTGCTAAAATGATAAGAGATGGAAATTCAAGCATACCTTGGTGAAATGTGGAAGCTCCTTGCGAAGCTGCAGGAGTTTCTTCTTCATATGTGTTGGCTTCCAAAAATTCTAAAGATGAAGGCTTCTCCTTCATGGCTACAATAGCGTTGGTACATGCCTCTTCAACTGGTGGTGAGGGCTCCTCCCTCGTTTGGCAAAATCTTCTGATCATCCTTTGAGAAAACTCAGCAAGAGTAGAAACCCTTGCATGGCTCAAACGGATGAACCACCAAATATTTTCTTCACCTTCAAGGTGCAGCGCTACAATTTATACAACCTTTCTGTCTACTACAGGATGTAGTAGGAAAAAATCCTCTAGATTCATCACCCAAGCCTCTGCTGCACATGTGAGTGATCAATCAAAAGTGGACAATAGAAATCTATTGCCTCTCATCATCCCATAGCTATGGGGTCTTCTCTCTTCCTTCAACTGAATAAATTGTGGTAAAGCTAGAGTCTCGTTGAAGGCTCCAGGTTTAGCTCGATATCCAACAAGATATTCACTTAGAATTTCAGATTCCAAGTGTTCTTCATGCTTCAGGTTGTCTTCTCTATGAGAGTAGGAAGTGCATGGTCCTTCCTCTTCTCCTTCTTCCATATTCTTAACCTCCTTGGAGAGGTCCTTCCTGGATCTGAAAACTGATGAGAGTAGTCTCATATTCTTCATCATTCTGATCTTATTGTATATTCTTATGGCTGAAACTCACAGGCGGAGCCAAAGATCATGCTCTGATACCACTGTAATACCCCAAAATAGGGAAAATCTACACTATCGGGAGCAACAACAATATGTAAACACACCAATGGAGTAGCAGTGATACATCAACTTTAGAAAATGTAATAAGATCTCATAGTCATCTTATTAATGTTATAGCAGCAAAATGTGTACAAGATCTTGAGGAAATGATCACTCAAGCTTAGGCAAATCCACCATCAAAGCCACATGTACAAGAATTATGAAATGCACTGCTACATATGGTAAAGCCAAGCTATGACTGCACAATTTATAAGAGGCACTGCTACATAAGTAATGTCAATACATGGATTTAGAAATGTATAGCTCAAATAAGGTGGGAAGCAAAGCTCTAACCCCTGAAAATACAATGTCAAGTCAATCCTAGAAGGATTGGTTGAAATATACACAATGGAAAAAATGTCGGAGTTGCAGGGTAGTAGCTGCAACTCAGAAACTAGAAATGGATGAAGATAGCTGAAGATGTTGCATATGGTACTTGAATATCATCCAATGGATCTCTCAGATGAAAGGCTGGTCCAATCACTGAATATCTCACCCTTCAAAATAGTGGTGCAATCCCCCACTGCAAATACACTCAGAAATAACGTAGTCAAGGAGATGGATTGCGCTGTAGGAGATAGAAAGTGCTTGGCCTGATGCCAAAGATGTGAAATCAACTCAGAAATATTCCTTACTAACCTCCCAAAGGAATAGAAGCTCCCTCCTCTGAAGGATGAGCCAAGGAAATGGTGTTGTGGAACCCTCCACTGCAACAAACAATGTTACCGATGAAATAGGTAACCTCATTGTTACCTACTTTTTGAAGTATCAAGAAAAACACCTGATTTTGAAAAAGTGGCGATGCAGAATCAAGAAAAAAAAAATTGAGCATGTTTTTGGCACTTTAAGTTTTTTTCATTTTGTTTTTTTTTTTTTTAAGTGATGTTTTTTATGTCGATTTTGAATAGTGGTGGTGTATCATCACCAACGTTTTTTTATAGGATTGATTTTGACCCTATAGATTTTCTAATGTCTTCTTCTTCTGTGAGATGTTTATTTTTAAGTGCATTTATGTACTTGTGTTTTAAAAATAAAAAAAATATTTTTTTTTAAAATAAAAACTTGTAATGATATCTTCACTTTTTCACATACATAAAAGATGGAAAAATGGTCAACATTCTAAAGTTTATATTTTCTACATGTTTATGTATTGTTAAATAATTTTTCAATGCACATCAAAAAATTGTCGCTAAAAAACCAATATTTTGAACCATATGACAAAAAAATACATTTTTTCAATATAAATACAATGCAAAAAATACAGAAATGGAAATTATAAAATGAAAACAAGTATGGTTATGTTTGTTCAAGGAAATGATATCCTCTATAATTATTTACCAACTTGAAACTTAAAAAGGAATTTGAAATTTACAATGACAAAACTTGAAAGGAAATGAAAATATGCTGCTGAAATGAAAAGGTGCTGCTAGTCTAATGAATCAAAACAGTGAACTAGTGAGCATGAAACCAAACTATTCTTGCTGCTGTCTAAACACAAAATAAATTATGCTGAAATAAATCCAAAAGTTGCAATAAAGTAAATTTAAATCAATTTACATCAACTTGTCTTCTGATCCCTCATCATTAGTCCAGCTATGATTTTCGGAAGTAACCATAAACAACTTGAGTAACTGATATCTAATTTGCAGAAAGTAAACTAATATCAAACCATTCATTCATAATTCAATCCCTCACCATCAGTCCAGCTGTGGCTTTCGGAGGTAACTGAAGATGTCATGTACAATTTAATATATCTAAATTTGCAGAAAGGAAACTAATACCAAACTACACATTTCATAATACAATCCCTCACCATCAGTCCAGCTGTGGCTTTCGGAGGCAGCTGAAGATGTTATGAGCAGTTCAATATATCTAAATTTGCAGAAAGAAAACTAATACTAAACTACACATTTCATAATACAATCCCTCACCATCAGTCCAGCTGTGGCTTTCGGAGGCAACTGAAGATTTTATGAGCAGTTTAATATATCTAAATTTAACTACTGAAGCAAATGAGCAAAACTGAATTAAACAAAGCAGTACTGAAATTAAACAGAAACTAAGAAAAACAAATTAGCAGCATAACAATGTTAATTCCATGTCATTAGTCAAAAAGCTATGAAAATGCCCGGGCTGCCTATCTATAACCTGAAACAAGAACACTGATCAGTGATTAATAACATAAAACATGAAAGACAGAAGTAAAATGGAAAGCATACAAGATTATAAACAGAAATGAAGCATATATACCATGAAAGATGCAGTGTATAAACATGTGAATGGATTATGGCACAATGAACTTTAAAGAAATAAAACAAGAACTATACACTAATGCAGAAAAGCTTAGCTGAGCAGGGGCCCTCTACACCAGCCTTGGCAACAATCTTCAAGTACGAATTAAGTCTGGAAACAGAGTCTTCTTATATTAAAATGCAGTCGTAACAGTAAGGTGGTATTACGGCACAAGTGCAGCGTAATTACATTACAGAGCAGACTAATAAAAGATAACAGAGACTGATCAAGACTAACTCCATATGCGTA
>JAXQQM020089169.1:0-34904 GCA_034641835.2 Pinus albicaulis
AGAATCAAGGCATCTTGTAACACATCACCTGTCACATTTGCTTCATGATTATTTTCTTGTTGTGCATCTCCTTCTTTTCCCTTCCGAGATCTACAGTCTTTCTTTAGGTGTCCTTTCTTTCCACATTTCCAGCACACTATCCCCGATCTGGACTTGGATCTGCCTTTCCTTGATTTACTGTGATATCCCGAGCTCTTTCCTCTTTCCATTCTTCTTCCCCTAGACTCTGCACTCAAAGCATTACCTGATGTCTCACCGGAGCTTTTCCGTCGCATTTCCTCGCTAAGGATAGCACCCACAACATCATCAAACTTTAAAGTACTAGATCCAGAGACAGAGTTACTAATGGCCATTACTAAACCATTCCAACTCTCTGGAAATGAGCACAAGAATAACAGAGCTCTAACTTCATCATCAAAGTTTACCCCTACAGAACTTAGCTGACTAGTAATTGTATTAAATTCATTTAAATGGTCTGCAACAGATCCACCTTCCGACATTTTCATATTAAATAGTCGTTTCATAAGAAATACCTTGTTTGAGGCCGAGGGTTTTTCATACAGTTTCGCCAACGTCTGCATCAAACCCTCTGTTGTTGTTTCCTTCGAAATATTGAAGGCGACTGACGCCGCAAGACACAACCGTACTGTTCTGAGTGCCTTTCTATCGAGAATGTTCCATTCCGCGTCTGTCATGGTCGTCGGCTTCTTTGTTTTTCCGCTCAATGGTAGGTACAGATCTTTCTGATACAGATAATCTTCCATCTGCATCTTCCACAGCGCAAAGTTTTGGCCGTTAAATTTCTCAACCCTAAACTTACCATCGTCTGCCATTGCTCCCACTCGAACCAGGAACCCTTTTTTCCTGCGAGTTTATCAGCCAAATATACCTTCAGCTCTGATACCAGTTGTTAGAAAATTAAATATTACAGAGCAATGAAACACATAAAATATGCGGAAAATACAAACACACAAAACACATAAAACCAGAGAGACACAGATATACGTGGTTCACCCAGTTTGGGCTACGTCCACCCCGAACAGCCAGTCCTTCCTTTATATTATCCAACAAACTGAAGAGACAAAACCTACAGCAGATCCGCTGTAATATCCTCTGTTCTCTCTCACAGTCTCCCTCTCTGTTTCTCGCTCCGAGAATACACTCATAATACACAGCCGTAATACAATGCCCCCATATATACAAGGGGTTGCCTTCTAGGGCAAAAAACCCTAATCTAAACATAACTTCTACCGTCAGATCATTTGCCTAATGAACGGCCCAGATTGACTAGAAATTACTATACTTTTACAAGGAAATTTTAATCGGCGCACTTCTGGACCCCACGGCGGCGGTGTTAAATTTCGAGCGCGTTACCCTTTTAAGTCTGAGGGTCAATAATGTTGTGATACAAAGTAAAGAGATAATCGGGCTCCATACCTTGAGTACATGGCTGACAAGTTTAGGCATGCGAGGCTATTTGGATGAGGAAGATCCTGGTCGGCTTGTTTGGGTCACATTTGGAGCCTACAATGATTTATTGTGATAACCAGAGTTGCATTAAACTCTCGGCTAATCCAGTATTTCATGATAGATCCAAACACATCGACATCGGGTACCATCATATCAGAGATTGTGTTCAGCGGAGAATCATGATGCTTTCATATGTTCCCACGGAGGATCAGGATGCTGACATCTTGACGAAGGCGCTCACCAGGAGCAAGTTCGAATTCCACAGAGGCAGGATAGGGGTTGCAGATAATCCATATCTTGCTGAGAGGGAGTGTTGAAAATGCAGCAAGATGATGGAGCTTAGTGAAATGAAGTCGCCTTCACTAAGTGGGCCCACAGGCTATTTTTGGCGCAAAGTCTATTTTTAGACTATGTCTATTTTTTAGACATATGGAGCATGGTCCGGGAGTTGCCGTATGCTATTCTTGGAGTATTGGTCATGTTGGTAAAATAGATGGACCTCTATTTTTATACATTTAGGTCGAAGTCTATTTTTACACTGCCTATCCTAAAAATAGAAAAGTCAAATATTATTTACCCTTAATAATATTTGGACTCTAAACTTCAGTTTACTCTCTTGGAGAACTTCATTTTGACCCCTAGGAGGTGGGGCATGCGAGTGACATGAGGATTTACGTTATTCTCATGAGTTTGGTGAGCTAATGCATGTTAGACTTCGGTTAGAGCTCGAAATTAATGATTCGGTGGAGAGTATGCTATTTGAATTAATGAAGGTTCAAGGTTGAGTTTGTAATACGCATATCTATTCGAAGTCGGGTCATTTACGATGTGCAGTTTACGGTGGTCTCCTTTGTTATATTTGAAGTTTTGGGCAAAGTATTTTTGTTGATGTTATGTAAAGGGTTGTGTTGAAGCTGTTTGATCCAGTATGAAAATTGATGAAACGTGGTCTGCAGTGGGTCTGAAGGTTGAAGCCTTCGGTATGGAAGTAGAAGCTTTCAGCCAGTAGAAGCTGGTGTTGAATTAAGGGGGTCGAAGCTCCCTTCTAGGAGAGGCTGGTAAACGATTTTAGGGGGTTGGATCTCCCTTCCAGTTGCAGCTGGAAAACGAGAGAAGGTTGCAGCCTTTTGCAGGTAGAAGCCTGTGTACTGATATGAGTCTGCATTAGTACTATGTTGTAAAATGTTTTCTAAATAATAAAGATTGAAGACAGAGAAGACAGCAGCGGTGGTTTTCTCCCGAATTGGGTTTCCACCTTAAATATTGGTGTTCATGTGTGTGATGCTTTATTTTGTTGTTTACTTCTCTTAACATCTAATCTGATACATAACTGATAAATCTGTTTATAATACTGCTTCAGAGAATTGATCTAAATCTGGAAAGTTAAATCTGCATACGCTAGTTTCCTTCTGCATTTCCGCATACATACGCTAGTTCCGTTCACAAAAACCACGTATGGAAATTTGCTCAAAGAAAAGGTTGAATTTATTTTATAAGCTCTAAATACTTATTCACCCCCCCCCCCTCTCAGTATTTTTCCCAATAGGCATTTACGCACGAAACCAAGGACCAAATTTATCATTGGTTATCTTTAATTTCCCAATTGTAAAGTGACTGGAAGCCTAGAGAAAAACTACTAGCACTTTTTGTGGTGTCCCATGACTGTTTAGAACTTGATTTTGGCTGTGTTTTGGTTTTTCTAGCTGCATAGTTTTAAATTTTAAAGTTTATCTTCACAAAACTCACATATTTTAAGTAGGGGGTAGTTGAGTGGTGAAAATCCACCATTTCAATCTGAATTAAATCATTTTTTGAAAATAGATACCAAAAACACATAGATAATTAGCAGGAATAAGTGGCCCTAATCCACGTATTCTTAGCTAGTTTTCATTTATTTTATTTTTTCCTAGTTAGATCATTAATTTTAGTTTAAATTTTTGCAATAGAAGTTGGGCCAAGACTTAATTATCTTAAGAGAAGCAAGTAATCTCTATTGCCCTTGCACCTTTTGGTGACCCTGGGCAGGCATATGAAATCTCTCTTCTAATAATTTTCCATCTCCCTTTAGTTAATCATTTAGATTAATTAGGCAAAGTTGTAAGTAGGCCACTATTTGCACATGATTTGCTTATCACAAGGAACAATAAAAACATAGATTAATAGGGGATGTGTAAAGTATCACCACATATCCACATCAAAAAACTGTGTGATTTTTCACTTTTTTCTCACACACTTCCACACCATAAGTGAAGTAAAGACTCCTTAAAACTAACCTAAGTGAACTCATTAAATTTCCCCACAAGGGCCACAAGAAAAAATATAGTTCAGGTTAGGACCATGGGGGTAGGAATCCAATAAGCTGCCATGGTAATTTTACATCTTGAGACATAGAAGTTGACTGAATAGAGAGCTTTAAATCCGTCTATTCGCCCACGGAAAAGAAAACCTGAGCACCACAAAGACCCGATTCAGAGGGGGTTAAGCTTAGGCCCAGTGCGTGCAGTATTATTTGGGGCTACCTGGCCCATCTAATGCTTGGTAGTGGTAGTTGATTTACCAAGAAGCCCAAGACTCGGCCACTCCGTAGGATGACATTTCTTAGTGGCCAAATCCTGGGTCGAATTTTCCATAGGTGGCAGTGTAGGAAACGGTAGATCCCCTCTACCCATTATCACATAGAAATTATATGCACTGAGCATGCATATTTCCAAGATCCACCTGATCTCACACTATTTAAATTTATGCAAGATAATGAATCTATTCCACTTGTTAATCTTTTGCGGAAAAATTAATTGCACACACATGTGAAGCATGAACACAAATATTCTATCGCACATAACACAATTTTTAACTGGGAAAGCCTGAAGCTAAAAACCCAAACTATATATTATGTAACATGGAGATCATATGACAATCTCATACAAACATACAAAGCTTATCACAAGCTCTTAGTACAGTGCAATTGTCATACACTAATCAGGCCTAATCTTGCAATCTAGCCATCGATCCTTTTATTTTGCTATCCTGCCTCCACTGCACAATCCAAGTTGATTACAAAGACCAATTCGATGCAATCCCACTCTCCTTGACTGCGTTGTTCTCATTGGCATCTCCAATGTATATGTAGATGCATTTAATGCATCACTAGTAGTCACAACAGATAGTCTATCTCACCCTTTCACCTATCTCTCCACTGGGTCTCCACTGGATTTGACATGCACTGTAGTTAATTTTTGTATTGTTTAGTTGATTAGTGAGTTATTATTTCTGAATTAATTAACTAATTAATTCACTCCACTCTCACTAGTGTATCATTCAGTTAGACTAGATACAACTAGCTCAACTGATTTTAACTCCATTAACTGAGTTAAACTAAATACAACTCCATGACTACTTCTTCCAACTGTGTCATAACTCTGCCACTTGAGTTCTAACTGAGTCCTCCATGCATTAGCTCCAGTAAACCCTTATGAATAGCGTAATTCCCTCTGTCAGCTGCTATGCCACATCTATGCACTGAACTAAAGTGCTCCAAGAGAATAATTTGCTGTTTAGAGTCTGATTATTATTAAGAGCTAATAATAATCGACATGCATCTATTTTTAGATTGATGATCTATAAATAGAATTTCATCTATTTTTACAACTTGATCAACCATCCACAAATAGCATCCTGCAACTTCTAAAATATGATCATCATGTATAAAAATAGACTTGTGCCAAAAATAGCCTGCGGGCCCACTTAGTGAAGGCGACTCTATTTCACTAAGCTCATCATCTTGTTGAATCTCAACACTCCCTCTCAACAAGATAGGGATTATCCTTCACCCCGATCCTGCCTCTATGGTATTCTAGTTTGCTCTTAGTGAGCACCTTCATCAGAATATCTGCATCCTAATCCTCCGTAGGAATGTACTGAAGCAACATGATCTTCCGCTGCACACAATCTCTGATATGATGATATCGGATGTCAATGTGTTTAGATCTATCATGAAATACTGGATTAACCGAGAGTTTGATACAACTCTGATTATCACAATAAATCACAGTAGTATCTAAGTGTGAATCGAACAACCCGACCAGGATCTTCCTCATCCATATAGCCTCGCATGCAGCCAAACTCGCTGGCATATACTCGGCCTTTGCTGAACTGAGTGCCACGGATCTTTACTTCCTTCTGTACCAAGAAACCCTAGTAGATCCAATCTTGAAATCCTCATTCAATATCTTTGCATGGATTGGGATTCGTGCCCAATTTGCATCCATGAAGCCATGAAAATTCACCTCATACATCTATCTGTACCATAAACCATACTCATATATGCCCCTGATATATCTCAGGACATGCTTGTCTACCTTCCAAAAGAGCTTGGTAGGCTTAACCATCGCTTGTGAAAACTAGTTCACTCCATAGCATATGTCCGGTCTTGTATTGACTAAATACATGAGCAAACCCACCAATTGTCAATAAACATTGGCATCCACTACCTTTGCTGATGTAGCATCCTCTTTCTTCCAATTTCCTGGAAGAGGAGTGTCGATAGGCTTGCAGCCTTGCATGTGAAACTTCTCTAGTATCTCCCGGACATACTTGCCTTGAGACACAAATAGTTCATCTTCCTTTACCATATTTCCAATCAAGGGAAATAATGAAGAGGCCCAAATCCTTCATCTCAAACTCCTTTGCAAGATCTGCCTTACATGAGTGTATCAACTGCTCATCACCTGTTAGTATTAAATCATCAACATAAAGTACAATGATTAAAAGCTTACCCTCAACCACAATCTAATACAGGTTTTCATCCACCTCACTCTTGGTGAAGCCAAGTCCAGTGAAATAGCTGTCGATCCGAGTGTACCAAGCACGGGGTGCTTGTTTCAACCCATATAGCGCTCTTTTGAGCCTGCACACATGCGACTCGCTACTGAAGATCTCAAATCCTTCAGGTTGCTCAATGTACACCTCTTCCTCAATGATCCCATTAAGGAACGTAGTCTTCACATCCATCTGATGAATGTGCCAACCCATCTGCGCTGAGAGAGCAAGGATGGTCCGTATGGAAGAATACCATGCGACAGGTGCAAAGGTTTCTTCATAGTCAATCCCCTCAATCTGTGAGAAGCCCCGGGCAAAAAATCTTGCCTTATACTTCTCGACGCTCCCATCAGCAGCTTGCTTTACCTTGTAGATCCATATTGATCCTACAACTGATTTTCCCACTGGCCTTGGAACAATCTCCCAAGCACTGTTTCTGACAATGGAGTCATACTCCTCCACCATGGCATCTACCCATGTGGGCTCCTGCACTGCTTCTTCAAAAGAAGATGGCTCTGTCACGATACACTTGCTCATCAGAGCCATGTATCCAGTAAATTGGTCAGGTGACTGTCTCTGTCTGCGTTGTGATGTAGGGACTCCTACATTATGTGCCGCATCAAGCTTCAGTCTCTCAGCTTCTATGGTACGCTTTCTGCCTTGTCTGATGTTTGGTTCTGCATGAGTGGACTCCTCCACTCCATGAATCTCCTCCTGTGGCTGATCCACATCTAGAGGCTCATCTTTGGGAACAAGAAGTTCCTCCTCCGCATGAAAGTGTAGCTCCCTCTCAAGCGACAACTTCATGGCTTTCACCTCATTGAATTTTATATCCCATCGCACAACAGTCATCCAACTGTCTAGCAAATACACACGATAATTATGGGGTGTTTCAGTGTACCCAAAAAATATCCCAGCACGGTCGGCTCAGAGTTTCTTCCTGGCGTCCTTCATCACATGAATGTAAACAGGTGAGCCAAAAATCTTCAAATGAGAAATATCAGGCTTCTTACCAGTAAAAGCTTCCTCGGGTGTACTCATGCCAAGTACTCTATGAGGACAACGGTTTTGCACATAAACCGCAGTGTTGCATGCTTCCGCCCACAAGTGCATCGGTAGGCCTTGGTCATGCAACATCGCTTGTGCAGCACCCACGATCGTTCTGTTCTTTTTCTCCATGACCCCATTCTGCTGTGGGTTATGAGGCGCTATGAGTTCTCTTCGAATTCCTTCTTTGCTACAGAAGTCCTTGAATTCGCTAGAGATGTATTCACCACCATTATCACTCCTTAGAGCTTTCACCTGCTTCCCCGACTCCTTCTCCACCAATGCCTTGAACTCACATAACTTTGAGAACGTTTCAATCCGGCATCTCTGAGAATAATCATCAAAAAATATCACATAATACCTATGTTTTCTATTGAAGCAACTAAGAATGGACACGTGCGTATGAATTCTCTCCGGGATCACCGAAAACACGTTTCTCCTTCTCATGAGTGGTCTTCACAAACTTACCCATTGTACATCCTTTGCACTTGTCCGGCCCCACCACAAGAGGTATCCTTGGGAATTCCGGTATAAATTTGCTGCAAAAATCTTCAAAGCGCCATGGTGAAGATGGCCCAATCTCTTGTACATAATTCGCCGTCATCCTTAACTCACAGCACTATGCAGCACTTACTATTGCGGCCACACTAGCCATCTGCCTCCGGCTTGTAGAGATTATTAATTAAAACCCTATCTTCCTTGGTTTGACTCGTTTTTTATGTCGAAGGAAGGATTTTCCCTTACTGAAAACAACATCATAACCCCTGTCTTCCAGCATTGCAACTGAGACCAAGTTCTTCTTCAGACCTGGAACATGCATGACATTCTTCAACAAGAATGGATTACTAGACTCCCTCTCAAAGGTAATGGTCCCAATGCCAGTCGCACTATACCGACCATCGTCGCCCATCTCTATATGCATTTGGAGGTCCTTCTCCTCCAAGTCACTAAACAACTCTTGTCTCCCGTCATATGGAAAGACGCACCACTGTCAAGATACCACACCGATCCCATGCAGCTTGAAACCAAGCATGCGATCAAGGAAAAATCCAGCTCAAATTGCGAGGCTAAGGCCTCTCCAGCTGCAGATCCATCAACCTGCTTATTCTTCTTCTTCTGTGGACAATTAGTGGCAAAATGTCCATGCTCGTGACAGTGAAAACACTTCACTGTGGACAAGTCCTGCTTCTTGCCTTTAGCACCAGATTTTTAAGAATATTTCTTCCCCTTCCCTTTTGTTGCTTTGGCAGCCAAAAATCAATTCTCTTCATCTTCATTCTTCGATGAAGATCCATCCCTGGTACCCCGCTTCATCTCCTCCTACACAAGATTCGACCAAAGTCGCTCCCATCCTGGCAGTTTCTCCCGTCCATTGACAGAGTCTTCGTAGCTATGCCAACTCTTCAGAAGCCCAAGGAGAGCCAAGCTCACCAAGTCTTCTTCATCAACAGTAACCCCCACACTTCCCAGTTCATCCTTGCAGTGGACAAACTTTGTGAGGTATTTTGGAATATTGTCACCTTTCTCCATTTTTATTTTTCTGAGCTTGTCTTTAAGCGCCAACTTCCTCTGGTCACTTATGCTTTGGAACAAGTCTGTCAAAGCCTTCCACATTAAGAATGGATTGGATTTCCCATGAAGGCTAGACACAATATGGTCCTTCACACCTTCCAATTTAATTCTCCTCGTCTTTGCTGTCTTATTTTTCCACGCGTCAAGTAATGCAGCATCGCTAGATCCCAGCAGGAGTTGATTATGCTTATGGTTATTAAAACCTTGAGTTTGTGGCCCCTGCCATGGTCTTCTAGAGACAAAACAAAGAGGATCTATTGGAGATGTAGTTACTTCTTCTTCTTGAAAGACAACCTTAAGACCTGGTATAGAGGGACATTTTTTTGTTTCATGATTTTTTGCACAAATAACACAAGTCTATATGACTTTTACATCAAGAGGACACTACCTTAAAGCGTGTTTCTTTCTGAATTTAGGACAAAATATAGTTAAGGCATCACTTTCAGCTTTACATTTTGTTCTATAATTTTAAAATTTGTCAAAAGTATCAACGAGACTCCCTAAAATATTTGTCTTAAATTCATCAATCATATTTCCAATTTCTGCCCTACTCATTGTTCCAGTTGCAGATTTATTTACCTTAGAGAGATTAGAATCCCTTGCATTTTTCCCAGTTTTTTATTTTCCTCTTGAGAGATGAATGCATAATTCAACAACTTTAGCTAATGGCGATTGAGATATATCTCCTTTTCCCATCATGTTAAGGATATCTATCCATTCATATATAATAGATTTCAGTAAGAGATATTTTAAAGTATCTTGATCTAGATGTTCCATCTTAGCTCTCTTGATATTATAATTAAATCTCTCAATCAGATCTTCTAAGTTTTCATCCTCTCTTTGCATCATTTTAAATACTTCATCCTTCCTATTAATAGGTATGCAATAATCCAGGTATATTTGAAAAAATGCACTTTTCATCTCATCCGATGCCCTAATAGACTGTGTTATTAAACCCATGAACCATTTTAGAGCTCCTCCCTTAAGTGTTGCAGGGAATAGCTTCAATTTTTTAGAGTCTTGTAAGTAGTCATAAGATCTTCATAAGACTTCAAACTCAAATAAAAAAGTTTCGGGATCTTCAGTTCTTAATCTGTGGAAGTTGGGAAGGATAGAAGGTGAAATATTTTTCATAGTAACATTTGTATCCTCATCAACTATAGGAAATCCAATAGAGTAAGGATCTCCTCTGCCTCTACCTCTTCCTCCACCTCGTCCTCCACCTCTTCCTCCTCCTCCTCTTAAGGCTTCTCCATTCATAATTTCACCATGGCCTTCTTCTTCTGCCATTGTAGATTCCTTAGAGCTAATATAAGGTTATAACTGTAGGGTTAATTGTTCTTCCTCTGGTTCTTCTATCAATGGAATATTGAAGAAATTTTCCTCTTCTTCATCCTCACTAGGGATTTGTAGTTCTTGAGCTAGAATATGTTCTCCTGTAGAGGTGAAAAATGTTACTCCTTCTGTTGGAGGTCTAGGATATTCTTCTTCTAAGACTGCCTCAGTAGATGAAGTTGGAGAATCTCCTGGTTGGATTTCAGACCTTAAGACTTTAGGAAGTCTATGTCTTGAGCTGAAAAATGGGATATGAGTTTGAGATGGTGGTGTGGCACTATGTGGTCTTGGTAGGGTGAGTGGAGTTATAGGAATCAAAATTCTACCTCTAGCTATGAATCTACCCCTAGAGTCTCTTTCTCTAAGCATATCAGTTTTTTATTTTTTTATTTTTATATAATTTTTATGTTGTAAGAAATAAGGCTTCCTAATTTCACTTTTCTAACAACGACGCCAAAATGTTTAGTCAATTTGATGTCTCAAATTGCTATCATGAATTATCGACCGAGGTTAGTAATTTGATGAAGTGAGTTGCACTATATGTACTTAGGTAATGTTGTTCTCTTACTTCGTTGTGTATGTTTATGTTATTTTGGGGGGATTTTTGTTATCTTATATCTAAGAAATGAAATCTCTTAATGCTAATGAATAGTTAAACCTAAGTGTATCTTAATGAAGAAAAACTAACTAAATAAGGAACAAAAGGAAATGTTGTTTTTATTCTAAAGAAAGAAATTAAATTACAAACTATTTTCAATGTAATATGAAATCTAAAATAAGGAAAACATGAAATGTTCATTAAATAATCTAAATTGCATAAAAATAAACCAAACTTTAAATGATGTTAGTAGGCTAGAAAAACATCTAACTAGTTAAAAACAAAGCATCATTCTAGATCTAATTGCATTCAAATGAAAAGATAAAATCAATTCCTATCTTATCTATTGAAGGCTTCTAATACTATGAAAAATAGAGCATAACTTAATCTAATTCTATTCCATGGATTGAAAGCATAAATCCTATCTCTAAGAATTGAAATGATAGTGCTAAATTAAAATTGAAAGAAAATACAAAGCATGAAACTATGACTATTGTATGACCAAATACTCAGATCTGGTCCAATTGGAAAATGGAAAAACCACCTTCTTGCGAGGTCATTAGCGAGCACAAGTTTACACATATAATTGGAAATTTAATCTAAGAAAGCATTCATAGAATTAATCTACAAAGAAATAAACAATTTAAACTATGAATTGATAGAAAATAAACTATGAAAGAAATGTGAATTTAACTATGAAATTGACAAGAACAAAAATGATAATTAATAGTAGAATCAAATACAAAAATTCAATTACAAAAAAACTAACAAAACCTCCTTTAAAATTGTGGGGCCCTCTACAATAGAATGAGTCAAAAATATAATGGACTACATGTGCATCAAAGGCTCGAACTAGTCTTCTTATTATCAAGAGAGAGTTTCAAAGGAATACACTCTATTATCAAAAATTAGGTTTATCTGCGGTTTCAAAACAACCGGTATTTAAACAAGTTTTGGATTTAAACATTTGAAGCATTTCCACTTATGGTAATGATTAGAACTAGATTTTAGACGCATAAAAAAAAACAAATTCTTAGTGGTTGCCTCTCAATTTTCTACGTCGGGAAAATCGAGAGTGTCTCGTCCTTTGATCTCGGTCCTTGGTGAACTTTGACCACAAACATAGGCAAGTTTTTTATTTTTTTTTTTAATTTGAACGGAGTGGATAAGGATACGATCTGTTAGTCATCGGTAATTTTTAATGTTTAATTTACTATATGATGGTTACATTTTTTCGGAAAAAACATTCCTTGAATATTGTGAGTTTCAAAAGTCTCACTTCCTTCATTATCCTTATAGAAACGTTTTCATTATTCTATTAGTTTATCATTTCATGGTCACCCTGTTACTCCTACAAACTCTTTATGGGCTGATACCTCTCATTTTCAGCCTCCTTCTCTGCCTACAACCTCATTGGCCTAATTTTCCCTTATCCATAAACTCCAATTTCCCTCTAGGTTTCCTATAGCCAACTCATTCCCATGTTCCCCAAATTCCTCAAGCATTGTTGGTCTCAAAACTATCTCTGTAGGCTATTTAGATAAATCAAGTATATTGGATTTTGGATCTTTAATACAACACTTTGACCATACTCTTTTTTCACTTGAAGGTCTCCAAGCCAAGTTTCAGTCAAAGTCAGCTCAAAAGACCGTCCCACTAGGTCATTAGGGGTTTCTTTTCATGTCTAAGGTCATCCATGGATGTTTCAGGCACTACTTTTCCTGGCTAGAATCTGGCTCAGATATAATAGAAGGTGAGCACATGGTTATTTAAGAAAGGCCTAAAAATTTTCCAAAGAAAACTACCTTATCAAGTTAAAAGTCCGCAAGAGGTAAATGCAAAGAGTTTAGCACTTCTGTAGGAGTGTTGAAGGTTTTGTCAACAGAAGGTGTTGACGAGGTAGATGGTCTACACCTGAATGAAGATAACTTGTAGCAAGGAAGGGGAAGAAATTTGGTCTTGAAGAGAACTAGGGTTTTGAACTTGATGGTATAGATGAATGCCAAAAAAGTGATCAATTGCAGAAATGACATGCAGGAAGCACACAAGGCCAAACATGAAGAAATTCTATCAGAGAATATTGATGAAATTTGGAAAAGGTGAGGTGAACTGGACAGAAATGAATGAACTTGAAAGGGCTATAGAGAACTTAGAAGACAACACTGATGATTGATGTAAATACTGTAGACACCTATGGCTTTGAAGAAAGTGGCCAGAGAAGGTAAAATGGTAAGTTGAACTCCATGGTGGAAGAAAAAGAGGATTCTAAAGACACTACTTTATTGTTGAAACCCAAAAGTGTCAAATAAACATGTCAAGTCTCCAGGATCAAAAGAAGAGAAAATTTCATAAGTCCAGAAAACTACAAGAAAAAAGGTGAAAAGGTTAAGTTGAACTTAAAGGTTGAGACAACACAAGAATTTGAACATGCTAGTATGTGTAATCTCCCAAAGATGTCAAAATAAGCATATCATGCCTCAAGGAGCAAAAGGAAAGTATAATTCATCACTTCAATCACCTATAGAGAAAAAAGTCAAAGAACATTAGTGAGAAAGTGAAAAGGCCTAAAAAACATTAGAAAGTGGGTTTGCAAAGTTAAATCTAATTCCCAAGCCTATAAAAGGTCATTTTGTATTTCATATGAATCATTGTGTGATTGCAAGCATTAGAATTGTCAAGGAGAGAAGAAATTTCTAGTTTTCAGGAAAAGTTTGGCTAAGTTGGCTTGGTGTTGCGCACTCAGACTAGTGTTGAGCCCCTCGAGGTCGGCACTACGCGCTTGGCGGTTTTTTCCCATGCAAATTGTAAAGGCGTTGCGCACTTGGAAGTGAGCACTGCGTGCTGGGGAAGGCATTGCGCCATTACCTGACAGACCCATAGCAAATTTCTTAAGGCGTTGCGCACTCAGGCTTGGCGTTGTGCGACTGGGACTGGCGCTACGCCCTCAGCTTAAACACTGCACCCTTGGCCAGGAGGGCTTTCTAGGCAATTCAACCACTCAAACTACTTCAAAACCATTTCAGGTTTCCTCCAAGGTCCTCCAAGGCACTGACAAATGGTAAGTGGATGCCCTAACCACATTTTCAAGCTATTTGGTGTTTTCTTAATAAATGAAATCAAACCCTAAGAGAAACCCTAAATTTCAAAGCTTGAAATCATTGTTTGAACCTAATTTCATCTTCCTAGATAGGGTGTCAATGATTGAAAGGTTATTTACATAGCTGGGGGGTTGTCATTGAGTTTTTGAGCCTCTCACTCATTCTCATACACCTATACCCTCACTCACTCATCTCATTCACTTGCAAAGCTGCCTTTTTCATCACCATCCCTTCATCTCATTTCCATTTACAGTCCCAGGGTTTCCCAAGGTAGAATTTACAATGTTAAAAGATAGAGGTAGTGGAGGAGAGGCCCAAATTCCAAGGAGGCATGATCACAAAGGAGGAAAGATCAATATATTTTAACCCCTCAACACAAGGGAGCTAATAGCATCTCCCCTAACTATTTCCTGCTTCAAACATGTAGGTTGCTATGAATTTTGTGAAAAGGTGCAGTAGGTGCAAAACAACCCTAAGCTAACTAGACTATTTGTCCTTAACTTGCATGACAAACAAGTTAACCTTGCAGGGGTCACCTTTGAGCTATCTACAGATGCTATTGCCAACGCCACTGGGATACCGAGTGTGGGTGAGAAATGGTTCAAGCAGGCATACCTAGACATGATCTACTTTGAACCCTACCTAAAGCATAGGTATAAAGACCACCACAAATCCATCTTTCCTTTTTCACACCTGCTTGATAGATATGCACCTATGATGAGGATCATAATGAAATATTTCACATGTGAGGGAAGATTCTCTCGCCTTTACTCCTACCACATCAAACTGCTTATGCATTTTACTAGAGTGAGGATGTTGCACATACCCTATTAATTCTACAGAAGCATTGAAAAAATGGCCTATATAGTGCAAAAGAGAGATTTTCCTCAACAGATGCAAAGCCTATTCCATCACTCGCTTATCAAAATGGTGGTTATGCACCAACTACAGCAGAAATGTATTCCATGGGAGACCTTCTTTTCCAATGAGGTTTTTTCTGCTCCACAAGGCCATCAGCATCAAGATGTCCCTTCATCTTCTTGTCCTCCCATTCGTCCTTCACCATCACACCTCACTACTCATGCATCACCATCCACTCACATTCCCTCACCTCATGATGACTCTTCCACCTCACTGTCCACTCACATTCCTTCACCTCATGATGATCCTCCTTCATCTCCTTTTCACAATCCCTCACCATCATCTCATGGTACTAGTGCATCAAACAATGAGACATATGGTAGTCAAGAGAGAAATGAGGAAGAGAGAAATGAGGTAGAGAGAAATGAGGAAGAAAGCAATGAAGAAGAGAGCAGCGAGGAAAAGAGCAATGAGGCAGAAACCAATGAGGAATATGGAAGTGAGGCAGATGGTAGAGATGATGGTAGTGATGATGGTTATAAGACAGATGGCACTGATATGAGTAATATTGAGCCTTTTCCTTTGACCTACCAGAGGAGAAATAGGCATGTGTTTTTTGCTCTTAAGAGGCAAGGGGCCATGCCTTATACATCAACCAAACATGTTGACAAAGGTAAGGAAAAAGTCATTGATGAAGAAGAGGAAGACAAGCATGAAACTGAACAAGAGTTTCAGCTAATCCACCTTGACAGTGATGATGAGAATGAGGAAAGGATTGCAAGCATGTTGATTAAGAGCAAGGATGCCCAGATTATGGATCTACAAGCAAACATTGGTAGGGCTAAGAATGTGATCCATTTCCTTGAGGTTGAGACAGAGAAAGCCATATGTGAGGCCAGAGCTATCAGAGCTCATAAATAGACTGGGAAAGCCAAGGAAAAGCTATATGAGGTCTTGGGCACTCATGATGACATTGAAGAAGAGGAAGAACAACTTCCTAGGAAGAGGCAAAGGAGAATTGGATTGAAGAAACCCTTAGCCAAAAAAAGAGAGAAAGAGACAACATTGGCAGAGCAACTCACTCCAAGTGAGCTTCTTTCCACGGAAATAGATTATGATAGGGAATCTTGGCTAGAGAGGGCTAATGTGCACTTAGAGGATCAGCTAGATAAGACCAAGAGAGATCTTGACATGCAAAAGAAGATGGCAAGGCATTATGCCTTAAGAAACAAGATTGCAAGGGCCAAGCTCAAAAGATACCTTACAAAGATTCAAGCCCTAAAAGAGGCAAAGGAAAAATAACATCTTGACATTCTTGATGATGCATCCCTACAAGCATCCCAAACATGATCAGCAAGACAAATCCCAATTTTGGCATCTTTTTGAGTTTTTGAAAATTTGACTGTTTTTTTTTAAGAAAGAAGGGCTTTGGGGCACCAATGGAGGAAAATTTTATATTTTCATGATCCTTAGGCCAAGTACATCACCCTCGAAAATTATCAAGTCATTTGGAGCAGAACTGGTCCCTCAAAATGGCCAAAAAAAGCAAACAAACACCTTTCTGCCCTCTTTTCAGCATTGGTGTTCTGCCCTATGCAGTCTTTGGAGAATGGAGTTTTGAGTAGGTAAATGGACTCCATTTTTAAAATTAAATGCATATTTGGAAACTAGACAGGACAGGATTTCCAATGAGCTATCATGGAGCTCATTTGGACACCCGAAAGGCCTCCAAATCTCAGCTACAAGTCAAGCTACTTTTCTAGTTTTGGTACTGCGCCCTTGGCTTGGTGCTACAGCCTTGAACCTTGGCACTGAACCCTTGCCAGAAAGTCAAAAAAATATACTTGGAGTTAATGAAAAAGATATTTTGAGGGCTTTGAAGGAAAATCACTCCAGAGTTAGCTCAGAATTTATGTTAGAAGTTATTTTTTCATTTATTAAGTTTGGATATTTGTGCCTTGGGCCTTGCATGGTCTCATAGGACAAATTGACATTTATGTGTGATTAATGACATTTTGAAACCCTAGCTAGAATTTTTATCCTCATTTGCAAGTTAAATAGTGCATGGAGGCCTCATTGTTCATGTTGCTTGATTGTTGAGATCAATATCATAGACTTGGAGTTGAGAAGAAATTGGCTTTGGAGTTTTCTGAATGCTTTGAATTGAATGGAAATGGAGCAAGAAAATTTGCAGGATTCATGAACATGGTTAATGGTGTTGTCTTTCTGATTCAGTACTTTTCTTCTTATGTTTTCATATTGTTTCATCTTTTCTCATGCAGTAGAACATAAAGTTTAGGTAGAGACATGTTGTTTAGAGTCACCTTAACTCTGTCTACATTCTATTGCTTATATGTTTTTCTCTACTAGGTTGCTTGAAGAAATTAAGAGTTCCCTGTTTCTCCAGGTTCATCTAAGTCATCTAGCTTATTTGGACATTGGGCCCCCATACTCAACCAGGCGGAAGCGGCAAGTTCGGATCTCCCCAATAACTCATCCCACTATAGGGATAGTCGTCTATGTATACTGGCATCTGATCCCAATGCGTGAAGAGCTTTGGTCGGAACACCCGTCCGACCACCCCTCCCCCTCCTCTACACAGTAGTCATCCCCACCGATGCATCCGGGGCTCCTTCGGACCTCCATCAGGCAACTGTACACGAGGTCGTAAGGTCGAGATCTTCTCAAAGAAGAAAGAGCATAACATCATCCCATAGGCACAATCATGATTTACTTGCCGCTTGCATAGCGACAGCTGTCGTTTCACCGACACCAACATCATTTGGGGCCACCCATAGTAGGTCCCACTCAGCACACTCTCCACGATCATCATCCGCTCCCGATGTGGATGAACGCTCGGTCGCCTAAGATCCGCAACATCACACACATCGTCTGCAGTCTCCAACTTCTCTGATCTCAATCAATATCCAGAAATCTTTCGATCGTACACCGGGTCAACAAGTTCGCTCAATGAACTCCATGATGTTACGCCCCCGCGGTAACATTGGCTATGTATTTCCCACCATCCCTAATGGTGGGAGACCAGTCAGCAAATACAGATCCTGGACGGTCAACTCAATCCTGTTCCCCTACACTATAAACACCTCATGATCTGGATCCCAATAATTGATAATCCGGGCCAACAAGGGCTCCCCAGCCCTCATCAAAGGGTTCTCCACAAATTTCAGAACCCCAAACCTAGCCAATGCACGATGGACACCCTGATCTGCTTGGATTTCCGTCCGTAATGTACCTAGGTCTCTCTCTCTCCACTTGATCCATATATCTGCCATATCTACACAAAACATCATCTTTGTCAGTCTACAGATAAGAAAAACTACATTCACTCACACCAAAACTGAATCTCAACCCATAACAACACTGAAACCACCTCCATCTAACAGGTCGCACTTTTTCGCCCAATCCTGGGCCAGGTCGCACTTTTCAGGCCCAAACTTGCACCCAGCTGTAATGATGAAGTAGGAGCAGTTACTGAGATTTAAGACCCTAATCTGAACTTTGAATCCATCAAACACAAAGAGTAGGATTAGGCCTCTTACCTGCAACTGACAGATCGCAATTCCAACGGTCAGTTTGTCCACTACGATTGCCGCAAGATTTAGGGCCTTCTCTCCTCTCCACATTCACCACAGCTACACAAGAAAATGAATGATTTTGGAGGGAAATGCCTTATTAGAAGAAAAACCCCTGTTTTTTCTTTCGCCCACTGCGACCAAACCGTAGCCCTGTTTGACACACTGTCTGCACCATTGGAAAGCTCCCACTGAGCACTCAAATGGGTATCTGTTAGTTTTTCATGTTTTGATACTTCACCAGGACACATTTTTTCCACGAAGGATCTCTTCATCTCTCCTTCCAATCGGACTTCTTCACTTACAACGCTTGTACTTGGGGCACCACTTTACCCCTTTACTTGTCTTTGTTCATGTTGATTTTCGTGATGAGACACCCTATTGTACTCATGTTTTTATGGTCCCCCATTGGACCTTTACTGTGTGGCAGCACCATCAAGTCGCCCTTGTTTAGAGCATCTGATTTGAGTCATCATCCGTCATGGAGTCTATCTCGAGTCCCTTTGTACCCTGCTATAGTCCTCCATCCTTCATCGCTTGGTCCCTCTCTCATGTTGCACATTATGGCCTTCAATACCATTGTCAGCTATCCTCCTTGATATTGTGTCAGTTGCTGCCAAGCCATTCATGCCCCTTATGCTCTAACAAGGGAAGTCGTCCATCCGCTACTCAGTACCCCTCATTTAATCATCATCATTAGTGTCTGTTTGTTAGTCGCTCTACTATTTTCTCTCATGCATTAGTTGGGGATCCCTTCTTACCTCACCTATGGCAGACCTCCTTCTATCGACATCAGCTAATTTACTCCAGAAGCCAGGTCTAGAGGGCGGTGTACCTTGGTTCGAGCTCCTTTCAGCCTGATCGTGATCTGTATACTTGATGGTCCAGTGATGCAGCAGCCACTTTTGGTGATTTCCAAGTGTGTGTGAGATGTCTCAACCCTCATGAGGGGGTGGCCCTACAGGTATCCCCCCACATGCCCGGATGACTTCTTCATTTCAGCCTTTGATGCAGCTCCTTCTATTTGATGATATCGGCCTCAGCCACTTGCAGCGCCTCTTCGATTTAAATGTATCAGTTAGATCTTGCAAGCCCTTCCCCGTGTGTAGGGGGCATTCGGGTTGTATTTGTATCTCATGTACTAAAATATTATTGTATAAGTCCTGACTGTTAGTCCAGGCACAACATGTATGTGCGATTCATCATTCTATTTTTCTGGCACGTATTTATGCCAGCATGTACTTTATGGTTCGGTTCCTTATTTAATGGACATCCTATTCTTTTGTACTTTGTCTTGGCGGGCATAGGTATGCCTCCCCTGCTGCCTTTATCACAGGTTCCACTTCATAAACTAGAGACTTGTTGCACCTGTAAGTCTCGTCTCCTCAAGGTCTAGTCCTTTAGCACATTAGACTACCTTCCATTTCTCTCTCTGACTTCCCTCTTGATGTCTAGTGATTGAGTTCTTACAACGTACTTCAGTCATACGATTTGCTCCTAACACTCGTACGTTGGGGGGAAATCTGTTACAACATTTTTTGGTCATCTAACCTTTTATCATTAGATGAAACTAAGTACACCATGTAAGACCAATTTTACCCTAAGTAAAATTTCTTTCACTATGTGAAATAACTTAGTAAAACACCTTTATTAAGTTGTTTATGGTCTAAACAGGAAACCCCAAAAAGGAAATAATAAACAAATCTATATTTGTTTATATTTCATGTTCATATTTAACCCAAAACAAGGAAATCAATTAAATAAATCCTTATTTATTTGATTATTTCCTAGGAATAAGTTATTTAAATCCTATTTAAATAATATTCCTAGTTAAATTTGACTAAATCATTTATAAATAATTAAATAAATCATTATTTATTTAATTATATTCCCAACATTTCCTTAAAATAGTAAATAAATCACTTATTTATTTATTATTTATAAATAAAGGAATTGACCCAAGTCAAAAATCCTTTTCCCTCCAACAAATATAATAAAATATTCCTAAAGGGTGGTTCTAGAATTTGATTAATAATCTTTTATTCATGCACCAAGTTCTAGACTGCCCTAATATTTTGTTATAAATAGAAGGGTTTTCCCATTCATTAGTCACCTTCCATTGCATTAGATCACTCTGGATCTATACTTGGTCACATTCTCCATTTTGCCTTGTGAGCTCCCTTTGAGTTCTATGTTTGTCTGGGTTTTCTACACCAACAAGAGAGAGAAATTTTAGATCTGAAACGCTGAGGACTTTCAAGAACCCATCCCATTGAGGAGAACTGGAAAACACCTTTCTTGTTTTCCTCTTAGGTGCCCCTTTTTAATATAATATAAAAATTCTTTCAAATACATTGTTCTTGTCTTGTCTATTGGATGCATGGAGCCACATTTTACTTTATCTGCTTAATGTCTTTTATGCTTAGATCTGGATTTGTGCAGCATTATTTGGATCACCTAATTGCAAATTTAAAGATATTTGGCAGCCATAATCGATGTTAGGGCTATTTGTTATGCGTAGCTAAAGTGGTCTTTTACGACGAAAGATTCATACTAACACTTCCACGCCACCCATTCTCCCACACATACACCCTCTTCCGCACATATTTTATTATGTACACATTCGCAACTACATATACTTGTTGTTTTGCAGAGCTACTTCTGCATTTCCAAACTTTCGGTTCCTTTGCTTCTTTGAGTATATGGTGCGTAATCATGAACCATGAATATCTATTTTTGAATTCATTCTCTCACAGGAACTGTAAATTGTAATTCCTCTCTAAGCCTCTATTGTATCCCATCCTATAACAGTTCATATAAAGTAATAAACACTGCAAGTTAATATATATCATTTTTGTAATCTTAATAAACACTCCCTTACTCCAACATACACATAATGACATACCATAAATATTTGATATTTAGGATTACGAGGCTTACAATATGCCAAAGAGCATACTTCTTGGTTCTTGGTTCAAATCTTTGAAAGGAGACTATTTTTTCTAGTGAAAGAAAAGCATTCAACTCTTGGTTGTAGTGGCACCCAACATTTGTCACATTATAGAAATATGTGAAGACAAATACTTGTTAAAACATTTGCGAAAGTAAATCATGTACAAAGGTAAAGGCTTATCTATCATTTATCTACTTTCTTAAACATTTCAAAAGCATAAATAAGTTTTTCCTTACACCTAATTGATGCATGAAACATAAACATAGAACCAAAAGTAGTAAACTCGAGCTAAATTCACAATAACAATTTAATTAGAGGAATTTACTAAATTTTATAATTGGCATAAAAGTTAAGCATGAAGTCAAAAATCACATTCTACCTCATTTTCTAATGTCTATGGATCATTGTTATAAATATTCTTGCCAACGTATTTAATTACAACGAGTGCAGTAGTAAATTCCCTGTTAGTTGTCATAGATATTTTTTGTCTACCACTTTCTCATTACAAAATGTAAATGGTTTGTTGAATGACATAAATATATTTCTCTTGTTATTTATGTTAAAGAGTGTACATATCCACAGATATGTTGGATGTGCCAAATAAGAGTGGGGAGGTGGTGGGTGAGGAGGTGAAGTCACATTTTGTCCTTATTCGAAATACAAGTTTTGAGTAAACAACATATCCAGTTCATTTGTACTATTAAAACTACAAAGAAGCATATAGGAGCTCGCCACCTATTTTTATTTCAAATTTCTGCCTCAAAGTTTCTAATTGGTAATTCTATTTCATCTTTCGATTACATTTCAATTTGTAAATTGTATAAATGAAGGGAAAATTTGTTAAAACCTCACCCAACACCTTCGTTAACTTTGACGAGTTTCCTTTGATTTAATGAGAAGTAGACGTTCATGAAACTCAATGTGAATTTGATTTGTATGAGCTTTGAGCTTGGGCATATCGACATTCTCAAGATTAAATTGCAATATATCTCATTAATGTGTGATTCTTACGAGGCCCAATTTATCATATCCTAGACTCACCCATTTCGCAAGTTTGTTACTTGGTGTTCTGAAAGGTATCTTCCAAGCAAACAAGCAATGGTATTAAATATTGGGTATGTGTTGTTCTTTATTAACCCAAAATCTATTTTGAAAATGTTAAACCTTATAATGCCAAATGATGTAAGACCTTTAAGTGAAGAATTCCTGAGGAAATTGTATCACGAATTAATCTTTAAGGGAAAATATATAGTTCTTTCATGATTTTTACCTCCATTTATTCATTACTGGAACATAATCCACCATATTATTCAAATATTTTGTTAGATACATCTAGACATATCATTTCAATGATTTTTTGTTTGATTGGATATGTACATGATGAAAACATATATGAAGCATACTAAGGTTTTTATCTTCTATTTCACCCGTTAAAGAAAGCTTTTTCACATTTTACTATTTCACATGTTAAAGAAATTGACAAATATACATTGGTTGTAATATATTCAAGAATATATGTAAGAAAACTTTTCCTTCTATTAACCAATCCCCAAAGTTGAAAAAGATATTGATGCCTCTATTTTTGAAAAATGTAGTGTACTTTCATGAATATGAGATGGTGGGGAGAATATTGAAGTGAATTTGAAAACTGTTAGTTTCATGCAATTTCAAAACCCTAAATTTTTGGAATTTGAAAACTGTAGTTACTGACCAATGTTTCTTATTTTGGTGGATGCCTTGTAAGATAGTCAATATGCCATGTAAGATACCTACCATAGGTGACATAGTTAAGCATCATTGCATTGAATAAATGCACAATTGAGCCATGATACACCATATTAGATGTTACATATAAGTGACACATTAACTAACAACTCATAAATGATGGACATAAGCAATGAATGGTGACCAACAAAACATGTGCATCGATGCACATAAGTGATGCATTATAAGTGACACATAATTAATGTTATTACATTACACACATAATTGATACATCAGAAGCAACACACATAATCTAAATTGATAAATATAAATAGTGGCTATAATACAGATATGTAATAAATTTATTCCTTCTATTAACCAATCCGCAATGTTGAAAGGAGGTCAAGATGCCTCTCTTTCTAGAAAAAATGTAGTGTATGCATAAATTTGAAAAGGTGAAGAGAAAATAATGCAAAATTACATTATCTATAAACTGCCATGGATATTCCACTGGAAAAAATTTCATAATATATCTAATAAAATTCAGGAATCTATACTATGAAGGTTAGTTTACTTATACTTATGGATTGAATAAGTTATTGTTTTCATGTATGCATTATATAAAATGTGGAAAATAGAGAATATACACAAATACATTCACTCACAACCATAAGAACACAAGGTATAATTTGGGAAACAATATTGGGAGAAAAACCAATTGGAGGTGAGGTTGGTCTGCTCTCTCTTTGTTTTAATGGAAATGGAGGCAAGTAAAAAGAAGTAAGATTTATGGCTGATGGGATACTACAGTAAGAAAACCCTCTCTTTTTTATCCTCTCTCTCTCTCTCTCTCTCTCTCACACACACACACACACACACACACACATGCGTGCATGCACACACAACTAATATTCTCATCTATAAAATAAAATGCACTCAAACAGAATGGAACCCCTTTTCCTCCTAGTGGCCTAGTTATAACGTAGCCCGATACCTACTAGTGGTTAAGTTTGAATCATTAAACTCTTAACAAGGGTTACAATATTGAATATTAAAAAGTATTATTCATCATTATAATGTGGCTAGCCCATTTTCCATGAATAATTGGGGCTTACATGGAATTCTCTTGAATCATGGTGTTCAAAACATGAAGGTTAACTTTTGGGTGGGATAATGTTTGCATATAGACTCCAATTGAGACTATTTTTGTATTGCTCTAAATTTATCTATGTGTAGAATAGTGCTAAGGGATGTTGGAATGATGTGGGAAATTTTGACCCCAAAAACAAACATTGTTTAGTGCCTCAAATGGCTTCTACAAGGTTTCAAACCCCATTTCACTAAATTGGGACCCCAGTAAAAATGGTCTTGTGAGTTGATTCCTCCACATTTCTCACAATGAAAGAAACCATATGGATGAAAAATAAGATAATAATCCAATGTGGATCATACCTCCCCATTTTGGGAGTATTTTGGTCGCAATACACTTCTTCTAAATGAGGTGATAAAATTTTTCCTCTTCCTTCTCTTTGGTATACCATTTAGGCTTGCTTGGAAGTTGTTATTTCAACCTAATATGCTAAATGTCATGCTACCCATCTGTTGTAGTTCTAGAAAAAAATATGTCCTCTTTTGCAAAACTTTCATAAGTATATAGTGCCATATCCTCTATAGAAGGTAAGACATGTTCCTCTCCCTGAATCAACACGGAAAGCTCATAGAGGTTCAAATTCTTGACACTAACCACTCAGTAAATGATTATTTATTACTATTATTTGGATTCAACGTGAGATGAAATATCTCCTATTTTTATTTTGTGTGACCATCAATGTTGCAATGGGTATATTGGTAGTTAGTGTCCTTGGAAACATGTGTAGTGATGACATTGTTCTTATTTTACACTCTTTTTTCTTCTTCTTTTTCCCTTTTTTAAAGATCCATGTTAATATAGTTACTTATAACCACTTGTTGTACATTTTTCTTATTAGATTGAATGTATAGGCCTTGAACTAGCCCTCATTTATGGTCCTAATCTTGGATAACATAACTTTCCTTCTTATGTGATTATCATTCAAATTAACTAGGTGATTTATGACCATGTATGGGATCTTGGGATTTATCCCAAACTAAATGGTTTTCTTCTAGAATGAATCGATGTTGTAATATTGTATACTTTATCCTTGCCTCTATTTATAGTAGTATCATGGAATCCTCTTATTCTCTTCATACTCATTAAGGTAAAATAGGAATTTTAGAAGGCCTTTAAATATCTCCCACTTATTTAGTTGTAGTTTCCCCCATAGGGAGAATGATTTGATATATATTTCCCACTAATTTTGGCAATGGCATTCTAACATGAACTTGGTAAAATATGTTTTTTACTTCTGTTATACTTTGTGCACGATAAAATACACCTTTGACAATTGTAACCCATGATTCAAGATTAACCATAACTTGATAACGCTTGATCTAGAGCTTTTATTCCACTTAAATAGATGTTGATAAGATTATCATTAGAGTTATATTTTTCAAACTTTGGTTCTTTAGTCTCTTCCCTTCGCTCCTTATGACATTTTCATTTCTTATGAGGGTTAAGTTCCTCCAAAAAGAAGGTGATCATTTCTGGAGAGTAGATGTCAATAATTCCATGCCCTTAGAGATTATGTTTACTTGAGACTCTAAAATTGAAAACATTAGGCCCCCTTCAATAATGGGTCCTTAAATATACTTATTCTCCATATCTAAGGATTTCTACTTCTTCTTAATATTTCTCATGTTGATCCCTAGATCCACAAGGCACATCTCTATCTCACACTTAGACTTTTTGTATTGGGTAAGCATATAATCCACTTGAACCAAAAAAAATTCCAAAGTAAATTGTTTTCATAATAATATGATCTATAAGCCATCTTGGATATTCTATTAATGGTTAGCTCCGAAAAAATAGACTTTAAACTATTTCTATAATAATGAGCTTGCATTTATCTATAAAACTATTCGTTTTTTGTATTTTTACTAATTTAGAGAAAAGATAAAAACATTGAAACATACATTCTTTAACTATTATGACATAAAAATATATCACCAATAGCAAGATACATATTGAAACCAAATATCTATCTTTAGAAAAAGTGAAGCATTGTGTCATTCTTCTTAGTTTTTAAAGAGTATGTAGAGAAATAAAGAGCTCATACAACTTCTTGTAGATCTATGAAACATTGTGTTCTACTACAATGCTCTACAAAGTTATCTTTCTTATTTGCTTCATTATCTCTTTGCCCCTCTTGGTAGTTACTTTTATATAGAACACCAAATGGTTTTGCAATAATTATGACCTATTTCACTTTTCTTATTATAGTTTTAACACTCTAAATTACCATGTTACCATTTTATAATTTTCCATATACTATGATGGCTAAAACAAGTTTTTCAGTCTTCAAGAAACAAATTTCATGCAAAATCTATGACTTCTTGAAGCCTCTCTGTGTTCTTTATCCTCAAGGATCAATCTTCATTCAAAATTCCTCAAAGAAGTCTTGCTTTTATAAAAGGACTGTTTTCAGACTCATTTTCCATCATTTTCCCTTTCAAAAAATCCCTCATTTATCCCTCATTTCATTCGAAATTCCCTTAAAACCTTATAAATCCTCCTTATCTGGTTTTAAACCCTCCTTTTATATCTATCAAAACCTGAAAAACCCTCAAAAAACCCCATTTCGACCTATTTTCCGACCTTTTAACGTTGGGCCTTAAGCACTTTTTGCTTAAGCTCCTAGCCCCTTTTCACCGTAAGATTGAGGCCCGAGACCGTTAGCTAAAAGTCTTAAGCCCCCATCGCCATCGCACTTCGGCGATTCCAAATTCTTCATTCCCATTCCTTTTCTCTGCCGATAGGCCGATCCCCCGAGTAAATCTCTGCTATTGATCTCCCGGATCTAACGGTTCTCGCTCCATCAGCGATCATCATTTCTTCGTTCCCAAACCTTTTTCCGCCGATGGAATCCCCCGCCGATTATATCGCGACCGTTGATCTCTCTCAGATCGAACGGTCTGCGCTCCTTCCCATCGGCAATCGGCCATCGCAATTTTGCTTTCCTCCCGTCCAAGCCCCTTCTGCCTGCCATTCTCCGATTTCATCTGGACCTTCAATTCCCCTGATCGAACGATCATCGCTTCATCGCACATTCACCTTTCACCCCTCCCCTCGCACCCTTCATGCCCTTGTGCAATTCCGCGATGCATCCTCCATCATTGATCATCTTGATCCAACGGCCAGCGCGCTTCTGCTTTTACCCCGCTTCCTTTCCTCCAATTTAATCTCTGCTGTTGATCCTCAAGATCTAACAGCCCTCGCTTCATCGCAATTTTTCCATCCCCCTGACCCCTCATCCACCATCTTTAATCTCCGATCCTCCGATTTAATCCCAACCGTCGAACTACTCCCAGATCCGACGACTCCTGCTGTTTCCTCCTTTACCCCACACATCATTGTTCCCCCGATTTGCAAGGTCTCGATTCAATCTGGATTGTCAGTTTAACCCAGATCTATGGCGTAGGTTCCTTGCGGGGGCATCCGAACAAAGTGGCCCATACTCCCCAGTGCCCCCGCAGTTGACTCTTTTAACTATGGAAGATCTGAGATCTACGGCAGAGGTTTTCTGCGGAGGCACACCCCGAGATTTTCCTCCGTACCCCCAGTCCCCTCGCTATGATGTCATCCACTAGTCCCACCACCAAGCACATTGTGCCATCGCGCTTCCTCTCCATCGTTGATCTGGATCCCCCAGATCTAACGACCCACATTCATCTTCGCGCCCGTTTCTCCATAACTGCTTAAACCCCATTTTCAACGCGAAAAAGGTGGTTTTTAGTGGACATGGGGAAGCCTCCGACGCATATCGCGTCCACCCTGCATAAAACCACAAACCACCTCGGCCCCGTGCGAAAACCACCTCCGGTTTTCCGCTAAACCACCGATGCTCAATCTTCGTGTCGAAAGAAAATTTAAACCCTGGTTCTTTGCTTTACTGTCATGGAATCCTCCATCAATGCATTCATCCCCCTCTGCACACCTCTTCCGCCTTCACCCTGAGCCTATGTAAAGCAGTTTATCCAATTCGCAGGGTTTTTATTAAAAGTTTGATGTTTGTTGCAGGTTTAATGGCGGTTTTTGCAGCATAAAAGCCATCCCACCCAAGAAGAAAGTACTTGTCAGCAAACAATAAAATTTAATGAAGATCAGTAAAGAGAATCAGAGATTAAAGTTAAAGGATTAAAGCAAAAGTTTGAAGATCAAAAGCTTAATCTACAGTTTTAAAGATAAAGACACAATGATGAAGACCAAAGATGATAAAGAAGGCCTTCAAGCATACCAAAGGCCTAATTTATGATTAAAGCGCTGAAACAGAGACAGATCAGCAAAAGACAGCCTTAATTTCCAGATCATCAAGGCTATTTACTCCCCCAAAGACTAAAAATGCCACCTACAGACCTATTTGCTCAAAAGCCTACAAAGTTAATGCACAGTCAGAGATATTTTACAAAGACGGCTCAGAAAGTAATTTCCAGCCACCAAAAGCCTCAAAAGTCAACAAAAGTGACTGAAGTAGATGAAATTTAATGTAAAAATAAATTAATAGAGTTAAGACATTAGATATCTTCTCCATTAGGCCTCCCAAAGGTCGAGAAGCATTTACTCTGTAATAATTGAATAGTTAGACCTTCCTTTCACTCCACCTCCTAAATTTACCTATATATATCATATGAGGAGCCTAGTATTGTTGGTTGAATACTTATTGAATGTAAATAGTTGTTGAAGCTGCTGAAGCTCTGTTAGTAATTGAAGAAAGATAGGCTGAGAAGAGAAGTTTGAAGTTGTAAAGACCTACTGGACTTGAAGATTGTAACTGGTTTGAACATCAAATATACAAGTTGATTTATGGGATCCTATTCTATGTCAATGGTGATGTTTTCTTAGTGTAATTGTTGTTTTTCTTATGTTTCCATGTTGTCCACTTTCTATGATAAAGAACAGCAAATTTAGATTAGGATTTACTGTAAAAGGTACCCTAATTCTCACTGATAAGCTTTATCTTTATGTTTTCTTCTAATTGTGATTTGAGGATAATTCAATAGAGTATAACCAGTGAAGTGTTGGTGATCCCTTGTTTCCTGAGTACAACTTGAGATATTTTCTTTGAAAGTTCTTGAAAATTCTGCTAAGTAAAGTTGAACTAGAGAAGTCTATGGTTAGCCCTATCCTCTATTTTATCTCCAACAGTTGATTTCAAAAGATCCCTGAGAGTATGCCAAAAGTAGGATAGGTTCAAAGTCCTTACCTGATCTTAGGCTACCTTTTATGTTTATCTTAAATGTTTTCCCTTGAGAGTATGCCAAAAGCAAGATAGGTTCAAAGTCCTTACCTGATCTTAGGCTGCCCTTTGTTTTCTTATATGTTTGCTTCTTTCACCACACTTCTTAATGTTCCATACCACAAAATCAATCTAAAGAGATCCTTTGATATAGATGACTTTCCCCATAGACCACTCTTGAAACTTGTTGTGCAATTAAGTCATTTTTTGACTCCATAGCCCAATGGATTGATATTGTCTCTTACCTATCCTATCTGTTGAACCATTCTTTCAACTCACTCACACCTTTACCCTTCAAAAGACTTCCTTTATTTTGATGATATCCTACCCAACCAAAACCAAAAAAAATCCCTTGTGCTTCATAACTAGCCTAATATCATATCATGAGCCTATAAGCATATCATTCTAAAAAACACATATAGAGAGATCCCTCTCTGAATCCAGGAGGGCTAGATCCTAGGATTCCAAAGTGGTTCTAATGTTGCCTTGTCATTTGGTATGCCAATCTACCAAATCACAGGACCCCAACATAATGGCGACCATACTGTGGAATTTCTGAGTGAATTACATCTTTAAGACCTCAGAAGACCAACAAACATCCTTAGATTGGTATTCAATTGCTGATGGTGGACAACAATTCATCTTAAAATATTTGAAATCATCCACCTGGCGACTCCACAATTGCTAAAAGACCAAATGACTCCACTGGTAGAAGACTTTGAACTGGTTGAATAAGACACAGTGACCTCTTTTCTGATTTACAAACATGGATTCAAGTATAGACCCAAAAGAAAAACTATTGGCCATGATGGAAAAAATGGTGTACATGCTTGAAAAGAGAATGGATAGGTATGAGGCTAATTTAAATATTGATAATCTAGAGCAGCCCATGCTTTTTCCAGATCAAGAACAAACTCAACCACTACAATACCTATACAGTGAGCAAGACATGTATGATGATCAAGACTTTATAGAAGATGATGAGGAAGGTTGTCAAGAAATTCCTAATTGCCTACCTATAACTTGTGTCTTACTGTTAAGAGATATTTACGAAAAAAATGAAAATACTAATAGTGAGCAGTGCTTTGAGGAAACAATTAGCCACTTAGAAAATGCAGAATCTGAAGTGGAAGGAGAACCAGCACATATAGGGACTCTCCCTCTATGTTACAACTCATTTTAGATTACACAAGAAGAGTGGCATCCTGATAATGTAGAAGAAAAAACTCATGAACCTTGAATTCAAATTGAGTATCATAACAATCATGAGGAGTTGTTTGAAACAGAAGTAGATCAGGAAACAGTAGAAAATCCTCAAGGTTTCCCTGCAAACACAAGTATTGATTCACTAGAAAAGGCTCAAGAATACATACAGCCTCAAAACCAGTTAACACAAGAGAAAGAGGACTATTGTACTTATATCTATGCTGAAAGAGAAACCCCTCCTTTGACAGAAGGAGAAATTGATCAAATAATAAACAAGAAGCTAGCCCCCAAACCTTCATTTGAACAAGATAATCATCAACATAGTGCCTATCCCACAGAACAACACAATGGCATTGAAGACAAAGAGGATAGTAGGGAAATTAATGATAAATCTGAAACTAGTCCTCTGTGGAGTATGAGATTTGACAGGTCATGTAGTAAAACTAGTGCAGGTGCAGGAATATAGCTTTACAATATATAAAACAATCATGTTGAAGGCCATTTATATAAATTTAATTTTCAATGCACAAGTAACATAGTAGAGTATGAGGCACTCCTTTTAGGGCTGCACTTATTGAAGAAATTAGGAGCCCATAGGATAACAGTTCATGGGAATGCAAAATTGGTAATTAGGCAAGTGAATGAGGAATACATTGTTAAACATCCCAGACTTAGAGCCTATAAGGATGATGCCATGGACTTATTAAAATCATTTGAATAATTCCAACTTACCCTTGTCCCTAAAAACCAGAACTTTCTTGCCAATGGATTAGCCCTTGTTGCAAGTACATGTCTGAGACCTTGTGAAAGCAAACAATACATAATTCAAGAAAAATTCAGACCAGTTGTCCCAAACAATGAAAAGTACTGGAAAGTCTTTGGGGGAGAAAAACAAATATAATATTATCCTAATAAGGATATATCATCTCTTCAAGAGAAACCTTCTCCCATTGCTGATATAAATCTGTCATCCAAAGAACCTGAATTTACATCAGAAGGAAGCATAGATTTAGAGAAAGGAGAAATTTCATTGCTTGTTGATTTGAAGGTGAAGGATGATGATGCTTCCAAGGAACATACTGAAGATGCATTCCTCAAAGCTGACGTATTAGAGGCAAACAATCTACCAATCATGGAGGGGAAAAAATAAGAGATTTCTCATCTTTTCTTTGTTGATCCTATGGAAGAATGTATGGAGGTCCTAATTGGCTCAAATTCTCAAGCATGGATCTTTTGCAAGAGCCAAATACATAAAAATTTGTCACCTTAAATGATAGTCTTGGTTTTGAATATTAATATTCAATATGTACCATGGTTACCCACGACAGCGACCAGATTTTCTATTCCTTTTTGTCACTCCTCAGCGGAAACTTAGCACCCTATTGTATCATGTAAAGCAATGGAAGATTTCCAAGTTAGATTAGCATAGGTAGGAATGTCAATAAAGCTCAGCCTGTGAGCATTTAGTTAGTTTTTTATTTTTTGCTTTGAAAGAAAAATTGAAAAAATATGAAAACAATAGAAAAGAAAAAGAGGGCAGATTAGAAAAAGAAGAAAGGTACAACCCCATACCAAAAAAAGAAAGAGAGTCTGAAAGTGTGCAAGCTTAGATTCCACTACCAAAAGAGCACTTCTATTTATTCATATAGCCTAATCATGACTAGATAGAATTCAATTTACTGCTGATAGGTTAGTGAAGAAGATTTGCCAAACAATGAAATCTTGGCTTATCAGTAGAATAGATTAGGATAGAAAGAAATGGCTCTGTCGGACTAAAACTTGGGCAAAAAAAAAAAAAAGGATGACTCTAAATAGATCAAAATCTGAGTCATAAGAAGAAGGAAGGATATTCATAATTTTAGATCTTAAGACTTCACAATTTTGTTTTAAATTTACGAAAATTTCGATCTATGTGCGGCTTGTTTTATGCCAATAGTCTTATAGCAAATCGGAATGACTTAATCTGGATTTGTTTGTATTTAAATTTCTATTTTAGAATATAGAAATAGATCTGTTAGGCAGAAGCTTAATCACGATAGATAGTAGTTAGTGAAAGCTAATGAGTTCAATTGTTTAATCTGAAGTCATGGAAGACATAAGGGTAGAAACAGATTAGTTTCCTTCTTTCAAATAAAATAATAAAATGATGTTGAAAGGGTTTTCAAGTCCAAGTGCACCCATTGAAGAAAAAATGTTAGGACAAGTAAGTTGGGTAGGTAGAAGTTTGGGAGATAAAATCATCTTGTTGTAAATCTGCAGATCATTTTAAGCAACATGATCATCAAAGATATAGATGATTTTCAAAGTGCAACAAAACATCAAGGCACTAGTCTACTTTCCAGAGATTTATCTCTAAGGTTCTTGACACCTCCATGGAGCTTCCCTCCCCAAGTGGAGCCACTGTTAGCCATCTATAAATTTTCCATATACTATGATGGCTAAAACAAGTCTTTCAGTCTTCAAGAAACAAATTTCATGCAAAATCTATGACTTCTTGAAGCCTCTCTATGTTCTTTATCCTCAAGGATCAATCTTCATTCAAAATTCCTCAAAGAAGCCTTGTTGTTCTAAAAGGACTGCTTTCATATTCATTTTTCCATCATTTTCCCTTTCAAAAAATCCCTCATTTATCCCTCATTTCATTTGAAATTCCCTTAAAACCTTATAAATCCTCCTTATCTGGTTTTAAACCCTCCTTTTATATCTATCGGAACCCTCAAAAACCCTCAAAAAACCCCATTTCGGCCTATTTTCCGACCTTTTAACTTTGGGCCTTAAGCGCTTTTTGATTAAGCCCCTAGCCCCTTTTCACCGAAAGACCGAGGCCCGAGACGGTCGGCTAAAATTCTTAAGCCCCCATCGCCATCGCACTTCGGTGATTCCAAATTCTTCGTTCCCATTCCTTTTCCCCACCAATAGGACAATCCCCAGGGAATAAATCTCTGTCGATTTAGTCTCCCGGATCTACGGTTCTCCTCCATGACGATCCCTCATTCCTTCATTCCCAAACCTTTTTCCTTGAGTGAATCCCACAATAAGATCTAGAACATTGTCTCTCTCGAATCGGACGATTTGCACTCCTTCCCATGGCCCGATCGGTCATCGCACATTCGCCTTTCACCCCTCCCCTCACACCATTCATGCCTTTGTGCGATTCCGCGATGCATCCTCCACCGTTGATCATCTTGATCTAACGGCCAACGCGCTTCTGCTTTTAACCCGCTCCCTTTCCTCCAATTTAATCTCCATTTTTGATCCTCAAGATCTAACGACCCTCGCTTCATTGCAATTTCGCCATCCCCCTGACCCCTCATCCACCATCTTTTATCTCTGATCGTCCGATTTAATCCCAATCGTCAATCTGCTCCCAGATCCGATGGCTCCCGCTATTTCCTCCTTTATCCCACACATCGTTGTTCCCCCGATTTGTGAAGGTCTTAAACCCAATGGATATCCTTTTGTTATGATCTGTATCTGTCGTGAATTGAAGAATCTAAGATCCATGAGAAACAACATTATTTCAACCAATTTTGGGATTCTAGGAGCTAGCCCTCCTAAATCCGAAGAGGGATCTCTCCAATAAGTGCAAAAATGGATTTGTCTTTGAAGTTTTGGGTTATGATATTAGGCTAGTTATGAAGGCCAAGGGTTTTGTTTGTTTTTTGGATGGTTGAGCATGAATACTGCTTGAGGTGGAAAGTCCTAAGTGAAAATACTTTCAAAGGTGAGAAGTTGCAAGTGAATGGAAAAATTAGGCTAAAAAGATAGATATAACGCTGGTTTTTAGTCCATTGGGCTATGGAGTCATAACAGGGCTTTAATTGGAACTGTGAAGAAAATGAAGGACGGTCCATGGGGCCAAGTCATATATGTCTAAGGATCTCTTTGAAGTTTGATTTATGGAATGAAATGATACGATAAGAAGGGAAATAAACGAGACGAACGAAAGGAGGCATTAAGATTTGAGGATCTGATAAGTACTTTTAAACTAGTCAGCCTTTGACATGGACTCAAGAAAAACATAAAAGTAAACTAGGATCTGGTAAGTACTTTGAAACTAGCCAGCCTTTGATATACTTTCAATAGAAAACATTTTAAAACGAAGGGAAACTTGAAGGCAACTTTTGGAGAAGAAACTAGCGGGCCGGGCTCACCACAAATCCTCTCCTAGATCTACTTTACTTGGTTACTTTCAAGACCAACACAAAGATAACACAGAATGGCCTAAGATCTGGTAAGTAATTCTAAACTAGCCAGCTTTTAACACATTCCAAGGGAAAC
>JAXQQM020059077.1:0-41892 GCA_034641835.2 Pinus albicaulis
AAATCACTGATCAGTTTTTTCTTGATAACGATTCTTGGGGAAAACGGCTTGAGGCATTGGGCGAAATTTTAGCTAATGATATAGAGCGACATTGATACAACCCCCTTTAGTTTCCTTTTTCATAGCTTTTGTTTAACTTGATCTTGTTTTGTTCATTGGATTTTAATTTATCTGATTCGGTAGTTAAATTTAAATATATTAAGCTACTCATGATGTCTTCGGTTACCTATTGAAAGCCACGAAATTTGGGTTCTGGTGAGGGCGCATGATAAAATGTGTAGTTTAGTATTAGTTTCCTTCTGCCAAATTAGATATATTAAAAAATTTTACTCATAGCGTCTTGATTCTCAAGCCATAATTTGGTGATGGTGGTACATGATGAAATGTGTAGTTTAGTATTAGTTCCTTTTTTGCAAATTTAGATATATTAAATCATGTATGACATCTTCAGTTGCCTCCGAAAGCCACAGCTGGACTGATGGCGAGGGATTGAATTATGTGTGTATGGTTTAGTATTAGTTTACTTCTGCAAATTAAATAATCAGTTACACAAGTTGTTTATGATTACTTCCGCAAGTCATAGCTGGTCTAATGATGAAGGGTCAGAAAATGAATTGATGTAATCTGATTTAGATTTATTTCATTACAATTTTTAATTTTCATAAGCGTAGTTTCTTTTGTGTTCAGTTGGCAGCAAGAATAGTTTAGTTTTCATGTTCACTAGTTTCTTGTTTTGATTCATTAGATTAGCAGCACTTTTCATTTCGAGTTTACTTTGTTTGTCATTGTAATTTCAATTTGCTTTTAAAGTTTCGAGATTGGTAAATCATTATAGGGGATATCACTTCCTTGAATAAATATAACCAAGCTTGTTTTTCACTTTAGAATTTCCATTTTACCTTAGAAAGACCACAAATGACAAAAAGTTAAGAAAGAGGTTATCTTGCACATATAGTGCGCCGCACTTCATCATCTTACGATTCCCGGATTGACAATTAAATGCAGCAATTTAGGACACACTAAATTGACCAAACATGAGCAGCAGTAGAAAAGATTGGGAAGATAGATTGGTAGAAGCTACTTGGGCCTAAAACACCACTTGTAAGACAACAACAGGATTCACTCCTTATGAACTAGTCTATGGTAAGAAAAATCTACTTTCAGTTGAGTTTGAATTCAATACTTTAAGAATGGTAGCTGAATTAAATCTAGATCTAAAAAATTCCCAAAAAGAGAGGTTGATGCAACTAAATGGATTGGATGAGTTCATAATGCAAGCACTTCTTCACACAGAGGTAGTTCAGCTGCAAAGGAAGGTATGGCATGACAAGAACATCAAAGAAAAGACCTTCCAAGAAGGATATTGGGCATTGTTGTATGATTCAAGGTTTAAAGACTTCAAAGGCAAGCCGATGACAAGATGGTTGGGGCCTTACATAGTGGATAAATGCTTTGATAATGGCGCAGTTCAAATCAGGACCATAAATGAGGAAGGGATCCCCTTGCTTGTCAATGGTTAGAGACTTAAAATTTAAAATAAGCCTTTGTCAAGGGTATAATTCATCAATTCAATAAGTAGAGAGGTGTATGTGATGGGAAACTACATAGTTTCCCCACCTCCTGAGAGAAAAAAGAAAAAAAAAAAAGCTTGTGGGTTGAAAACCTCGATGGAGGTTGCTCACTTACTCTCAAAAACAAAGAAAAAAAAGGAAATAATAAAGATCCATGGGTGAAAACCTCTCTGAGGTGCCCAAGGCAAGTTTGTGGGTTGAAAACCTCCATGGAGGAAACCCACTTTCTTTCGAAAAAAAATGAAGAAAAGGAGAAAAAGAACAAAAAAAAAAAAAAAATGCATCTACATCACTGTGTTTTTGTGTGTTTTTTGTTTTGCAGGTTGTTAATGGTTTCTGGAAAACACGGGGAAGCATTCCTCTTATTTTCCCTTATCCTGTCTTTCCATCCATCCCATCATTCACTCCATTCATCTTCCTAAATTCCTCCATCACCTCCATACACCACACTCCTCCATTCCTGAGCACAATGTATCAAGAGAAGCAACACACAAAGGGACTGCTACAAACATCAGGAAGTTTCTTAAAAAACAAAGTTGTTCATGGACTCCCAAAAAGAACAATAAAGGAAACTACATAACAGACTACAGGAGAATGAGAATTCCACCCATAGCATCTCAAGCGCCCCACGCGACATACACAACAAAGAGAAACAACAGACAAATATTAGCATCTCATTAAGAAAGTTGCTCACTCAAAGAACATGAATATGGTGAGAAACACGGCATCTAAAAAGGCTTGTCTCAAACCTCTAGCTCCTGCAATTGCCTTGGAAATAATAGGTAAACTCATGTATAAGTTTTCACCCCTTTCTACGCATTCATAATAGCCAAAAATAATTAATTTTCAGACTTAGAGTTTGAGGGGCAGAAAGGTGGCCAGTTAACTTGTCCACCACCGTGAGGTATGAATAGAATAAAACTGGTAGTACATGCCACATGGGCATGCAAAATAAAATAAAAAAATTAAATCAGTGGAGGGGAGGAAAACGTGCAGTCCATCCTAAATTAACAAGGAAGAGGAACCAATTGTCTACGACAGAACTGGAGCTGAGCAGATCTATATTGGCACTCCAAATTTAGTTGTGTTATCTAATAAAATGAGATGCCATCTCATCCAAACTAGTGAATTGACAATTTTTAGAGGGAGAGGACTGACGGAAGCGTGCAGTGCTTGAAGAAGAAGAAGAACCAGAAAGAAGAAGAAGAAGAACCAGAAAGAAGGAGAGGAAGAACCAGCAGAAACAAGAAGAACCAGAAGAAGAAGAGAGAGATACAAGGGACCAAAGAAAAACAGAAGAGATGGCCATAAAAGTCATAGAGATAACAGAAAGTGGGTGAGACACGAACTCACAGACCAGCGTCACATCCCCTCACCACACAAAGATAAATGCCACCATGGCTCCTCTGAGTGAAAAAATAAAAAGGCAGACCTCTAGGCATTCCAGAGATGACAAGAATTAGAGGAAGCCAAAAAATTCTCCCCTAAGCCCAATCATCATTGAAGAATCTCCAAGGGGGGAGGAAAGCATCACAGAAATATCTCTGAAGGAGAAGCTGCAGAAGGCACAGGCAAAGAATGCAGCGCTAAAAGAGTAATTGCAGCAAAAAGAGGATCAAGTAGCCACCATGGTGGACTTATGCATTGAAACCCTTCAACACAGATTCCCCTCTGACTCATATGTTGTGTACCTTAAATAACAATGGCTTCTATTTCAAATCAACACTCCAACCTCCCATGGATCACTCCCTTTCCAAGATTTTAGGCAATTCATGAAGTTCTACAAGCAAGCCAACATAGATGATCAGGCAAAGATGGAAAAGTTTTATATGCATAACTTGGTGCTGACAAATCTAGAGATTTGGGACCCCAATCCTACAATGGGGACTATTCAGTTAATGGCTCTAGCATCTTGGATGGTGAATGAGGACAATAGAGCCAAAGAGATATGGAAGGTCATGGGAAGAAGAAACAAAGGACCCTGATATCTTAGACCAGAAGTGTTCATCCCAAGAGGATTCATCCTTAACCATCGAGAGATTGAAAAGGACCATGCACTAGTTGAAAGCTACCTTCAGACTCAACACCAGGTGATAGGCCGCCTTGATGATGTTTCTAGGTAGATATAAGAGGAGTGCATTATGGCCATCCAGAGGAGATGGAAAAACCTCCCACATAGCCTCAAGAACAGGGAGTATCATACTCCAGAAAGATTGAGGGGTGCATTGCAAAGGGCACCATGATACAAGAGGGCCATGAAGGCCAAAAATATCTGATGGTTGGGACTAAAGCTCATCCCACCTTTGCTATTGGGGCTAACTAATAAAGAGGACACATATGCACAAGATAGAGAATGGGAGAATGCAAAAAAGAATTATGGATTTTACCCCCTTGGGAAAACTCACACACTTCTTCCTCAAGAACTCAGGGGGGCTGTCAAATCTTTGAAGGAAATGGAGGAGGAGGATCAGTTTCTCAGAGGATGAGAAACCATTTAGTAGGGGGGTGATGATGAGCTCCATCATTAGACATATTTGGAGGGGTTAATAGTCACATTTTTTCCTTCTTAGATCTCTTTTTCTTGCATTTTTATTATTATTTGGTTTTATAATGCTAGTATAGGTTGTGATTGAGGCTAACATACTCTGAGTACCTACTATGAGGTTGAGTGTATAAAATCATGATTTATTAAGCACTTTTATAAATATTTTATTACAAAGACTTGGAGGAGACAGAAAGGAGAAAATATAGGAGGATTTTCCACCCTCAAAGACATCCAAAGGATCCCAAAGATTCTCTCGAGCAATTTGAATTCCACAAGTACCCAAAGGATCCCCATGGATTCTCTCCAACAATTTGAATTCTAGAGGCAGCTGAGAAACTCAACGAGGAGAGCACTCAATCTATGTTTACTTGGAGTCAAAGTGGACTCAATCACCATTTTCAAGGGAGCAGTTGGTAGCTACCCTGTAGAATAAGTAGAGCATAGCTAGAGCTAGGAAGAGTTAGTCTATCCTAGTCTCGATTCCATTTAGAATTATTGTTGTGAACTATTGAAGATTTTTGTTTTATTCAGGGATTTAAACTTTCAGAGATGTATGCATTTATTCGTTTATGAAATGAGCAGAGTGATTTCATTTGATTGATTTAAGTTCAGAGGGCTAGGTTAGTGGGTTAGGGCCCAATCCATGTGCCTCAGCTTCTTTGTTGTTACTATCTTTTCCTTTCTGTCATTTAGCTAGTTTTTCTTCTGCCATTTAAGTTAGATCTGCTTCTGATAAGTTTCATTGCTATTTAGTTTTTGTGCTATTGTAGTTTCAATTGCTTATGCATAGAAAAATAGAGGAAAAACTCCAAAACTGTGGTCAAGTCTCCCCCGTCTCATCTTTTTCAATAGAGTTCGAGTAGAGGCAGACCTTCCCACAAGCCAAAAATTGCTTTCTGTTTGAGTTTTGGGAAGAATTTGTGTTACCAAGTCCAAGCCCTTCCTTCATTGTTTCATCCTGCATTTTTGTCTGTCTCCCATGCATAATCTGCAGGTGTGTTTCATTTCTGAGCACTACTCTTCCACATCCATTCCCCTCCTTCTCTTCTCACCTCAACGTTGTACTTACCTTTTCTTTTCCTAACACACTTAGCCATTCAAAACCTTATTTCTCTATTTTCTTCATTCACGACTGCCTTATTCTTTCTATGAAAAACACATGAAAATCATTCAAAACCACTGAAAAATCCCAACCTCCGCCTTCCCCCTCAGTTCTCCCACTACCGTACTTCGTCTGTTCACAAAATCACACTTCGCAACTCTTACCTTTTATCTTACAGACTTACCGCTCTCCTTTTTTTATTGCCCGCCTTATTCCTTTGTTCCAACGATCACCGTCTCCAAAATCATTTTAACGCTAAACACTTGAAAAACCATTGAAACCCGACCTCCACCTTCCTCCTCGAAATTCCGACCACCGTACATTGCACTGCATAGATCGCAACATTTACCCTTTACCTTCAACGCTCACCGCTTGCTCTTTGCGATTGCGATCTTGCGAAATCGCACTTCGCAACATTTACCTTTCACCCTTAAACACTTATTGTTGTTCTAGCTGATTGCAATAGTGCGATCTCACCCCACTGTTGGTCCCACCGCCATGTCAAGCGCACTTCGCATCCTTTAGATCTTACCCTTAACGCTTACCGCTCGTTCTTGTGATTGTGGTATCGCAAATCGCACCCTGCAGTTCTTACCACATCGCAAATCGTAGCCCGCGAACTTTACCATAGCGCAAATTTCACATCACACATCTTAGTTCAATCCGTTAAGTCCTTACCACTATCCATTCAAACTTGCGAATTTTAGCTTGCGACATCACTCATTGCAACTTTTACCTCTGTTGAATTTCGCCACATCGCTCTTGAGTTCTTTCCACTCCAAAGCCTTTTTGCACTATCATAAAGTTCTAATAAGGTTTTAAACCCCCTCTTTCCGCTTCTAAGCCTTTTTCAATTATCTTCACTCCAAAGTCATTTCTCACGTTACAATCAAGTTTCCTAAGGTTTTGACCCCCTCATTCCGCTTCCAAACCTCATTTCATGTGTTGAACCTCCCATTAGCCTCTTTTATCCCTTTTTCTTCCTCCAAGCTGCAAATTAACTCTTTTTAGTTAGAATTAAGTCATGGATATATTACTTGCATGGATAAGAGCATGGTAGATAGATCATAGGATAGGTATAATGCATTTAACCGTTTGGCCAAGTTAAGTGTGGTTTAGAATTGGTTTCATTTCTACCATTTATTTTCAGCAAGTTAGCTAAGTTTCTTTTCAGTCATTTCTCTTTTTTCCAATTACATTAGTTCATTTTTTCATTTATTTTCAACACTTTAGTTTAATTTCCTTTATGTCATTTCCTTCCAGTAATTTACTTTCTAGTTGTTCTCATAATTTAAATAGCACCCTTTCATAAAGCAGAAGAGGATGACATGAACAAAATGCATATGTTGTGTATATAGCACTGTCACCTCAAAGTTTGTACGAACCCCGGGTTGATAAAGTAAAGTAGGGCAGCCCCTGGGATTTACAGCACTCTTGGAGCAATACCAGGGCTCACCACTAACTACAAAATATTTTATAGTAAACATTGTTCATAAGGAATATTGTCGTAATGGAAGAGCCCAATGTTGAAATATCTGCAAAGGAACTTGATCTTCAATTCGAGAATATGATGACTCTGATTGATTCTAGAACTGAAACTTAGACAGAGATTTTTGCAACAATTCGATAACACATAAATTGAAATAAATTTCAAGTCAAATAGAGCATCAATAATCCAACATGAAAGGGGAATAAAATTCTTCAATTTATTCAGTCCCTTTCTTCAGAAAACACACTAATCCATACTCATGCACTCACACTGTCAGAACCCTTTTCTTTAGTTACAGGTTCTATTAAAGTATAAAATAAAAAATCTATTAAGATCCACTAATTGTGGATATGATTCTTAAATCTATAAGAGATATAATTTATTAAAACAAATTACAATCTCTCTCGGAATCAGCTGCAACAAATTTATATTCTATTCAAATTCATAATAATTGAAGTAACTAATAATTTCCCTAATTATTTCAAAAAATTAAATTAGATTCAAGAAACCCACTTCCTGTAGTAAATGAATTTTTGACCATCATGGTAGAAATGAATTTACTGATGGTGATTGTTAAATTGTATTAAGAAAAGGCTTCATTTTACTTGTGCCTTAGTCAAATGAGGAAATTCGAAATTCCACTTCAGTAGATGAGTTTTCAGGGTCACTCAGCTAAATCAGTCAATTTGAGTGTATGGGCTAGAAGTAGAGTTTTGTGCAAGTTGGTGGCTAAGATCTAGCTATATAGAGGTGTTATCTTTAGTGAAAGTAAATTATCTAAGCTCTAGTCTAGAATAGAGTCAGTATGAGTTCATTTGAGTAGTTGTAACTATTGAAAACTCAACTAACTCTTACTTAACTAGTCAATTTACTAAAATTAGCCCTATTCATGCATGTAATTTGAATTTCCTAGTGAAGTTGGAGGAAAAATGCACATTGTAATTATCATTATATACTAGTGAGTGTACAGTGTTTTCATGTAGTAGGTGAGAAAATTATCTGATATTTTCACAAGGAAATAGGAGATTTCCCTACTATTTAGGAGTAGGAATTGCGCAAGGAAATAGGAGGAAGTAGGAGGCCATTTTGGCTAAGTATTGACGAGAGAAAACTCGAGAGTAGATCAGTATTGCAGTGCAGAGGGAGATTCAAGCATTTAAGCTATGATTGTAATAGATCATTTTTCTCATCTAATATAATACAAACATAGGAGGGGTTTTTCCCAGTTGTTTTCCCTAGTAAAAAATGTGTTCATTGTGATTGAAGGATTGCATATGTTTCTATTGTCAGTTTTCCTTCCGCAAAATTTGGTAGAAGAAATTTGTGTCTATTGATTCTAGTTTGATTTCATTAGCAACTGCAAGTTTTGAGATATTTCTGCATGGTACTGGAGCTATTGAAAACTACATACAACCTAGGTTCCTGGTCATCTCTCTAATAAATTTTGAATAGCATATTTTGGTGTAGGTATTTCTTCAGTGCAAGAACAATGTCTTTCAATGGATTGAGGCTTGAGTATGCATTGGAGGGAACTTTGAATTTAAATGCTTGGGAAGATAGAATTAAAGTTGTGCTAGATGAAAATGGAGTATTGGAGCACACACAAACTAATATTCAAAAACCAGCAGCACTAGATGCACAAGAGTTGGCATTGTGGGAGAAAGACATAGAAAAAGCTAGGAAGATTATCCTAGAGGGAGTCAGAGACCATGTGGATTAGAATTTGTATGGAAAATAGATTACATTTGCAATGTGGGAAGTTCTCAAAATCCTATTCAAAAGCAGTAGTGATACCAAGAAGCTGGAATTAAGATATAGGCTCAGGAACATCCGAATGAATAAAAATGAAACTAATGTTCAATACCTATCCAGATTCATTCAGGTGAGAGATGAACTTAGACGAGTTGGAGAGACTTTGCCTCCATCTGAACATGTGGTATTAACAATCCTTGTTCTTCCAAAGTCCTGGAACAACTATCAGAATTAATTTAATGGATGAGACAAGCTCCCAGATTGCGAGAGACTTTGGTCTGACTTGGTGTAGGAGGAGATTAGAAGAAACACTAGAGATAGATTCAGATCCATAACTGATGAGGAAGAAAAATTTTCTTTAGCAGGCAAAGGAAATAAATCCAAAGGCAAGAAGGCCCAAGGAAAGGAAAAATCTAACCAGAACCATGGCAAGAAGAAAAACCTCAGTAAAATTAAATGTTTTCACTGCCATGAGTATGTGCACTATGCAACCAAGTGTCCACACCAAAAATCCAATCAGAAGCCTGCAGTAGGAGCAGAAGGATATGCTCTCACATCATAATTCGAGTTGTATTTCACCCTCATTGCTTGCATGGAAAGTATTGTACGAGGTAGTGTATGGTACTTATACTTTGGTGCTTCATTTCATATGAAAGGAAATAAGGATTTATTCACCAACTTAAACGAGAAGGACCTATAATTAGACATAGAGCTTAGAGATGATGGAAGGTATAGTACCAAATGGATTGGCGTTGTCACATTTAAGAGGGATTCAGACTCCCATCTTCAGCTAAATAATGTAATGTATGTGCCTGGTCTAAATAAAAATACAGCTTCTATAGTCATACTTAAATACAAAGTACATGATGTAGTGTTCAGTAAAGGTAAGTCTTATCTTAAGCGTGTTGCTACTGGACAAGTAAAACAAATTGGTGTTAGAGTTTAAAAAATATACAAGATATAGGTGGATGCATGCACTGCATTGGGTAGAAAGGCATAACATGTTCAAGGCTGAGATGTTGGAGATATTTTTCATAGGCGCATGGGACACCTACACCATGGAGCTTTGAAAATAATGCAACAAATCACCACTGGACTTCCAAAATGCACCCTTGATCAACATGATGTTTGCAAGGGATGCACTCTTGGAAAATATGTTAAATCCTCCTTCCATGGCTGAGATAGCAGAGTTGGAGCCATCTTGGAGTGATTTCACTCAGATGTGTGTGGACCATCCTCCACAGTCTCAACTGCAAAGCACATGTGTTATATGATATTCATAGATTATTTTTCCCCCAAGTGTTGGGTATATTTCATGAAGAAGAAAAATGAGGTTTATTCAAAATTTGTTGAAATTAAAGCCTTAGTTGAAAATGAGACTGGAAAGAAAATTAAATCCCTCAGAAGTGATAATGGAGGATAATATGTGTCTAATTCCTTCAAAGAATTGTGTTCCAAGGAGGTTATTATAAGGGAGTTGATTTCACCCCACAACCTGTAGAAATTATGACGTCGATTTGGAACTGCTCTTGAAATTTTTAATCAAAATCACAAGACACAAACCTAATCGACTGCTCTGTGGAATTCAATTCACAATTTAGAACATAAATCACAAACATGCAATGAGAAATAACACACATGAACACAGTATTTTTTCCAGGGAAATAAATATGATAAAAACCCCAATGCCCTCTTGCATTAATTTGATGAATAGAGATGTATTACAATTTATTTTCTCAACTGAGAACAACCTACAAGTGAATAACCTAACTCTCTACACACCAAGAAGCTTTTACCCAGACTTAGTAATATTTTTCCTCTACTTGAGCCCCTATTTCCTTGAGTAATTACTTGAGAAATTAGGCCCCTATTATTTAGGAAATTCCTCCAAAATGATTGTGTAATTCCCAAGGTTGATCATCTAACTGCATGCAACACTTGTACACTTAAGACTAGTATAAAATTGATGTTACATTACCTTGGAATCTCCACCACGGTTGGGGAACTCGAATTATCTACATGCACTAAATATTTTGGGTTTATTGATCAATTAATTGGATGATCACTGATTTTGGTTGAAGTCCCACTACACAACTAACCTTCCACTATTTCCTCCAACATTCATAACTAGTTTAACTGAAAACAGCTTGAAATAACTGACCTGGATTGCTAAAAATTAGAAATCACACATGCTTAACTAAAATCTGACTCCTATAACTCGAATTTACTAAGCTAACTGAGTGACAAGAGCCATTTCACCTCATTTAAATGCATCCAAGTTTTCTCCTGATGTGGAAATTGAAATTTTATCAATTTAATCAAAGGAAAATCAAATTGAGAATTTCTTGCTACATTTTTCAACACTCCCTCTCAGCAAGAAATGGATTATCAGCCACCCCTATCATGTACCTGTGTAATTAGAACTTCCCTCTTGACAAATCCTTTGTCAAAATGTCAGCTTCTTGTTCCTCTATCGTAATCCATTGTAGCAGCATTATTCGCCTCTGCACACAATTCTGCAAATGTTGATACTAAATATCTATATTCTTGGATCGATCATGAAATACAGGATTCTCAAAGAGCTTGATGCAACTCTTATTATGACATTATATCAAAATTGGATCCATCATCTTACCAAACAATCCCACAAATATCTTTCTCATCTAGATCGCCTCACATGTTGCTTGACTTGCAACCATGTATTTTGCTTCTACCAAGTTGAGCCCCATGGATCTTTGCTTCCTACTGTACCATGAAACAATTATGTACCCAACACTGAAAATTCCACCTGGAATACTCTTTTAGTCTGATGGACTCCCCACCTTATTTACATTTGTGAAGCCACACAGATGCATTCCCTTTGTATGTTTGTACCATAGTCCAAAATGGGTAGTGCCTCTAAGGTACTGTAAAACATGCTTGACTACCTTCAATAATAACTCGACTGGCCTAACCATAGCTTGGCTTAGTTGTTTGACTGCATAGCACATATCTGGTCATGTGTTCACAAGATACATCAGTGAACCCACTAGTTGTCGATAAATGGTCACATCCACTTCCCCGCCTAAAGCGGAATCCTCCTTCCTCTAGTTGGTCAGTAGAGGTGTCTCCATGCGGTTACAACTCTCTGTGAGGAATCTTTGCAGTATCCCATTTGCATACTTGCCTTGACACACAAATAGTTCCCCATCGAGTTTCCATACTTCCAACCCAAGTAAGTAGTGCATGAGACCCATGTCCTTCATTTCAAATTTTCTTGCAAGGTCCTCCTTGCAAGATCTAATCAGATTCTCATCACCAATTAAAATAAAATCATCAACATATAAGGCAATAATGAGAAATTTACCTTATACCAAGATATGATATAGGTTTCCATCCACTTCACTTTTAGTGAATACCAAACTAGTGAGATAGGTATCGATCCTGGTGTACCAAGCACAAAGTGCTTGTTTGAGACCATACAACGCTTGCTTAAGTCTGCATACATGAGACTCCCAATAAAATGTCTCAAAACCTTATAGTTTCTTGATGTACACCTCCTCCTCAATAACCCCATTGAGAAATTTTTTATTCACATTCATCTAGTGTATATTCTATAATGCCTCCTCCCAAATCTACTCACTTTAACCAGCCTTCTTGGGGTAAACATGAGATGAGGGTCACTATAATAACACTCAACCTCCTAGGTGACCCTAAGGAAATGGAGTTGAAAACTTAAGACTTTATTGACTTCACTCAGGTGCCACAAGACCTCCAGGAGTAACCCAACCCCTCTAGGTGTCCAACCCTTGAGACAACCCGATTTTTCACTGATCTAGAGCCCTAGTTGCTCCCTTGCCAAGGCCTCCATGCGCCTATCAGTTCCCAGTCGCACGCGTGAGCCTTCCTCCATGTGACTATGTAATTTTTTGCTCATTTCTATGCTTGTGGCTCTGAATTATGTGCCACTTTTCTTGGAATAGGAATCAGGTATCTACCTAGAACTCAGTGAAACTTAAAGAGTTGATAAATAACATAGAAATAGTGCTTGTAAACCAAAAACTAAAACCAAGACTTGACCTAAACATCCCCAATCGAGACTGAAATTTTGTCAAACATTTGGTGGATATGAAACCTATAGGTCATGAATGAAATTTTGAACATGAGGGACTGAAAACTTATTTGAGTTTTAACAAAAAGGATCACTACCTTCTCTCCTTAGTTGGCATACAACCAATTAGGTCGTGCATTAATTATTTATTCAGTTATGAGTGAAAACATGAAAAGTGCCATGACTAATACATGTCATATAACCATGCTCATAACCATCATATAACCAAATAAATAAAAATAAGATAACATCCATTAAAGCCACATAATAACTAGTATATTTCCATATCCAAAGCAAGAAAATTTTAGATTTTATTAAACATAGGCAAATATCGACCCGTTTCGGGACTTCCACGTTCCACCCGACCATAGATTGGCTGATCAAAATATCTCTTCAACGAATCACCCCCGTGCCCTATTCTAAGCATGAATATGGGATCTCGTGGGATAAACCAATCCAAACACAACTAAATTAATCTAGAGGTTAAACTACCTCCACCCTATCCATATCATGATCACGCATAAACCGATGTCGAGATCACAAAACCAAAATGATCTTGGATGCCTCAAAATTTCTTCACCATCCTTGAGGAATTTTCTTGTCTCCATCCTCAGTCTTTACCATGTAACCCACCATTACCGTTCAAGGGATTCCAAGGCCTTTCAGAATTTTCCTAAGACCAACTCACCCTAGATTCTAAAACCATCCGGCAATCCAAAGCTCAAAACCGAGAACAATCCCATCACATCATGGCTATCCGGAAATGATAAGGCTACGCTAAAATCCATTGTCGAAACCCGAAAAAATCCATGCTAATGATAGAAAAATAACCATATACCAACATGCACATACCATGCATATCAAAACCAGCTAGGAAATCACACATGCAATCTGTTACATGCAAGTATTCTCATCAACGTTGCTTGATCCTTGCCTTCCTTTACTTTCCTTGTCCTTCTTTTTTTTTCCTTTCCTTTCCTTGTTTTTCCTTTCCTTTCTTTCTTTCTTTTCCTTTTGTTTCTTTCTCCTTTCTAAGACTAATTCTAACACTAAATTGACTAAAGGTTGAAAAAATCTTTCCAACTAATGCTATGAAGTCTTTTTATTAATGAAGCCTCTAATTTCTTCAATTTTCCATTATTTTCCTTCATTTTCCTCCTCACGTGCAATATGTGACCTTTCACCTTCCTTTTCTCCTAATTTCAATTATTTTCATAAATAAATGACAAAAATACTCTTTTTCCTTTCCAAATCCTTATCCATTTCTTTTTCCAATTTCCCCTTATCCATAAAACTCAACAAGTGATGCCCACTAGGATATTTTTCCTAACATTCATATTGGAATATGTGTCCCTTGATCGTGGTCTTATTTTTCCTTTATTAACTTTTATTACATTAACTTTTAACTCAGGTTTGTTGCTAACCCCTCCCGCTTAGGGGAATATCATCCTCGGTGTTAAACCACACCTATACCCAGAAAAACCACTGAAAATAAAAAACATACTGCCTATGGAGCTTTATAACCCATCTCATTTCAGTGTTTACAATAACATCCTGGTCAAAGGAAAAACCATCATGACCAACATGAAAACATGACAACCGTATTGCTTATTGGAGCTTTATAACTTAGCTCATTGCGGTATTTACAATAGAAGCCACACATAAATATGTACAAATACCAATACTCATTTTCATTCAAAAGAAAACAATGAAGGATACATAGTCTGCATATCATCATTCATCTCCCATGTAGCTTTATCGGGCCCAAAGTGCTTCCACTGCACTTTAACTTGCTCAAGTGCTCTGTTCCGGAGCACGTGATGTTTCCACTGCAATATGCATTGGGGTTCCAACTGGAATTCTCCTTCTTTCTCCACCCGCAATACATAACAATAAATATCATGATCAACATTCTCATATATTTTAAGCAATGAAACATGAAAAACATCATGGACTTTCACTATCGGAGGCATTGCAAGACTGTAGGCCACTAGTCCAATCCTTTCAAGGATCTCAAAAGGCCTGTAATATTGTGGTGCCAAATTGGCACATGATCTGATCCTCGAGGAGCTCTTCTTGGGATTTGATGCACAAATACACATGCTCCATGTTTTTGTTTGCATAAATTTTTTGTTTGTTATGTGCTACCTTTAGATTCTTCTTTATAACCTGCATTTCTTCTTCCATGTCTGCCAACATCTCTGGTCCAATAATTACCTTGTTCATTGGATCACTCCAGCTGATGGGAGTGTTACAACTCCACCCATATAATGCCTCAAACTGACTCATCCTCAGTGACTCTTGATAATTTTTGTTGTATGTGAACTCAACCAATGGAAGGTACTCCTCCCTTCTCCTATGTTGTTGCATGACATGCATCATTGGAATATCCTCCAGTATCTTGTTGACCCTCTCTGTCTTTCCATATGTCTGTGGATGATAAGTTGTGTTTAAGGCCAACTTTGTTCCCAATACTACAAATAGATCCTTCCAAAACTTGGAAGTGAACTTGGCATCCATGTCTGACACAATATTCTTCGGAACACCATGCAATCTCATAATCTTCCTGATGAATACTTTTGCTACCTCACTGGTTGAATAAGTATTCTTCACTGAAAAGAAGTGAACTACCTTGCTCAACCTTTCTACCACAACCATGATAGAATCATGCTGCCTTGATGTCCTCAGAAGACATGTAATGAAATCCATGGAAATTACTCCCATTTCCACTCTGAAATAGGAATAGGCTGAAGCAACCTACCTGGATGCTTACACTCTACCTTTACCTGTTGAAAATCCAATCATCTTGCCACAAACTCTACCACTTGCTTCTTCGGATTTAGCCAGTAGTAGAACTTATTTACTATTTCCAATGTCTTTTGATATCCTCAGTGACCTGGATATGGTTTTACATGAAATTTTGATATCCTCGGTGACCTGGATATGGTTTTACATGAAACTCCCTCAAGATAATATTCTTAAGGTCATTTTCATCTAGCACATAGATCATGTCCCTGAATCTCACCAACCAATCTTCTGTAACATGGTAATCCACATCATGATAACACATATCCTTCTGTAACCTATGCATATGTTCCATGTACCTGTTATTCTGTTGACCTTCATGTAAGATTCGATCCTGTAAATCTGTCCCATATGAGCTCATTGTCACAACATGGTTCAAATGTACTTTCCTACTGAGAGCATCTACAACGTTGTTCTCATTTCCCTTAACGTACCGGATCTCAAAGTCAAACTCACTAAGGGTATCCAATGATCTAACTTGCCTGGCATTCAAATTTGGTTGTTCAAATAGATATATTAATGCACTGTGATCACTTATAAACACAAACCTCCCACCAAGAACATAATGTCTCTACATCTTCAATGCATGTATGATCACTGACAACTCGAGATCGTGTGTCGGATAATTTTGTTCATTCTCATTCAGTTTCTTGGACTCATAGATATCACATGTACCTCATGCATAAGGACTCCATCGAGTCCACTCTCTCAAGCATGTGTACCCACTATGAACTCTTTATATGGATATGCAATATTTAACATTGCATCATTGGTAAACAATTGTTTCAACTGCTCAAAAATGGTTGCACACTCCTCTGTCCATTAAAACTTCTTACATTTCCTCTACAATAATGTAATAAGATAGGAAATGCGTGAGAATTTCCTAATGAACCTCCTGTAGTAACCTGCTAACCCCATGAATCATCTGAATTCCTCCACATTTCTAGGAGATTCCCACTCCACGATAGCCTTTATCTTTTACGGATCTATTGTTGTGCCATTCTTGGAAACAAGATGTCCCAAGTAATGTACTTATGTCTAAAAGAAACTTCACTTGCTAATATTAACATACAAATGATGCTCTCTTATAAATCTCAACACTACTTCTAAATGCTCTACATGCTCTTCCTCATTCTTAGAATATACCAAGATGCCATCAATGAATACAATAAAAAACTTGTCCAGATAAGGACGCAACACACTATTCATCAGACACATAAAAGTAGTTGGAGCATTAGTCAAACCAAATGGCACTACAACAAACTCATAATGCCCATACCCGATCTTGAAGGCAAACTTCTATATTTCCTCTTCTTTGATGTGTACCTAATGATATCTTGAACAGATCTATCTTTGATAATATTGTTTCTCCATTCAACTGATTAAACAAGTCATCAATCATCGGCAATGGGTACCTATTCTTGATTGTTACCTTATTCAACGGCATGTAATCAATGCACAATCTAAGAGTACCATCATTATTCTTCACGAACAACACTGGTGCACCCCAAGGCGATACACTTGGCTTATTGCATCCCTTATTAAGAATTTCCTTTAACTGAAACTTCAGCTCTACCAACTCCGGTGTGCTCATCCTGTAAGGTGCCTTTGATTTTGGTGTCACCCCTGGTACCAACTCAATATACTACTTCCTTGTGTGGAGGAAAATCTAGAATATCTGTTGGAAACACATCTTGAAATTGTTGCAATACAGGGTACCTCTTGAACATTTTTTCATCCTCAACATCCTTACCCTTATCACTGGAAATATGAACTACAAACATCACACACCCTTTCCTACAATTGTGTTTATCCCGCATAGTTGTGACCATCCTCATTGATGTAGGCTTCTTCTTTCCCTGCAAGGTTCTCTTTTCTCCATTATCATACAAGAACTCAATAGCCTTTTCATAGAAATCTACTTTGGTCACATGAAGATACAACCAGTCCATACCCAAAACCATATTATACGATCCCAATGGCAGTACATTCAAATGTATTGTTGTAGGCATACAATTCAACACAAAATCACAATCTCTTACCCAATGATGAACTCTCTTCTTCGTACCTGTAGCCAACTACACCAACCAAGACTCTGCATGCATTTCTTTTCTCAAGACACACTTATCCACCAGGTCAGGATTAACATAACTATAATTAGATCTAGGATCAATAAAAATAGAAATAATTTGATCACAAAGCTTACTTCCCATCTCAATGATAGATGACTACTGATATTCCTACCTATTTTCCACAACCACATAAAGATGAGGAATATTAATACCAACATCCCTAAATTTTTGCACCTCCTAAACACTATAGATATGAGGCCTACCTCCTTGCTACAATGGACAATCCTTCTTACAATGATCTTTGCCACATATCCAACACTACAACAGTGCTCTATTGTCACCTCTAGTCTACTTCTCTCCAAACTGTGACACATGTCCCTTCTCAATTGCATTGAATTTATTGTAAGGAGCAACATTTTCTTTCTCACCTGCATCTTGAGGTCTTCCCTGCTTTGGTGGAAATTTCCCTTTTACTTTCTCATTTCCTTTCAAGTCATGTTTAGGCTCAGCTTTGCACTTTGACTACTCATAGAAATGCTTAAATTTTCGGATGGCTTATTCTAATGATCTAGGCTTATAAAACTCAATCTATTCTATATATGTTGTTGGAAATTCACTAATGAACCTCTAAATCTTAGCCTTATCCCCCTTGATATATGGCACATACCTCAATAGCTCCAAGAATCTGCTAGTATACTCATCATCTGTCATATAACCCATCTGTAGCTCATAAAACTCCTTAGCTCTATCATCATAGTATCTCTCTGATAGGAAATTCTTCTTGAAGATCCTATCGAATTCATCCCAATTCAATTATTCTTCCTGAATTCCCTTGAGATTCTTCACATCTTCCCACCATATATCTACTTTCTCTTTAAGACTGAAGGTGGCTATCTTGGCTTTCATGTTTTCTGGATAGTTGTGCAATTTGAAGAATTTATTTATTCCAAGAAACCATGCCTCTGCATCTTCTGCCTTATTCATCTCACCATCAAATGTAGGGGGCTTCACTTTCTTAAACTCTTCGGGTAAATACTCCCTCTTCCTATAAGGATGATGATGGTGATGACTATGGTGATTTCTCCTCGATGAGTAACTATAATGATGCATATACAAACCAGTCCTCCTGTTAGGTGTATCAATTGATATTTCACCTCTGAATGTGTCCCCTCCATCCAACCGGTATCCAGACTGAGACTTGCTACCATAGGCTCCATTTTTTTTCTCTTCCTGCTCTTGACGGATTCTCATTTGTCCCTATTTTTGCAACTCTGGCAAACTCTAAAGAATTGTTGCATTAACCTCTACCTACTTCTCATGATCCATTGCAAGTATTTCTTGAGCCTCAACCAACCTGTCATTTTATGATTTGCAACTTTTGATCTCTTCCCTCAAGCTCCTCAATGTATCTTCTATACCAAGAGAATACTCTTCTCCTTGTTGCCCAACTGATCTGTAGGAAGTGTCATGGGAACTTTAGTCTACCATTTTTCTTGTCATCATGAATTCTCTTCTTTCTGCAAGTATGCCAGGTCAAATAAACCAAATAGATACCAAAATCAATTTCATACATCAGTGATGTTCAAGGGAGGCTTATATCATCTGCAATATCAGTCCACATTACCATGTACATGTATAATCATAACCATATCCATGTAGTAACAGAACATCACAACAACATCATGCATGACCATACCAATTGTATACCATGTTCCCATGCATGATAAACATAACATTGACAACATTAGACTTACCCAAAGAGAGTGAAACGATGCTTTGATACCACCCTGTAACGCATGCTCCCTATCTATCCACATTAACCAGATGCTCAGGGTACACATGAGATGAGGGTCACTCTAATAAGACTCAACCTCCTAGGTGACCTTAAGGAAATGGAGTTGATAACTTAAGACTTTACTCACTTCCCTCAGGTGCCACAGGACCTCTAGGAGTAACCCAACTCCTCGAGGTGTCCAACCCCTAAGACAACCCACTTTTTCCTTGAGTTAGAGCCCCAATTGCTCCCTTTCCAAGGCCTCCATGCGACTATGGGTTCCCAGTCGCATGCATGATCCTGCCTCCATGTGACTATGAACTTTTATGCTCAGTTCTATGCCAAAGACTCCAAATTTTGTGCCACGTTTTTAGGGCTAGGACGCAGGTCTCTTCCCAGAACTCATTGAAACCTCTAGAGTTGATAAATAACATAGAAACAATGTTTGTAGCCAAAAACTGAAACCAGGACTTGACTTGACCATCCCCAAACAGGATTGAAATTTTGACCAACACTTGGTGGATATGAAACCTACAGGTCATGAATGCAAGTCCGAACATGAGGGACTGAAAACTTATCTAAGGTTTAACAAGAAGGGTCACTACCTTCTCTCATTATTTTTCATACCACCAATTAGGTCTTCCATTCATTATTTATTCAATTATGAGTGAAAACATGAAAACATTCTTATAACCAACATATAACCAGATAAATAAAAATAAGAGAACATCCATTAAAGCCACATAATAACCAATATATTTCCTTATCCAAAGCAAGAGAAACTTAGCCTTTATTAAACATAGGCAAATACCGAACAAGTTCATGACTTCCACATTCCACCCAACCATAGATTAGCTGAGCCAAATGTCTCTTCATCTAATCACCCTCGTGCCAGATTCCAAGCATGAATGTGGGATCTCATGGGATAAACTAATCCAAATAGAACCACGGGAATCCATAGGTTAAACCAACTCCACCCTCTCCATATCTTCATCACACCTAAACTGATATTGGATGCCTCATAATTCATCCACCATCCTTGAGGAATTTTCTTATCTCCACCCTCAGGCTTTGCCATGTATCCTGTCATTATCATTCAAGGGATTCCTAGGCCTTTGGGAAATTTCTTGAGACCATCTGACCCCAGATTCTAAAACCATCTGGTAATCTGAAGCTCAAAATTGAGAATAATCCCATCACACCATGGCTATCCGAAAATGGCAAGGCTAGGCTAAAATCCACTGTCGAAACCTGGAAAAATCCATGCCAATCACAACAAAAGAACCATATACAAACATGCGCAAATGATGCATGTCAAAACCAGCAAGGAAATCACACATGAAATATGTTACCTGCAAGTATTCCTGTTGAAGTTTCTTTATCCTTGAATTTCTTTGCTTTCTTAATTCATCTTTTCTTTTCCTTTCCTTTCCTTGGTTTTCCTTTCCTTTCTTTATTTATTTTCTTCTTGATGCTTTCTCCTTTCTAATACTAGTTCTAACACTAAACTAACAAAAGGCTGACAAAATCTTGCCAACTGATTCTTCTAGGTCCTTTTATTGATGAGACCTCTAATTTCTTGAATTTTCCATTATTTTCCTTCATTTTCATCCTCACATGCAACATGTGAACTTTCACCTTCATTTTCTCATAATTTCCATTATTTTCATAAATAAATGCCAAAAACACTTTTTTGCCTTTCTAAAGCCTTAGGAATTGCCCTTTCCAATTTTCCCTTATCCATAAAACACAATAAGTGAATCCCACTAGGATATTTTTCCCAACATTCAACTTGGAATATGTGTCCCTTAACCGTGGTCTTATTTTTCCTTTATTAACTTTTAATACATGAAATTTTAACCCGGGGTTGTTACATCTTCCACCCCATCTATGTAGCCAGAGCAAGAATTGATCTAATGGATGAGTACCTTGCTATAGGAGAAAATATCTCCTCATAGTCAACTCCCTTAACTTGAGATCACCCCTTAGCCACAAATATTTCCTTATACTTCTATATGCCTCTATATGTTGCATGCTTAACCTTGAAGATCCATCTCAAACCCACAACCAATTTACCTGGTTGTCTTGGGACCACTTATGAGACACTGTTCTTTACAATGGATTCGTATTCCTCCACCAATGCATCAACCCATACAAGTTTCTCTACTACTTCCTCAAAAGAGGATGGCTTAGTCTCTACAATATTAGTCATTAGATCCATGTTCTAGTGTACCTATTAGGTGACCTTATCTTCTTGCGCAAATTTGAATGAGCTCCCACATTCTCCCTTGCATCCTACACAAGTCTATCATCTTCCCTACTCATTTTCCTACCTTCTCTAGATGGTTCTACTTGAGTGGCAGTCTCCACTCTCTGCTCCTCAATTTGTGGTTCCTCAACAAATTCCTGAGGCTCCTCCTTTGGAGCTAAAATATCCTCTTCTTATGGTAATTCAGGTGGCTCTAGACACCCTCAAGAGATCAAGAGGGCTCAGAAAGGGTCAAAATTAAAATTGGTTGGATTGTTCTTGAATCAGGTTCAAATCGAAGTGTTCATCACCCTGATTCCAACGGTGTGAACGGATCTCCAATCTGAGATAGTATGGAGAAGTTAGAGCAAGTCAAAAATTTGGTCAAATTTGGGCAGTGGGCCAAGTTTAAGTGTCCCACAAATTCACTGTCAACTGGTAGGGAACATAGCTCCTGAAAATGGGAGAAATTGTGGCCTCTTTAAAAATCCAAATGACCCTTATTTTCATTAAAGTAAAAAAACAATCAATCATTTATAAAAAGTGAAAACAAAAATATATAAAATAGGGGTGGCAGGCAGCCACCCCTTCCATCCCCACATTTCTTTATTATCCAAAAATTTCGTTGGGGGGCGGGCTGCCAACCCCGCCACCCCTGCCAGAACCTACCATATAACAAAAAAAACAAATTATTTAATATGGGTTGGGTTGAGGTCGTGAGTTGCGGACCCCGCCCACACAAAAAGTCACGACATATATATATATATATATATATATATATATATATATATATATATATATATATATATATATATATATAACAAGTGTGGAGCTGGTGGCAGTTGAGCCCTCTTAGCCCACGTCTGTCGGCCCCTCGACGAGCGGCCTCATAAATGGAGGCAATGTATTAAAACAACGCACCAACCAATTTATAACTATATACCGCCAAACAAAATGTATATGCGCCATAAAATTTCCAATGTGGGAGGTCGGTGAGGTTGGAACCCTAGACCTACCCGCCTCAACCCCTCTGCCATAATGCCCAATGGATAATTTTAAAAACTACACCCACCCACCAATACATAAACACACAATTGTAGTGTGCCCAGGCAAAGGAGAGCACAGAGTTCAATAAATAATAATATTTTTATTTGCAGGGCGGAACCACGAGTCATTGAGACGGTGGAACCATGCCTTAGGGAATCTTGAGGGCATCAAGAAGATTCCTTCAGGCCCAAAACTTGTCGGAGTCAAAAATTGACAAAATTTATGTCGATATTACACCTCTTGGTGACAGGAACGCAATGGTGATGTTCGTTTCAGAAGCAGAGCTTCCTATTTTTCGGCCATTTTCCAGATTGGAGTGACGGTGTCAAATTCTCAAGTGTGGACAATTGACTCTATGCCCTTCGACACCACGAATTCGATGGTGTAGCCAAATTTCAAAATTTGAGCATCCACTTCTTCAGCCAACATTAGGGGTTGAGGTATATGCAGTTTTGATCATATTCCTCTTTTTGAATTAATATTTATTTTGTTGTCTAGATCCTTGCTTGATGCTTGTTACGGGATCTTTGTTTTGCTTCATGTGAGATTATGCCATGCTGATAGGAGGTCCATTGTGAGTGAGAGTTCTTGTAGCAGAATGTCTCGTGGAGAAACAAGCTAGTCATGTTGAGGGCACATATCCTTGTATGACAGAGAACATCATCCATGTACATCATCACCATTTCCAGTACTATATGAAGCGACCTACCCCATTTTGAAACCAGGCTCGGAGACGTAGCCCACAGTGGGTGAACTCTGTTATCAACGTCTCGTGTTTTTATTTTGTTGATGGTTGTCTTGTTTCCTCTTATTTATAGCATGGATATATGTTCATTTATTCTCTTTCAAATGCAATTTTAACCACATCATAGAAGTAAAATATCATGGGTAAATCCGGTAGCTGACGGACCCGGATTAAGTGGTATCAGAGCGATCTTCTCGCTGATGTGAATTGTGAGCGTAAATAATGATTGAACGTGCAGCAATGGAGGATGAAAAATACATATACGAGGCCATGCTCAGGATGTCCAAATTAGTGTGTAATATTCCAAAATTAGCTTGCAGCTAATTAGAATATTGATTTTTGTTTTTATCACCTAGGAGTTGAATAAATGGGTAAGGAGGCCCATGCATATTAAAAATATGAATAAAATCCCTCATAGTGTGAAAAGGGATCAACATAGGAGCTGGATTTCACACCCTCATGTGTGAACAGGGACATTTGCATGTGGACAAGGTCAAGTTTGACCAAGTCAACAATGCTAGGATAGGAGGTGGAGATCATCTTGTGAGACAGTGCAGAGATAGTGGGAGAAAGATTCCTTGGTGGAGGAAACCCTAATGAGTGGGACCCATGGTGAGAGGGCTTCCATTTGTATAAAAGGAGGGCAAGGTAGCCATAGCAAGACATCTTATGTTATGTATTATTGATTTTGTGGTATGCATGACTATTTGCTTTCTTCAACTGTTTAGTTGAGATTGTTGTGCTGCTTAGCACAAGGCATTCCTGTTTAGGAATTCCTTCTCCTTTTTTGAGAGGCCTCTTAAGGGAGCTTGTACTGTATTTCTCCACATCTAGGCTTGAGGCCAAGCATCCTCCTTCAGCTACAACATTATTTCTGCAACAGTATAACGTTGTGTTGCAGGGTGTTGCAGTGGGGGTTCACAACACCACTTCCGGAGCTTATTTTTTAGAGGAGGAGGCTTTCCTTCCTTCGGGAGATCAGTGAGGAAGCCTTTGGAGAAGATTTCATATCTTGGCACTTGGCCAACACAATTTCTATCCCCTATAACGCAGTCCCTCTCCTTGACTACATAATTTTCAGTGAATATTTGCAGTGAAGGTTTGCAGATTGTTTAGAGGGTGAGATCTTTAGTGTTAGGATCAGCCTTTCACTTGGAAGATCCATTGGAGGAGGTTTGTTCAGCTTGTGCACCATCTACAGCCATATCCATCTAGTTCTTGAGTTGCAGCTGCTACTCAGTCCTAGGACTGCAACTCTGGCATTTTTGCAGTTTTGCATATTTCAGCCAATCCTTCCAGGATTGTCTAGAAATTGTGTTTGGGAGCTTAGATCTTCTCTCCCAATATTTTATGAGCCATATATTTGCAGATTTATGTTATTTTACATTCCCATGTATCATTTTACCATCTATTACTGCGACGTACATGTTTATGAACATTCTGCAATATAGAAGCATTTCCATTTTGGCATATGTATGGATGGGAGGCTTGTTTGCCTTGATTATTTGAGTTATGCACTCTTCTCATGTACTTATTTTCTGCTGATTTACATAATAAAATGGATCCGTGGTTTCCATACATTTTGGAATGATGTTATTCACTGCTATTTCCAGTTTTGTGTTCATGTATTACTGCATTCCCCATTTGGGATATTACAGTGGTATTAGAGCATAATCTTGGCTCAACCTGTGAGTTCCAGCCATTATGCTATCAGAAGAATAAGAAGACAAAGATAAGGAGAAAGATTAGAATAATGGAGAGGATGAGCCTTATCTCATCACTTTTCAGATCCAGGAAGAACCTCTCCAAGGAGGTTATGAAGATGAAGGAGGAGAGATGCAATGGAACTCCGAGAGGGTTTCAAGAAGAGGAAGGGCCATGTACTTCCTATTCTCAAAGAGGAGAAGACAAGAGGCATGAAGGACACTTGGAACCTGAGATCCTTAGTGGGTACCTTGCAGAATACAAATCTCAACCTAGAGTTTTCAAGGGGACTCTAGCTCTTCCTCAATTTATCCAGCTGGAAGAAGAAAGGAGGCCCTACAACAATAGGATGATGAAAGGAAATAGATTTCTATTGTCTACTTTCAATGGATCATCCACATGTACAGCAAAGTCTTGGGTGATGAAGCTAGAATCATTCTTCCTACTACATGTAGTGGTAGAGAGAGAGGCTGTAGAAATTACAACGCTGCTCCTTGAAGGTGAAGCAAGCACTTGGTGGTTCAGCCATGTGAGTCATGCAAAAGTGTCTACTTTTTCAGATTTCAATAAAAAGGTGATCAAGAGATTTGATAAAGAAAAATCAGAGGAAGAGAAGCCCTCAACACCATTGGAAGAGGCATGTACCAACGTTGTTACAACCATGGAGGAGCAGCCTTCATCTTCGGCATTTTGGGAAGCCAACACATTGGAAGGAACTCTTGCAGCCATACAAGATACTTCCAAATTTCACCAAGGTATGCCTAAGTTTCCATCTCTTATCATTTCAAAAAATCTTATGGATGGATATACACCATTGCATACTACTAATCTAGAGCAACATAATTGCACTACATTGTGTAACCTTGAGTTATTCAAGGAAGGGATGAACTACATTAAACCTCTTGAGTTGAAATGTAGAATTTCTGAAGGAAGGATGAGTATGATCCCATGTACAATGGTTGACTATGACTTCAGCATTGTACCTTTCTTTGAGACAGTACATGTATCACCTGGCAAACCTACAGTGTTGTACATAAGCAGCAATGAAGAGAAGAGGACCCATTCCTTATGGGAGAATTCAAATGGCAGCTTCATTCATGAACCAATGGAGGAAAATATGATAGATGGTAGACATCTTGAGATGATAAATACTTTCTCCTTTCTAGATGACACTTTCTCAATGAGCATCTCACAGCTCAAAGAGAAACTTCTACCTGTAGCAGATCCAGAACCTTATTGGTTTTGGAGGGCCATTGATGAGAAGAAGGTCTCATGGAGAGATCTCATTGGAGGTGCACTTCAACATATCATGGAGTGTAAAGTTCTTCAACAGTTTGAGGAGGTTTTTCCCTCATCACACTTGTATCCTTATAGATTAAAGCTGGTTATTGGTGTGAGATCTTCTCTAGGAGATCTCCGAGGAGTTTCATTTCAACTTCCCATGAAATGCAAGAAGAAAAAAATGATGTGGGAAGATGGTAGTCTTCATTTGAGGAGTACCAAGATGGAGGATAGTAGGAGACATCCACAGGTGGATGAATGGGAGTGGATGGAGAGCAAGAGGCTAGTGATCCACTTGCATATTTATGAAACTGCGCAGCAAGAGGCATGGTTGTGTTGGCTTCTCTTGAAAGATTTTGGCCATTATATGACATATCCTTTTTCTAAGGGTATGTGGGTGGAAGGAACTTGGCAGGGCACTTGCATCATATGGCAACAAATATTTTGGGTGCATTATGTTGATATGATCTCCTTCATGTCAATCAACATATTTTCACCTCATGATTTGTATGATGGAGGTGTGAGGGGGCATCAATAATTATTATTTCTATGGCTTCTCTTAGGAGAGTATGGGCAGAAATTTTCCCATACTCATCATGATCTTTCCGAAAAATGGGATGGCACATTCAAGGTGAAAAGAGGCTACCCTTCAGGATTGAAGGAAAATGAGGGGATTCCACATAGGAAGAAGATTTCCCCACATAGCAGCATGATGGTGGATGAATTTGACATGTGGAATGTCAAGGATGGGAGTCATGGAGTGACAATAGCCTTATCACTAAGGCCAACAGCAATGTCACTTGGGAGTATGTTTCTAGTGATGAAGTGTTCCAAGGGGAGAAAGCATCCCTTGATTGTGTAGACTTTTATGAGAAGATTCTCATGGGAGGACTCATCCATGGACCACACCTTCAACACACTCACTATGCATGGTAAGAAATGTATTGTTGTACTTATTGATTATTTCATTGAGTATTGGCATCTTCTCACCATATATGTACAGTGCATTGCTCCACAAGAGGGCAAGATTATTTTTGGGTTTCATGATCCTACTAGGACCAACACTTATGATGATAACCCTGTTGAGGAGGTAAATCCCCTCTGCGGACAGAGGTGATCCCTACTAGCCCAGCACGAGTCTAGCAACAATCATCAAATGCTACAGCGCAAGTTCCTAATTGCGAATAAACAGACCAATGATGGAGGCCTACCTGGAGTCCAGTGCTATGATTCGTAGAAGAGACAGTGTTCCCGTTCCTCAGCCTCTACAGATCACGATCCCCACAATCTCTGTGAATGGACACCCGCACATGCAAGAAAAAACACGAATACAAGCATAAAATCCTGTATACGCAACTATATATCAGTCAAAAAGGATATAACTCATCATTATCATAAGTGAAAAACAGAGTGGAACCATAACCAGTAGTCATTCATTAATAAGCAATCGAAAGAGAGTACAACCAATGTTCTGACGCTGAGGTCTCCTTCGGAAGGGTCTCCAGTCGTGCACGTCTCGCAAAGCTTGCCAGGGATGGGACAAGCCTCTCTTAGCGTCCCTCGACGATAGTCTCCTTGCTTGAGTCGGCCTTAAGGGAAAAATTAGGGCTCTTGCAGCATGAAGGCTCTTGGGAATTTGGAGATTCAAAGCTTAGGCACTTCAAGACTAGCTTGCAATGGCAATGGGCAAGCTTTTATAGAAGGAGGAAGGGGAGTTGGGATCCCTATAATTGTGGGATTGGCCCTATCATCAAGGAAGCTTCCATGAGAGGTGGCAAATCACTTCCCTTCCATGGAACTCTCGGAGCCAAACCTCCCAACTCAAGATAGATAGCAGTTTCTGAGTTTGTTGAAACAAAACTTCCACCTTTCTTATTTAAAAAGCACTCCTTAAATTGGCTGGCGCGACTGCGACTCTGGGACAGAGCGCCAGTTGGCGCGGCCTCTTTGTAGTATTTTCCTCATTGGCGCGAGTGATGAACTGGCTAACCACGCCAATGCAAAAAGGGATGTTTTTATGGTTTTTTGCAAGGAGATTTCTTTAGGGCAATTGAAGCTCATGTTTAGAGGAGTGCAATGATAATGGTTTCAAGGCATGACATTGCTCACAGGTCACATAATGGGCCCTCCAATGTGCGAGACGGGGAATGGTAGGGACGGTGACAAATTACTATGTAACAGATGCCCCCTAAAGCATGAGGCCCTAGAGAGAGAGAGGGGTGAAATGCTTTACGAGAACGTGTCCAAATGAAGCTCCGCCATCAGAAAACCTGCATGGAGAAATACAACTGATATCTCAAGTACATGATGTATATGTGGTATGGACGCAGCCATCCAAAACAGAGTATACAATAATCCAGATCTAAGGTATGGTCGCAGCCATCCAATGAGGATCGATAAATAGACTCAGGTATGGTCGCAGCCATCCATTGAATAAGTCATGTAAATAATTATAATAATCCACAATATCGCAGCCTGGATTACAACAGACACAATCCAGGGTCTTGCGCTCCATCTCGACCCAAACAAAGTACAAGTTCAAGCATGCGAATATGTGAGTTGAAGTTGAACATGCAAGAACATCGTCTGATTACCAGCCAATGATGAGAGTTGTTAACAGACGTGAGAGGAACCACCAATAATGACGATGGCCCTCAAGGTACTACAGGTCCAATCTACGGCATGTGAATCAATGATCTGAAGTCAAACACCTGCAGAATCACTCGATCGGAGGCCAATGATGAAAACCTCACATCGAATGCGACGAACCTGCCATTGAGGCATGCAGGCTCCAAGGTACCATAAGGGAGTCCGAAAAGGTAGATATTTCCTCAGATCCGAAAAGGTAGAAAACAATATCCAAGAAAACCTCCTAGTCGCGATAGGCTAGGGTATTCCTTTTTCGTAATCAATCCATCCCAGCCCGAAAAAGGGGTAAACGTATACTGGGTAGATGTCGATTCGTGTCCATTTTAACGAGATCGAAACGACAAGGGCCTCGGCAATCTTTTCATGTTTAGAGAATCAGAAAAGAGCTGAAAGATGACTCCAAAGTGACTTTTTCGTGTATTTACCGAGTCCGAAAAAGTATAAAATACAACTCGTTTTCACCGTTAAAGTCGCGGAAAAACCTGTTGCTGCACATACCAAGCAAGTGTAAAACCCATTTCCGACATAACATATTAAAATATTTGAGAAAAATAACTTTTAAAACCTATCCTGTGTCGAAAAAGTTATAAATATGCCAAAATGGTAAAAACAAAATTACATTTACTATTTACCTTGGTGAAAAGCAGCAGTGGTCCATTTGGTGTGCAAAATTCTGACGGTGATTGCGACAGATCCGGTTTACCATTCAGATTCTCGTCTGTGACAGGTAAGAGGCGCTTCCCTGTACTTCATTTCAATCCATTTTTTAATAGTTTTCCCTCATGTATCAGATTCTTGTGGCAACTTTTTGAATTTTTAGGGCTGCGCTCATTGGCGCGGTTATCAGGCACGGACCCGCGCCAATGGGCTTTTCCATGTAAAGGCCTCGTGCCACGTGGCGCGATTATTCACAAAACAGCCGCGCCAGCGGCTGAACCCAAATTTCCGCCTAGAAATTCGAAATTTTAATCAATTTAAATGAATTTTGAAGCCTACCAGAGATCTAATTAAGGGTTTGTGACCATGTGGATGCAGGAAATCAAGAAAAATGGTGATTGAGTGGAAAGAAAGAGAGCATGGAGAAGAGGATGAATAGGCCATAGAAAATGAGGCTTGCATGAATGCCCTCAGAAACTATGGGCTAAAGAAGTTCTTCCTAACATCCTGCTTACGAGCTCAACCTGAGCTCCTCCAGTATCTGATCAATATTTGCGATGAACAGGAACAAGTGTTCAAGTTATGAGACCAGGTGTTGGAACTGGAGGTCTCTGATGTGTAATTTATAACCGGACTGTCTCGCAGAGGTTCGTTGCCCAGCTTGATTGGGAGCAGACCATCCGGCGAGAAGATGGAGGAAGTGATGGCACGAGTGTGCCCAAGGGCACAAATGGGATCAGGGAGTAAAAAGGTGGATATTCACACCATCCCCGATCTGGCATTGAGGGTAGTCCTACATACCATCACGCGGGCTACAGGGTCGCAGGCACCGCACGAGGCCACAAAGGCCCAACTCCTGCTGGCCTCGGAGTGCATGAGCCCCCTATTGTTTGACTGGGCTATAGCAGTAACAATAAACATGAAGAGACAGCTCACGAAGTGCAAGCAAGCCAAACTGAAACAGTTTAGCTACGGTTCCATCCTGGTATCGTTTATTCTGGAACGATTACCAATCTTCCAGGGCCAAGGGGCCATAGTAGCTGAGCCGATTCCACGAGAGCCAAGAATGGCTCGCTGGGCAGCACTAATGCCCAGAGCTAGAGGCGGCCAACAGATGTCCTAGAGGCCGGATTTTTTTGGGTGGTTACGGCGCCAGTTGATCGTAGTGGAGGATTGGCCATATGCAGGAACTAATTTCACTGGAGACCCAGATCTCCCACTGCCAGAAGGAGATGACTGGGACGAGGAGTTGGGTATGACCTCATCTCTTTTGATTTTTATGTTTTATGATTTTTTGTTAATACACATTCGTCCTAACACATTTTATATGTATGCAGATGTGGGCCCCGAGAGACCAGCAGTATGTCTCCAATCGCGCGGAAGACTCTTCTCGCCCCTGATCCTCAGGCAGAGGGTACAGGAGGGGAGGAGTTGATCCAGAATCTCAAAGGTATTGCCCGAGGGATCTCGGACTATGCTCGGCTGGCGGATGTACCGATGGCATACCAGCGACATACGGTGGGAGTACCTAGTCGAATCCACCGACTTCTGAGATGCTTAGTGCGTGCAGTTACATGTTATCATGAGCACCATGCGGATTAGACACTTAGGGCTTTTACCACACATATTTTTGAGAGACATGTCGTCTCTGGATGTAATAAGACGAACATGTATATTTTTGATCTTATGTGACGCACACTGTGCAAACATTTCAACACACACACACACATATATATATATATATATATATATACATATGACTACTTTGGATGGATCTTTTACATGTGATGATGTTTTCTATATGTCATGCAAATGTCTAATACAAATGTAATCTAATGTATCAGTTACATAACAAACGACCCAATGTGAAATGTATTCACACAATGTATCTACTCACACATTTCATTTTTATGCAAGCTTAAAAGCACACATGAACACACACATATGCAAACTATGCTTGAAATGAGGAAGACGGGCATGCCCCCCAACATGGTGTCTCAATTCGAGGTGCATGCCCCCCAAGCTTCAGTCCATTGAAAATGGATTGAAGGTTCAAAACAAAGTTGAATTGAACATGCTCGTGTTTCATTATTTTAACGAGGTTGACACACTTAAAAGAACTATCCTCAAACAGCTTGTTTCATTGTTTTTAGGAGCTCGACACAAGTGAATGAACTATGCTCCGAGAACCTGGTTTCATTTTTTAAAGAGCTTGACACAGGGAGGAAACCGTGCTCTAACCGACTTACATCAAAATGAACAAGAAGGCGGTGCTTCCAAGAGTTCCACTCCTGATGGAAGGAAAACATCCTGGAAGTCAGGACCTAATGCCCCCAGTACACTATGCACGACGGCGTCATCGCTGAGTGCGGGTACAGGGTAGGTAGACACATAGTTGACCTGCGATGGAGCAGATACAACGAGTGGATAAAAACCCGGAGGGGGTGATGGTGGACCAGTTGCCACATTAGGACCAAAGAACGAAAACTGGTCAATGGTCATGATCCGTCCTTCATGCGGAAAACAGGCCACACGAAAAAGGGAGGAGACAAGCGCTCCCATGGCATAGGTGTAATCACGCCCTAGGAGTATATTGAAATCCAAGGGGCCTGGAATGACCATCACGTCCATATGGACGGTTTTACCTCCCAAAGTAACCGGTAACCTTGGAAGGATCCCCAACGGTTGAGTCGTTCTTCAGTTAAAAGTCAACAGATTCTGCGTAACAGGCGCAAGCGGCGGCGAACTGAAATCTTGCCAGGTAGTTGAGGATAGAATACTAACATAGGCACCTTCGTCTATAATGGTGCTGGGTACGACTAGACCAAGAGCCTGTACTGTGATCTCGAAAGGCACGTAAGACGGAAGGCGGAATCCTGCAAATCGACTCCAATCAAAGGAGGCGACCAGACTACTCGGAGGGGATACCATCAAACCGAGAAGGTCTTCCCCTGGTGTTACGGAAGAAGGAGCATCCTCCATAACCTCCATCTCGAAGGCGGGAGGGATATCCTCCGGAGCCTCCATCATGGGAGGCGGAGGAGGAGCTTCTTGAAGTACGGGGACAAGAGAATCTTTCTTCAAGTCTGAGGAATCTGAAGAAACCAGAAGAACATGGGGGGTGTGAGATCCGCTCTCGATAGAAAAGACCTGGTGCATCGCGGACGGGGCCAGTTCAACCAATCCTATGACCAATGGTTGGTCAGGGACGGATTCGTGAATTTGAATTTCTGGGGGAGTGGGATCGACCAAGGATGACTCTTGACCAATCGTAGGATCAGCTAGCGGAGGACTCAAATAAATCATATTATAACCAAGTGGAAGGCGTGGTGTAGAACCGGTTGGGTTGTCCAAAACTCGCTTGGCTTCATCCATATAAGGACAAAGGTGAATGGCATGGTGCCCTTCACACAGCTTACAGGGATTGGTGATCTTACCCTGCTTCTTAGGAGCCTTATCAACACCAGTTGAAGACATGCCCCCAACCTGGCTCCCAGAAGTCAAAGACAACGGCGGATGGCCGTCGGGCCATGCTTCGAGCACCTTGGGGATGCCAGGGCAGTCTCGAAGAAGATGGTCTCCCGTGCACAACATGCAAGGGAATTTGACTTTCCGTGGAGGGTTGGAAGGTTTATCAAGAGGAGATATTTCAGAAACAGTGGCTGCACTTTTAGCCTCTCGCTTATCAGACTTCTTCTTCTTTGTCTTCTTCTTCTTCTTCTTAACCACCTAGTTACTCGAATCCAGGCTTTCACCAAGCGAAGTAGAAGAGGAGGACGCAGAAACAGGCGAAGAAGGGGAGAGGTCCACCTTGGAATCAACATGATGTTGTTCAGGTGGAGGAACTGATTGAACAGTGGCGGAGATATCTGGGACCACAGAGGTTGAAAACAACCAAACAGGCAACCCAACAGTTAACCCAGGGAGGGACAACGTTGCCATGTAAGGAGCACCAACATTCCCAAAAGGAGGAAAATGACCAGGATTCCCTTCTGAGGGGACTCCTTGGTTGGTAAACTCTGAAAAAGTTGTCATCAAGACTCAAAACCACACACGGACTGAAAAAGAGTCAAGACACACGATCAAACGGTCAACAAGCAAAGTCTAACAAGGCGTGTAATCGTGGGTGATTAATTTTTACCACATTGACAAATAAGAAACTTCACCGTTTCATGTTTTAAGAGTCGAGAAACGATAAAAAGGTGACTCTATCTCTTTCAAATTTGACACAAGCGTGAAAGGACAAGCGCTTGGCGATCTTTTCAAATTTAGGGAGTCAGAAAAGATCAAATGACTGCTCAGGAATACTAGGCAAAAGGGTGTACCAAATAACCGTGAACTGCAATATACACCTTGGTTTCAAAAATGAAAGAGAAATCAACCAAGGACTTTCCGTACGTGCAGGCAATCTCCCCGAATGCTGTGTTCGGTGTATCACGGGTATAGGGCGGCAGACTCGGCTTCCTATGGATAAAGGATTGAAAACCTAGAGGGGTCTCCCTTTATATACGCAACGGTACGGGGAGCACAAGTCCGTACTAGCGCTGTCTAAAGCCAAAAGGCGAACGACAGCTACTAGGTTTAAAGACGCCGGAACACGTCTCTAGCCTAGACCTCTAAATGTGTTTCGTTAGATTTCAATGCTGCCTTAGTGTAAATTGAGTAGATTTTAAAGTTGATCTTCAATTACGTTTCAGTTTTCAGGCCCTAACGAATGTGTGGTCTCAAAAACTCCTAAATGCAAAGCTACATGCCACAGTACATCATTTTGTTCGATGAAAACTAGCTACAAAGGAGTTGAGAGTTTTTTACACAAACAAAATGATCGGAAGACAATCAATGATATCTCTAATGCAACTAATGAAATCGAAAACTTTTCATTCAAATCACTAATTACTAGTAAAATTGAAAAGACTTCAATTTGCACTAATCAACCAAAAGAAAAAGAGATTTTTTTTTTTTTTTAATTTTCAATGTTGGATAGCTAGATGCACTAAACAAACTGAAAAAAAAAGAGAAGAAATTCGAGAAATTATATTAAGAGAGAAAAAAAAAACAAATTTCACTCAATGACACAAGCAATCAGATCTCAAATTGACCAAAATCTCTCAAAACCAAGAAAAAGTCTCGAAGGCTCCAATGGACCGTGTGATCTAGGCCCGAAGCAAGACCAAACGAAATTTGAATGAAGAGAAGAGAAATCACCCAAAAATCGCAACGAAAAGGTGAACAACCACTAAGAGAATGCGGAGGAGCAATCAGAGAATTGACTGGACTAAAAAACACCAAAACTTCTAAGGAGGGCTCGATACACAAAGCCACTAGATGCCCTAGGGCTTAAAACGTGAAATCGATGGAGAAAATCAAACAACCAAAGGACGAAGGCAAATTCCCAGTCAAACAGGACTCCAACACACTCAGGAAGCTGAAAAACCAAAAGAAAAACACTGACCAGACACAGAGAGCTCAAAATTGAGAAAACCCTAATGTCTCACAGGAGTGGCGCGACTGTGAGGCTATAACTGGCGCCAGAAAGCAATTGGCACGGGTGATACAAAAGCAACCTGCGCCAATTGGCGCGACTGTCGAGCTAAAAAGCGCGCCAGCCGAGTTCCTCAGCCAAAAATAAAAAAGAACTACTCCAGAAACATATCAATGATAACTAAGCAAACCAAGAAGCAAAAACAGCAAAAGAACCCATCCCAGAAGGCTAACCAAGCAAGGAAAACCACGGAACAAGCAAAACGAGACAATCAAAACTAGACGATCCCCAGTGGAGTCGCCAAATTGTTGTGGAGATAAATCCCCTCTGCGGACAGAGGCGATCCCTACTAGCCCAGCACAGGTCTAGCAACAATCATCAAATGCTACAGTGCAAGTTCCTAATTGCGAATAAACAGACCAACGATGGAGGCCTACCTGGCGTCCAGTGCTATGATTCGTAGAAGAGACAGTGTTCCCATTCCTCAGCCTCGGCAGATCACGATCCCCATGATCTCTGTGAATGGACACCTGCACATGCAAGAAACAACACGAATACAAGCATAAAATCCATAATACGCAACTATATATCAGTCAGAAAGGATATAACTCATCATTATTATAAGTGAAAAACAGAGTGGAACCATAACCAGTAGTCATTCATTAATAAGCAATTGAAAGAGAGTACAACCAATGTTCTGACGTTGAGGTCTCCTTCGGAAGGGTCTCCAGTCGTGCACGTCTCGCAAAGCCTGCCATGGATGGGACAATCCTCTCTTAGAGTCTCTCGACGATAGTCTCCTTGCTTGAGTCAGCCTTAATGGAAAAATGAGGGCTCTTGCAGCATGAAGGCTCTTGGGAATTTGGAGATTCAAAGCTTAGGCACTTCAAGACTAGCTTGCAATGACAATGGGCAAGATCTTATAGAAGGAGGAAGGGGAGTTGGGATCCCTATAATTGTGGGATTGGCCCTATCTTCAAGGAAGCTTCCATGAGAGGTGGCAAACCACTTCCCTTACATGGAACTCCTGGAGCCAAACCTACCAACTCAAGATAGATACTTGTTTCTGAGTTGGTTGAAACGAAACTTCTGCCATTCTTATTTAAAAAACACTCCTTGAATTGGCTGGCATGACTGCGACTCTGGGACAGAGCACCAGTTGGCGCAGCCTCTTTGTAGGATTTTCCTCATTGGCGCGAGTGATGAACTGGCTACCCGCGCCAATGCAAAAAGGGATGTTTTGTGGTTTTCTGCAAGGATATGTCTTTAGGGCAATTGAATGTCATGTTTAGAGGAATGCAATGATGATGGTTTCAAGGCATGACATTGCTCACAGGTCACATAATGGGCCCTCCAATGTGCGGGACGGGGAATGGTAGGGACGGTGACAAATTACTGTGTAACACCGGGCCAGACTTTCAAATTAGGCGATGTGTTAGAGAAGATAAGATCTTTGAGATCTTGAAATCTTGTCATGAGGAACCCTGTGGAGGGGACTTCGCTGACAAAAGGATGGGTTATAAAGTACTCTCAACAGGGTACTACTGGCCAACTATATTCTAGGATGCCAAGAAGTTTGTCAAGGGATGTGATAGCTGCCAAAGAATGGGCCAGCCTCTGAAATCAGATGAGATGTCATTGCAGACTTAGATAGTGATAGAACCATTTGAGAAATGGGCCCTGGACTTTGTAGGGCCGTTTAATCCTTCATCACAAAAAAAATCATACATATTGGTCTGCACCAATTATGTCACAAAGTCGGTCGAAGCAAACACACTAATTAGAGCTATAGAGTAGGTTGTTTCAGACTTCTTGTTTGAAGATATCTTTGTTCGCTTCGGAATACCTAGGGAGATAGTGACGAATGGAGGGCCTCAGCTCACATCTCATTTGATCAAGAAGTTGGTTTAGAAGTATGGAATTCATCACAATATCCCTTCACCTTATCACCCACAATCAAATGGTCAAGTAGAAAGCACCAATAAAGTCATTGAGGGAATCTTAACAAATACAGTAACCAACCACCGAAGAAATTGGGCCAAGAAACTTCCAGAGGTGTTGTGGGACTACATATCAACATGGAGGAATACTACAGGCTTCTCACCATATGAATTGGTATATGGTAAGAATCCTTTACTCCCCATAGAGTTAGAAATAAAGACATTAAGAATAGTATTGCAAGTCAATCTAGACTTAAGCACAGCATAAAAACAAAGATTAAACTAGCATAATGAGTTGGAAGAGAAACGGATGGCTGCCATTCAGTAGACAGATATCATTCAACAGCAGAGATCTAGATGGCATGATGGGTTTATTAAGAAGAAGAAGTTTGAGAAATGAGATTGGGCTCTCTTGTACAATTCAAGGTTCAAGGATTTCAAAGGCAAACTCTGCACTAGATGGCTAGGTCCTTATGAAGTAGACATGGTCTTTGACAATGGGACTGTACAATTGGTCACTATCGACAGTGCCAAGACATCATTACTAGTTAATGGGCACCATCTGAGGTTATATCATCAGCCCGCTTCGAAGGAATAATTTGTTAACATTGTCACGGACTCTAATCTTCGTGTTACAGCAACAGGGGAACGTTCCCCCGTGCAGCCTAAAATTTGAAATTCCAATAAGTGCAGCAGTTGAAAACCACCTTTGTGGCAGTTGTTACACATGTTAAAAAAAAAAAAAAACCATAAATAAATTTTTTTTAAAATGATAATAAAATTCTGATCATGAAAACCTCTTTCCAGGGTGCAGTCAAACAATTTGTAACAGTTGAAAACCACTCTTGTGGAGGCTCTTACACCCATTTTTTTCCCCTTCCTAGAAGATCATCCTTCCTTCTTGATACATTTTACGATATGATGTTATTAATTTGTTTTTCTTCCTGTATTTATCTCTCCTAATTATCATGTTTTCTGAAGAATAATATGAAGGTTGTCTTGGTTGTTACACATGTAAAAGCCGATAGCCACGAACATTGTTTCTTATTTCGTCGCATGTAGCAATAATTGTTCCATCCAAGCGTGACCGCCACGATCACTGTGAACAGTATGCTGCGAATTCAAATTTCTCCTCCACATCACTTCAAGTACGTCATTCAAAAGGTAACGTCATTATTTAATAGTTTGGTGATTAATGGCAAGTAATGATATTCCCATGACTACCGTGGGCGGACGTCACCATTAAAGCAGGGGGGATATATATTGTAATCATTGAAAGAAATCCATCGTTATGAACTTTTATTAACGCCGCATGCATCTAATTAATAGTACAATAGCCAATGATGACCAAATCCAGCCGGAAAAGGCGTGTGTACTTAGAACCCATTATTTTCCATAACGGGACATTTATGAATAAATGTGTGAAGTATGATTCGGTAATCCATAAATCCTGTCACCTCCCATCGCCCTCCTTAATTGAAACCTTGTATCCTCGTCTGAAACTCTTCATCCAGGATAAGCAGAGTAAGGTGCCGAGAGGAAATAAGCAGTGCAGCGACATTACAGTGGGTTAAGAAATAAGGAGTGAATTCAAAATAACAGCAAGATGGGTGGAGCAGCAGTAAGACACGAGAAGGATTCCATGGACGCCTTGCAGAACTGTCTGAAAGCTTACCAGGTATTTAGAGATGCCGGATGGATTGAATATTTTGAGAAATTGGAGGGCTCGGATGAGGAGGTTGCAATCGAAATTGTTCAGAATTTTAATAACCACCATACCCGAGTAAGGGGCCTGCAAATTGAGGTGAAAGAAGAAGTGATCGCCCGAGTAACCACATTGCCAGTAGAGGGACGGATATGGTTCAACAGTAAAATCAATGACCCCTCTTTGAAGGAAGACTTCCTAGAAGGAGAAGAAAATTTGGAAAAGAAAGGAAGAGGAATTGACAGGTTATCACTCCCTCAGCCATGGGAAGATGTCACCTTGGGTTTAATTAAATACATTACTTGCGAGGGAAGATCCACGATAATTTTTAATTATCTCTTCCCTCTACTCAATCATCTTCGATACCAACAAAATATTAACCTTCCATTCTACTTGTTGGGAAACATTAAGCATATGGCGGCGGCAGTGAAGAAAACAGCACATCCGGAAGAATGTGTGACCAATCATGGACTTATTAAATTCATCATGTTGGACGCCCTAAGCTAGCAGGGAAGGATCTGGTAAGAATTCAAGTGAAAAAGGCCTAGGAAAATCCGGAGAAAATAGGTTGCAACTTCAGAAGGAATTCAAGCAGAAGCTTACACCCAAACTCGGCCTGTCAGGGTCCAAATAGGAAATAACCCACTGACGAACCAATTAGGGATAGACGGCCAAAACGGAGGGTGAAAGTTAACTTTCCCATGGAACCTTTTCCTACAACTGAAAAGAAGAAAGAAGTAGAAGGATCAAAAGAAGAAGAAAGAGAACCCTCCTCATTAGGTAAGGACAAAACTCATGTCCTGTTTTTAGAACTTGAAAATCTAAGAAAGGAAAATGAACAGTTGAAAAAAATATTATCTGGGGGGAAGTGAATCTTGGTACCTGTATGCATGGCATTGTTTTCAAAGACTAACAACAGTAGGGTATAATTTCTGTGGGGAAAACATCAGCCCAATGGAAACAGAAACAGAACTTCAAGAGGTTGTTACACAAGAACCTAGTAAGGATATTGTTGTTACACAAGAACCAGTAGTTAAAACAAAGCCTCCTGTATTAATTGACCTAGAGGTTGATACACAAGAACTTGTAGAGGCCACTGCTATTACAGAAGAAAAATCAATGGACACAGAGGCTACTCTAAGCAAAAATGAAGGGGCTAATACACAAGTACCCACTGATGAAGTTGTTGTCACACAAGAACCAGCAGTAGAGATGGATCAAACCCATTCAACAGAGGTTGTTACACCCATTATTGATTTTGATATTGAATGTAGAAGAACGTCGGGTCCCGTCGCGGAATGGAGTTCTGAGAAAATCTTGTTGATTTATGAATTGAAGAATTGGAAACAGGAAGCAATCTCCCTTCGGGAGGGGGTGATTTCGTTGAAATAACATCAAGAGGAGATAAGCACTTTATGGGAAAAATGGATGAAGGAAGAGTTGACGAAAGGATGGGAAGACTATAAGAGGAAGGAAGTTGTAAATAAGTAAGAGGAATAGTTGATGTTGTTACAGCAACAGGTTTAGGATCTAACTATGGATAAGCAAAAACTCCATGACCTTGCCCTCAATCTGTTGGGGTGCAAGCGACCTTCCCCATCCTACCCCATTTATCTATGGAAACACTATTTCTTGTTTCAGTTAAAAGCCATCATGGAGAACAGGCCCTATCTGTGTTCTTCCACTCGCACATTCTTAGATGTCTTTCGTGCTTCCAATTTTGATGAACAAAGCCTGTTGTGTGAGTTATTCTTTCACAATGTAATTTGTGAGCACGTAAATATGAAAATGGTAGTGACTATATTCTCCTACATGGGGGATTTGCATTTGCAATCCTTTGTGTCATTCATGAAGACTCATATTGAGTGGAATTTTTCCACCAAATCTATGGATTCCAATGAAGAAAAGACAGCATTATGGATTCGGGCAGAACCAAAAAGGGTCGTTGAGTTAAGACGGGAATTTACGAGAATTTTTAGCACTTATAGGATAAGGGAACCTGCTACCACTTATAGAAGAAGGATTGTGAACTTCTTCCTTAATCAGTTCTCAATAATGAAAAGTCGAGCCTTGACTAGGTGCTTGAAACGCATAGAAGCCAGCAGTGTTGAGCTGTTGAAGGGGGGGCCATTTGCATTTCAGAACTTTGTGGTAGTTGTTACACATGTACCATCATATGCACGGATAATAAAAACCCTTGGCGCTTCCTTGGGTTAAGGTTCAAGTTTCCTTTGATCTGGCTGCCAATAGAGGATTACCAGATTAATTATGAATTAAGCAAGTATGAATCAGAGTCTTGGGTATGACAGCTGATGGCTACTCAAGGGTACAGGTCTATAGATGAAGATATAGTTGGCGCTTATGGCCTCACTGACCTGCACCAGAGATATTCTCATGGGAGATGAGATTTTTCATGAGGACATGCAAGTGCTTCAGCTGGGTGGAGATGTTGGGTGCCAGTTTTGTACTTATTTCCTACATCTGTTTCCCCCATTTTACTTTGTGAATACAACCATTGGGACTATCTTTGCCTCTTTTTCCTACCTTTCTATCTTAAACAGTGTTTTTTGACCTTATTTTCATTATCTTTCCATTTCATCTATTATTATGATGTATTGTTTCTTTTTTATGACTAACTGAGGATGAATGTTTGGATAAGTTCTCTAGTCTTTTGTTGTCCTTCCAGATGTTATTTTTAGCACAAAATATATAGATCATGAGGCGTACAGGAGCAGTTAAGGGTGTGTTGTTACAGTGATTTGTTACACCACAACGCTGTTACATCATGATGTTGTTACAGACCCGCTAGATGAAATGTTGTTACAGATGTACCGCTGACTGGATATCGTCAATGTTTGATGTTGACCTACCCTCTATTGTTGTTACGCTACAGCTGTGATTTTCCACAATGGTTGTAGGAGTCATTAGGGATTGTATATTAGGATAACAGCCTCTAGGCAGTTTTGATTGTAATATATATTCTTCCAGCCAGAATTTTTATTAATAATTGGTTGTAACTATATGTATTCTACTTTGATCAACATGAGAATGATAAGATTCTCATGAATTATCCATCCCTCATTTTTCTGAAGATGTAACCATTATATAATTCTCAACCCTTGAGCTCGAAAGGTTAGCTGACGCAAAAAAACTGAATCCGGACTCCTCTAAGGAGAGATGGTCACTGTAGCTGTGGTCCTGTTAGCGTTTTCCTTGTCAAACCCTGTTCTTTGA
>JAXQQM020074795.1:0-123630 GCA_034641835.2 Pinus albicaulis
AATCCAAGCATCTTCATAATCACTCTTAATATAAGAGGAAAGTTGGATTGCTGGTGAAGAAGTGAAGACATATTCTGAGTCATTATCATCTTGATCTTGATCATTTGCAAACTGTGCTGAAGGCTGTTGAAACTTAGAAATTTTATTAATAGATGTGCGACAATCTGAAGCATAATGACCAACTCTGTTACATCGCCTGCAAACAATTTGACTCAAATCGGTGCCTCTTCCTTGAGACTGTCCTCTGCCTTGAGATTGTCCTCGACCTCTGATTTTTCCTCTGTTTTGAGATTTTCCTCTCCCTGGATTCTTTCCCGTGCCTCTGTTTTGATTGTTGCCTCTGCCTTGAGAATTGTTTCTGCCTAAATTGGAGACTCTGTTGGAGTTGTTTCCTCTGTGTTGGTTGCGACCACGACCTTGCGCTTCTTGATTTTTATTAAAATTACCTTTTCCTTTGTTTTTGGAATTGTCAGCTGAGGAGTTGCTAGTACTGGCTTCTGTGAGAAAAACATCTTCACCAACTTTCTTTTTCTTCCCAAAAGTTTTATCATGTTGAGTCAACATTTCGCAGAGCTCATCAAACTTTAGCTTTTCTAACTTTCCAGTTAGCTGTAGAGTTTCCAAAAAATGTGTGTAGGAAGAAGGAAGCCCAGCAATTAAAATTGTGACCATAAAAATATCATCAACTTCTTGAAAACCGGCATTAACAATTTCCTGCTTAATATTATTAAGTCTGGAGATGTATTCAATAATATCTCCTTCTTCAGTCAATTTTTGATGCAACAATTTTAATTGTAGGTCAACTCTTTTTGATTGAGGCTGAGTATCAAACAACTCTTTAAAAGTTCTCAAAGCAGACCAAGCATCTTTAGCATTTTCGATATGGACATACATTTCATCATTGACAGAGGATTTAATGAGAGCTAATGCTTTGGCATTTTTAACTTCCCATTTTGCTAGCACAGCTGCATCTGTAGGTTTATTTGGCTTTACATCTCCATCACAAATATCATGCCATAGTTCATTATAAACAAGAGTGCTTTCGATGAGGCGTTGCCATGTTTTGTAAGATTTTGAGCCTTCAAGTTTGTCGGAATCAGAAAAGAAATTAATCAACTTAGACATTGTAGTGTTAAGACTTCACACCACGAATCAAGCTCCAAAAAAAAATCAAGATGCGCAACACAACAACAACACATGACGCAAAAGAAACGAACTATCGGGGCTTGGCCTTGACCCTCGAATATTTGTCGAAATAGGAGAAAATTGACTGAGCTTTGCACTTGGCTCTAGTCAATTTCTCAAATATTTACAAGGCAACTTTCAAAATTTGACTTTTACAATAGTGCTCTTGCACAATCCTGGTAAAAAAATTACCCCCCCCCTCAAAGTAAAATTACTTTGAGTCACACTTATCTCTCCAGAAACAAATTACAATGCACAAATCTCCTTATTACTCCAAAAAATTACAACATCCTAATTACTCCAATTACAAAAAATATTCCAATATTCTTAAAACAATCTACTTATTTCTCCAAATACAAAGTTCCACCTTATCGCTCCAATTATGATTTCAATTACAAATCACAATTAAAAAAAAACTCCAATTACAATGTGAACCATTGACTCCAAATACACTTTATGCTTGAAATAATTTAAAACGCTGGTTAGAACCAAATGATTTAAAACGCTGAGGAAAATGGTTAGCTGAACGCTGGTTCTTAAACTTTAACTGAACGCTGGTTCTTAATCGTAGCTTGGCTGGATTTTAACTGAACGATGGTTCTTACACTTTAACTGAACGCTGGTTCTTAATCGTAGCTTGGCTGGCTTTTAACTGAACGATGGTTCCTACACTTTAATTGAACGCCGGTTCTTAATCGTAGCTTGGCTGTCTTTTAACTAAACGCTGGTTAAAATGCTGATTTGAACGAACCAAACTACGTGCTTCATTTCTAGGCGGAAATAGCTGTGTTCTTCATTTCGTGCTTCTCAAGCTGCGTGCTTCATTTATGGGCGGAAATAGCTGTGTGCTTCATTTCGTCCAGCCAGTTCTCCTCTTTCTCAAGCTGCGTGCTCTTTAATCGTTGCTTTCAACATTAAAATACAACAAAAAGAAACATTGTTTCTTTAACTTTCAACGCTGCTATTTAAGACACTAAATAGCGGACCAAATTAAATCGTTGTTTCAACGCTGTTCTTAATGTAAAATCGATTTGCAAGAAAGTGCAGAATCGATGTTCAGAATCGATTCATTACACACTATGCAGAATTGTTGCAGGGGCAGAGGACGTGGGCGTGGAAGGGTGATTGGCAGAGGATTACAATGCAGAAAACGTGAATCAATGGATGTAAATTGATGCCACATATAAATTGAAAGTGCAGAATAAATGTGCAACGACGCTTTCCCTTTTTTACTTCACTCAAACAATTTGAAACAGAAAATTCACATAGATTTTGCATTTTCCTTTTAAAAAAAAAAATGATTTTAGAATTTGTAGATCTAAAATCAATAAAAAACATTTGAAAATTTCATACCAATCTTTTGCTGATCACTTCAATGGAGTTGAGTTTTCCATGACCTGATAGAGCTGGAATCTCCTCCTCACAACGTTACCATGGCTCTGATACCACATGAAAGTGCAGAAGTGTCCTTAGACACACAACTTTATTGATCAAGCAAAAAGATTACATAGAAAATTACAGGAGTTTACACACGTAAACTCACACTCTCACATTCTCTCATTACACATTACAATGAAAATAGGAAACTAACCTATTTGTAAGCTCTATGTTCTAACTTAATCTAGTTATGGATCACTTGGAAAATAAACAAGTGTCCATTTACAATAAATGAGCTTCTAACCACTCTACTAACTTCACTCCTAACTTAGAGCCTAGGAAATGACTCTTTTCTAGAGTCCTAATTTTTAATAACAAATTTCTAATTCTAAATATCTCAAAGATTTATTAAATATTCTAGAATAATTATTAATTTAATATCTTAAATTAATAATTATTTTATTCAAACTTTATATCCTATGATAATATTTATTTTTGGATCATCTAACAAATTGGTCTTTGTAATCATGTTGGATTGCATAGTGGAGGCAGGCTATTGTGAGGCATAAAATTGGCTTAGGCATTTGCTAAATTTCTGCATGACAGTGTGAGACAATTGTATATTATAGTGAGAGCTTTTGGAGTAGAGTTTTGTATGAGATTGTTTCCTGATCCATGATATATACATAATATATGATAGTGGGGTTTTTATCTTTATTCTTTCCCGGTAAGCATCTATGTTATGTGTGAATGGTCTTTCTTAATGTGTTTGCAATTGGCGATCGTGTTTTAAATTTCCGCAAGAATTTTTGTAGATTTGATTATGTATTTAACAGTGGAAAATAATTGTTAGATCAGGAGAATCCAGGCAATACATATTTTTATTAAAATTTATACATGGTATCAGAGCACAGAAGATTGCAATTTTGAAGCAAGAGTTGAGTTTGTTGGTGGAAACAATTCGAATTTGCTGCAAGAATTTCTTGGTGTGACAGTTGAGTAAACAATAAAATGGATTTCAATGGCTTGCGGATAGAGTATGCGCTCGAGGGTTGCTCGAACTACATTTCCTGGAAGGACAAGATGGAGACGGTGCTTGAAGACAATGGCTTGAAGGAATTCATCGACATTGATGTTCCTAAGCCCACTTCGATGGATGCTGCATTACTTGATGCATGGAAAAAGAAAGTAGTGAAGGCAAGAAGGATTCTGTTGGAAGGTGTACGAGACCATATTGTCTCAATTCTTCATGGGAAATCCACTCCATATGATATGTGGAAGGCTTTGAAAGATATTTTCCAAAGAAGCAGTGACCATAGGAAATTGTCGCTGAAGGATAAACTCAGAAAGATCAAGATGGAAAAGGGCGACAATATTCCAAAGTATCTCAAAAAGTTTGTCCAATCTCGGGATGAACTGGGGATTGTGGGAATCACTGTTGTTGATAATGATTTGGTGAACTTGGCTCTCTTGGGAATTCCTAAGAGTTGGCACAGTTATGAAGACTCTGTCAACGGACGGGAAATATTTCCGGATTGGGAACGATTGTGGTCGGATCTAGTGTAGGAGGAGTTCAGGTGGAACACCAGAGATGGCTCTTCATCAAAGCATGACGATGAAGAGGATTGTGCTTTGGCTGCCAAGGCAAGGGAAGGGAAGGGGAAGAAATTCCACTCAAAATCCGAGTCTAAAGGCAAGAAGCTGGATTTTTCCAAGGTGAAGTGTTTTCACTGTCACAAACATGGGCATCTCGCCACTAACTACCCACATAAGAAGAAGAAAAAGAAGGTTGTTGGAGCTGCAGCTGGTGAGGTCCTTGCCTCACAATTTGAACTTGATTTCTCTTTGATCGCATGCTAGGTATCAAGCGTAATGGGATCAGTGTGGTATCTTGATAGTGGTGCTTCCTTCCACATGATGGGAGATAAGGAGCTTTTCAGTGACTTGGAGGAGAAAGATCTCGAAATGCATATAAATATGGGCGATGATGGACGATATAGTGCGACCGACACTGGTACCATTACCTTTGAGAGGGAGTCAGGTAAACCATTTCAATTGAAAGATGTTATGCATGTTCCAGGTCTGAAGAAAAACTTGGTCTCAGTCGCGATGTTGGAGGACAAAAGCTATGACGTTGTTTTCAGTGATGGAAAAGCTTTCCCGCGACATAAAAAAATGGGTCAAGCTAAGAGGATAGGGATTTGAGTCAAGAATATCTACAAGCTGGAGGTAGAAGGCTGCGCTGCCATGATGGGCAAGGCAGAAAAAGTGGTGAGCCGGGATGAGGGCGAATTATGGCACATGTGATTGGGCCATCTTCATCACGGAGCCTTGAAAGTCATGCAGCAAATATCTACTGGAATTCCAATGGGAAAACTTGCTCAGTTAGATCAGTGCAAGGGTTGCACCATCGGGAAGTATGTAAAGTCCACCTTTCATGAAAAGGAGAACCATGCTTCGGTGATCCTAGAGAGAGTTCACACAGACTTATGTGGACCATTCTCAGTTGCTTAAAAAAAAAACACAGGTATTATATTATTTTTGTTGATGAATTTTCTCGTAAATTCTAGATATTCTTCATGCAGAAGAAGGATCAAACATTCTCAAATTTCTATGAGTTTAAGGCATTGGTTGAGAAAGATTCGGGGAAGCAAGTGAAGGCTCTGTGGAGCGATAATGGTGGAGAATACATCTCGAACGAATTCAAATACTTCTATAGAAAAAAAGGAATTCGAAGAGAAATCATAGCGCCTCATAACCCACAGAAAAATGGGGTCGTGGAGAGGAAGAATAGAGCGATCGTGGGTGCAGCACGAGCAATGCTGCATGATCAGGGCCTACCAATGAGTTTGTGGGTGGAAGCATGCAACACTGCAACTGATGTGCAAAACTGTTGTCCTCATAGAGTACTTGGCATGAGTACACCTGAAGAAGCTTTCATTGGTAAGAAATCAGATGTTTCTCACTTTAAGATTTTTGGCTTATCTATTTATGTGCACGTGGCCAAGAACGCTAGGAAGAAGCTAGAGCCGACTGCTAAAGTTGGGATATTTGTGGGGTACATAGAAACACCCCATACTTATCGTGTGTATTTTCCTAATAGTAAGATGACTGTTATGTGATAGGATATAACATTCGATGAGGGGAAATCCATGCGGTTGTCGCTTGAGAGGGAGCTAGACTTGCATGCAGAGGAGGAACTGTTGGTTCCCAAAGATGAGTCTCTAGATGTGGATCAGCCACAGGAGGAGGTTCATAGAGTGGAGGTGTCCACTCATGCAGAGCCAAACATCATAACCTGAAAAAGGCATACCAGAGAAGTTGAGGGGCTGAAACTTGATGCTGCACAGAATGTAGGAGTCCATACTTCATAGTGCAGACAAAGGTAGTCTCATGACTAATTCACTAAATACATGGCTCTCATGAGAAAATTTATTATGATTGAGCCATCTTCCTTTCAGGAAGTAGTGCAGGAGCCCACATGGGTAGATGCAATGGTGGAGGAGTATGTCTCCATTGTCAGAAACAATGCTTGGGAAATTGTTCCAAGGCAGGTTGATAAATCAGTGGTAGGTTCAAGATGGATCTACAAGGTAAATCAAGCTGCTGATGGGAGTGTTGAGAAATACGAGGCCAGATTTGTGGCCCGGGGCTTCTCGCAGATTGAGGGAATTGATTATGAAGAAACCTTTGCACCTGTTGCATAGTATTCTTCCAGAAGGACCATCCTTGCTCTCTTAATGTAGATGGGTTGGAAAATTCATCAGATGGATGTGAAGACTGTGTTCCTTAATGGGGTCATCGAGGAAGAAGTGTACATTGAGCATCCTGAAAGATTTGAGATCTTTGGCAATGAGTCACATGTGTGCAGACTCAACAGAGCGATGTATGGGCTGAAGCAAGCACCCCATGCTTGGTACACTCGGATAGACAACTATTTCACCAGACTTGGCTTCACCAAGAGTGAGGCAGATGCAAACATATACCAAATTGTGGTGGAGGGTAAGCTTTTAATCATTGTTCTTTATGTTGATGATGCAATACTGACTGGTGATGAGCAGTTGATACAGTCATGCAAGGAGGACCTTGCAAAGGAGTTCGAGATGAAGGATATGGGCATCCTTAATTATTTCCTTGGATTGGAAATATGACAGCGAGATGGTGAAATTTTGTGTCTCAAGGCAAGTATGCAAGGGAGATATTGGGTAAGTTTCACATGGAGAGCTGCAAACCCATGGATACTCCTCTTCCAGGAAACTAGAGGAAAGAGGACACTACATATATAAAGGTAGTGGATTCTACTGTCTATCGACCCGATTCGTGGTTCCCCTAATATGTTAGTGAATACAAAATTCAGGCATACTGTCTGGTGAACAAATTAGTGAGCGATGGTTAAGCCTGCCAAGCTCTTTTGGAAGGTGGGCAGACATCTTGGGGTACACAGGCACATACGAGTATGGCTTGTGGTATGAACGGACGGATGAGGTGAGATTTGTTAGAAACTTCATGGATGTGTTGGCAATATAATGCAGAGTGTTTGCCTTGATGGCAACCCACTTAATAAAGATGATGGAAACCTACTTGATGGAAACTGACTTGATATACTAATTAATGATGTAAATATGATGTGTCTTCAGAGCAACTCAGATGTAATGATGGAAGGAATTCTAGTATGTGCTAGACCAATGATGAAAAGTGTGTGTCTCAAGGCACACGTGGGTTTGTCTAGGAGAAGTAGTGTATGCACGCGGGAAAGTACGTGCCAAGTCGCATATGCTCAATTGCGCTCTAAAAGTGTAAAACTAGGGGTTACTACCATGGTATTGACCCATTGTATCGAGCGTTGGGTTGTCTATTTGACCCCGTCTAGGAATACCATCGGAAGAGGTGTGGTTTTGGCTCATGGTATTGATAAAGGGTAAACATATAAAAGGAGAATAAAATAATTGTGCAAAGGGTGTGCAAGTGTCGGGGCTTTAATGAATACTTCACTCTGAAGTATATCCGCACAGTTGAACTCTGCTCTTAATTGATAGATATGAATCTACGATGCATCTATGAACATGGTGAAGGTAAAAGATCTTTAGATCTAGAAATGGTGAATCTCTTGGATGATATGAAAAGAAGTGATGAAGGCCTGACGCAAATCTGCTGAAGAACTTGAAGAAATCTGGGTAAGTTCATAGATCTGATCTGTTGTGCAAAGTTTATCTTTTAGGATCTATAAAATTGATTAATGACAGTATCATGGATACATTCAACAAAGTTGCATATGGACAGTTAGAGTCATTTTGGTAAAATGCACAGATGTATACGCGGGTTCACTTCACAAAAAGCGCGTATATACGCGGGTCTGATTAAATAAAAGCGTGTATGATATTTGATCTTATGGTTGCTCAAGGTTGAATGTGTTTCTGCATATTTATTCTAAAGTCTGGGTTATCTCTGATATTCTGGTTACAGTGGTTTCACTGTTCTGTTTGATGCATTGGGAAAAGGTTGTTTATTGACTTGAGTAAAGGGTTGTGTTGGAGTTGTTTGATCCAGTTTGAAAATTGATGAAACGTGGTCTGCAGTGGATCTGAGGGTTGAAACCTTCAGTATGTTATCTTTCGACTTTTAAATGAACTGTATTCTATGGAGATGGTAATCGTGGGGGAGAGAAATTTGGTAATGACAGAAGTTGCTAGTCGCTCGGAGGAAGAATTTAGTAAGCAGAGAAAGGTTGTAACCTTACTGTAATTGGGTGCACAAATCACAGTGATTTTTGTTCATGTTGTGAAAGTTTTCTTAATAATAAAGATTGAAAGGCGAAACGACGCTTGTTGATGGTTTTCTCACGAATTGAGTTCCACCTAAAAATCTTGGTGTTCATGTGTTGCTTGTAACTGATGAATTGATACATTGTTCCTTATTTCTGGCCTGCAAAATATCTGATGAATGAGTAATGCAATGATCTAAGTCAAGAAATAAATATGAAATTAGATCATGGATATACATGATTACTGTGGCGTCAAATGTGTAGCTAGTTGGATGAAGAAAATGGCGTGGGTTTCGAAAAGAAACAAAGATTTTATTGTGCTAAATACTGATTCACCCCCCCCCACTCAGTATTTTTCCCAACAATTGGTATCAGAGCGGGTCCTTCTGAAAAAGCTTAGCCGCTAGAAGGAAGATCAAGCAAGATGAGCAATCAAGATGGAACAGCATCTATCAAGCCTCCGCTCTTTAACGGAAGCAATTTAATCTTCTGGAAAATAAGGATGAGATCCTATCTTCAGTCTATGGGAGCAGATATATGGGCCATTGTTGAACAAGGATATCAATATCCAGTCGCAGTACCAACAGATCCGACGGAAAAGAAGAATTATGAAACAAATGCAAAGGCGGTCAATGCACTATTGGGAAGTTTAACTGAATCAGAATTTGTCAAGGTTATGCAGCTAAATACAACAAAGGCAATATGGGACAAAATCATCCTAAGTTATGAAGGTGATGCAAAGGTAAAAAGTGCAAAACTCCAAACTCTCAGAATTGAATATGAAAACTTGAGAATGCATAATGATGAGAGTATTGCTAGTTTCTTTTTACGTCTTGATGATATTGTCAATCGTATGAGAAACCTAGGAGAAATAATAGCAGAATCTACTTTGGTTGAGAAAATCTTAAGATCACTAACAACAAAATTTGAATCAAAAGTCTCTGCCCTTGAAGAAAAACAGGATCTTCAAACTCTTACTGTGGTGCAACTTCATGGCATACTGACTGCATATGAAATGAGGAGAGGAGGACCATCTGAAGTCAAAGAAGTTGTTTTTAAAGCTTCTACAAAGGGGAAAGAAGTTCAAAAAGCAGAAGGATCTGGATATATCTCAGAAGAAGATGAGGAAAATTTTGTAAAGAAACTTCAACTTGGCACATGACGGTTCAGAGGTAAGCTTCCTTTCAAATGTTTTGATTGTGGAAGAGTTGGTCATTATGCTACTAAGTGTCCTTATAAAGAAACATCTGCAAAAGGGAAGGAACTAGCAAGAAGGAATAAGCACCGGTCTAGCAAAAGTTACTACACTCATGAAGACAGTGATGGGTTCTCTGGTAGTGAGGAAGAATGTGAACAAAATCTTAGACTTCTCATGGCATTTGAATCTAAAGATGAAAAGGATACTTTTGTGGATGCTCTAGAGGACAATGATTTCCTTGAAGAAAACAATCAACTCAAAATACGCTTAGAAGAATGTAAAATTCTCTTAGAAGAAAAGAAAATAACCATAGAGACTCTGGAAAATCAGGTTGAAGAAGCAAAGAAACACATTGAGAAATTAGAATGTGAAGTGGTAAGTCAAAGAAAAGAATCTGAGAAAGTAAAGGCTCTGAATCTTAGATTTGCTAAAGGATCTGAAACCTTAGATGATATTATCAAGGTACAACGTTCTCCTCTTATAAAGACAAGTCTTGGATATACTGGAGAATCCTCTCAGGCTTCAGCACCAAATTATCTAAAAGCAGCTACAGTTGGTTTACTACATTCAGCCACTCAGCAAGGGAATAAAGAATCTTTACAGGTAAAGCATGATCATCACAATTCAAGGAACACTAACAGGGATTTCTTTCAAAGAAGCTACAACCAACAGGTAAATTCAAATAGAAGATTTCATGATCGCAAAAATTTCTACTTCAATGGACAATGTTTCTCATGTCACAATTTTGGTCATAAAGCTATTCAATGTGTTGCCTATAAAACCATCATGACAAGAGAAGCAAGAAAGAAAAGGATGGATATTGAACCAAAGAAGAACACCTATAACAACTTTTCTCCTCTTCAAAATGAAGTTTAATGTGCTTATTGCAATAACTTTGGCCATGAAGAATCTGAATGCAGGAGCAAAGTCCAGCCAAAACAACATTTTCCTTCAAGTTCCAAAGTATGGAAAAAGAAGGAATTATAGGTTGAAAATTGTGGGATAGCGTTATTTGCAGAAGGTGAAGAAAATCAATGGTACATTGATAGTGGGTGCTCAAGACACATGACAGGTGACAAAAGCAAACTTCTTGCATATAATGCTATAGAAAAGGAAAAGAAAGTTACATTTGGAAATGATACTCCTGCTGTAATTAAAGGAAAAGGGTCCGTGTTTCTAAAAGAAAAGGTGAAGGCTAATGATGTCATGTATGTGGATGGATTAAGACATAACCTGTTAAGTGTAAGTCAAATGTGTGATCAAGGAACTGAAGTTGTCTTTAGTTCAAAAGAATGTGTGGTACGTGATCTTGATACAGGTAAAACCATTATCAAAGGAAAGAGAACTCCAAGCAACTTGTATGTATTGAAAAAATGCAAAGATCAATTTTACTTGAGTAAATCTTTAGAAAATTGGCTATGGCATAGAAGGCTGGGGCATCTAAGCTTCTCTCAAATCAACAAATCAAGCAGAATTAAAGCAGTTCTTGGTCTTCCCGATATTAATCTACCAGAGAGCATCATGTGCAAATCTTGCCAATTCGGTAAACAGACCAGAGTACAATTCAATGCGAAAGAAGGTTCATCAAATAGGCCTCTTGAACTCGTTCATACTGACATATGTGGACCTATGAGGAAAAAGTCACCATGTGGAGAAGAATACTATATCTTATTTATTGATGATTTCTCTAGAATGTGTTGGATTGGGTTGCTTAAACACAAAGATGAAGCATTTGAGAAATTTCAGATCTTCAAAGCTTTGGTTGAAAATGAATTAGATCTAAAAATCAAGTGTCTTAGATCTGATCGAGGAGGAGAATATACATCAAATGAATTCTTTGAATTTTGTAAACAACATGGCATAAAAAGACAGTTCTCTGTAGCAGGCACTCCACAACAAAATGGCGTAGCAGAAAGAATGAATAGAACAATTCAACAAATGGCTAGAGCTATGCTTGATGATTCTGGAACTCCTGAAATGTTCTGGGGAGAAGCAGCACATACAGCAGCAAATATTCTCAACAAGGCACATGTTCGGGTGAATAGTGACAAAACTCCATATGAACTCTGGTATGGTAATTCTCCCTCTGTAAAGAATTTTAGAATTTTTGGAAGTAAATGCTTTATCAAAAATAATGATGAAAAGCTTGGCAAGTTTGAACCTAGATCAGATGAAGGGATACTTCTTGGTTACTCATCTACAAGAAGAGCTTACAAATGTTACAATAAAGGCTTCGAAAGATTGTTGAATGTATTGATGTTGTCATTGATGAGTCTCCTGCAGCCCCTAAAGAAGAAAAACAAACAACAGAAGAATATGATGGTGACTATTGTCCTTCTACATCAAATAGGAATGATATAGACAGTGGATCCAATGAAGAACCTGAAGATGATTTATCTGAAAAGGCTCCTTCCAGATATGTTCAAAAGAATCATCCATAATCTCAGATTTTGGGAGATAAGGCATCAGGTGTACAAACAAGAAGGACTCTTGTAGGATCCTCTAGCTATCTGGCATTTCTATCCACCATTGAACCTCACAATTTCAATCAAGCTAGCAAAGATGAATGTTGGGTTCAAGCCATGAATGAAGAGCTTGATCAAATTGAAAAAAATGACACTTCGGAATTACTACCAAGACCTCATAACAAAAATTTCATTGGAACTAAATGGATATTCAAAAACAAGTTAAATGAAAATGGGGATGTCATAAGAAATAAAGCTAGACTTGTTTGCAAAGGGTATACTCAACAAGAAGGTATAGACTTTGAAGAAAATTTTGCTCCTGTAGCTAGACTTGAAGCCATAAGAATGTTTCTTGCTTTTTCAAGTTTTCAACAAATCAAAGTTTATCAAATGGATGTTAAATCTGCCTTTCTCAATGGTGATCTAGAAGAAGAAGTTTATATAGAACAACTAGAAGGATTCATTTTGGGAAATGATGAAAATCTTGTTTGTAGACTTAAAAAGGCTCTATATGGTCTCAAACAAGCTCCAAGGGCATGGTATTATCGCCTTGACAAATATCTTCATCAACAAGGATTTTCCAAGGGGTCTGCTGATAGCAACTTATACACAAAAATTGAAAATGATAAACTATTGATTGTGGTTGTATATGTTGATGATATCATTTTTGGAAGTAATGAAGAATCTATGAGTCAGAAATTTTCTTATGTCATGCAGCAAGAATTTGAAATGTCTTTACTTGGGGAACTAACATTCTTTCTTGGCTTGCAAGTGCATCAAACTGCAGATGGTATATTCTTATCACAAGAAAAATGCCTTAAGAAAATTCTGAAGAAGTATGGCATGGAAGAGTGCAAACCTGTAAGTACACCAATGATAACCAGATGTAATCTCAGTTCTCATGATGATTCTCCCATGGTGAACCAACCAGATTACAGATCTATGATAGGAAGTCTTCTTTATCTCACTGGGACTAGACCAGACATTATGCATGCAGTTGGGATTGTTGGACGATTCCAAGCTAATCCAAAAGAATCTTACCTTCAGGCTGTCAAAAGAATATTCAAATATCTGCAAGGAACTCAAGACTTTGGACTATGGTATCCAAAGAATGATGATCTTACTCTTCATTCTTATACTGATGCAGATTGGGCTGGAAAAGTTGATGATTGGAAAAGCACTAGTGGTGGTTCATTCTATATGGGGCCCCGGTTCGTATCTTGGTTCAGCAAGAAGCAAAGCTCTGTTGCCTTATCTACAGCAGAAGCAAAGTATGTGGCTGCAGCATCATGTTTCACTCAACTTCTTTAGATGATGCAAACCTTACAAGATTTCCAAATCAAATGTTCACCTCCTATTTCCATTATGTGTGATAATACAAGTGACATGAGTATCTCAAAGAATCCTGTTATGCATTCCAAGACCAAGCACATTCCCATCAAGTATCATTTCTTACGTGAACAAGTGCTTGAACAAAAGGTGAAGTTGGAGTATGTTCCCTCCATGCTGGGAGCAGTCTCTGCCATGCAGAGGATCAGATCTGATTAAAATTATGAAGATTAATTTGGATACGCGGGTTTCCGGAAAGACAGTCGCGTATATACGGGAGTTCATGGACAGAAAACCGCGTATGTGCGGTTGCTGAAAATTTTTCTGGGTCAGCATTTCTTCAGCACAAGCTATGGTGCTGTTTGGTATCTCTGATGATTTTTGAAGTCTCTGGTGGTATTTCGGCTCTTATATTTCTATTTCATTCTCTGATTTTGGGTGAAGATGCCTTGATGATGTGCTGTTGAAAGTGTTCAGGATGCACATATTCAGGGGGAGCATTAGCCTTGCTGAGAATAATGCATTGTTGACATTATGATGATTCTGAATTGTGATTTCTCTCTTGAGATCCTTTAGTCTTGGGTATAAAGATTCATATTTGTAATTTGATGAAAAGGTCATGTTGAAACTTATGATGTAAATTGTAATATTCAGTCATGTAAGGACTTGTTCAATGTGTAAACCCACTTGGTTGGGTAATTGAGTCTCCTCTGTAAATCCACTTGGTTGGATCTTTGATGTAAGTATGAGTCCTTGGTGATAGGAAGGTCATAGAGTCATGTACTTCATTGAAAAACATGTTTGAAGATCCGGCATGAACTCAGGGGGAGCATGGCAACTTCAGTGCACATCAGATTTACAGTGCTCTTCTTTCGACATGAGAAGAAAAACCTTGTGTTGGTGTTGATCCGCCCCTTGCCCTTGATGTCAAAGGGGGAGAGTGACATGGTGTTTGAATAGGGGGAGAATTTCATTATGCTTAATGTATCTATCTGTTGTGATCAAACACCATCATGGTTGCCATCAAGTCCAAAGGGGGAGATTGTTGGCAATATGGTGTAGAGTGTTGTCCTTGATGGCAACCCACTTAATAAAGATGATGGCAACCTACTTGATGAAAGTTGTACTTGATGGAAACTGACTTGATATACTAATTAATGATGTAAATCTGATGTGTCTACAGAGCAGCTCAGATGTAATGATGAAAGGAATTCCAGTATGTGCTAGACCAGTGATGAAAAGTGTGTGTCTCAAGGCATACACGGGTTTGTCTAGTAGAAGTAGCGTATGCATGCAGGAAAGTACGTGCCATGTCGCGTATGCTCAATTGCGCTCTAAAAGTGTAAAACGAGGGGTTACTACCATGGTATTGACACATTGTATTGAGCGCTGGGTTGTCTATTTGATCCCGTCCAGGAATACCATCGGAAGTGGTGTGGTTTTGGCTCATGGTATTGATAAAGGGTAAACCTATATAAGGAGAAGAAAATAATTGTGCAAAGGGTGTGCATGTGTCTGGGCTTTAATGAATACTTCACTCTGAAGTATATCTGCATGGTTGAACTCTGCTCTTAATTGATAGATCTGAATCTATGATGCATCTATGAACATGATGAAGTTTCAAGATCTCTAGATCTAGAAATGGTGAATCTCTTGGATGATCTGAAAAGAAGTGATGAAGACCTGGCGCAAAATCTATTGAAGTAATTGAAGAAATCTAGGTAAGTTTGTAGATCTGATCTGTTGTGAAAATTTTATCTTTTACAGATCTATACGCAGGTTCAATTCGTGAAAAGCGCGTGTATACGCGGATCTGTTTCAACAAAGTCGCGTATGGACAGTTAGAGTCATTTTGGTAAAATGCACAGATGTATACGCGGGTTCACTTCACAAAAAGCGCGTATATACGCGGGTCTGATTAAATAAAAGCGTGTATGATATTTGATCTTATGGTTGCTCAAGGTTGAATGTGTTTAACATTTTGAAATGGATTGCTCCTAAATGTTACGGTTACGGTGGTTTTATTATTTGATGGGTAGGCAAAAGACATTGTTGTTGATAAAAGGGTTGTGTTGGAGCTGTTTGATCTAGTTTGAAAATTGATGAACGTGGTCTGCAGTGGATCTGAGGGTTGAAACCTTCGGTATGTATGTATAGAATCTTCTTGTCGATGAAAGGCACGGGTGGAATACACGGTGGCTGGCCCCTTCCGGAGAGGCGGTAAACGAAAGCGAGGGGGGTTGTCTGTTCGAGAAGAGGTGCCGTGGCGAAAGGACTGTGGCGCTGCACGGTGGGTGCTATCGTGCGCGCGTAGTGCGCACCGGTACGTATTTGTAGACAACGCACCGGGGAATTGAAGGGGCGAACGACAGTGGTTTTCTCCCGAATTGGGTTTCCACCTAAAAATCCTGGTGTTCATGTGTGTTGCTTATGTGTGATGATTATTTTGTTCTTTCTACCTCTGTTTACTGCTTTCTAAAACATCTTATGAATGAGTAATGCATTGATCTAAGTCAAGAACTAAATGCATAATTAGATCACTGGATATACACAAGTTCTGTAAAGAAAATCCGCGTATATACGCTAGTTGGATGAAGGCAAGTAGCGTATGGGTTTTTAATAAAGAAATAAAAAAGTTTGTTATGCTAAATGCGGTTACCCCCCTCTAGGTATTTTCCTAACATGATGCAGATTGGGTGGGAAGCCCAACAGAGAGAAAGAGCACATCAGGATGGGTCTTCAGTATCGGATCTACAGTTGTTTGTTGGTACAATAGGAAACAGAGATCCGTGGCACTCAATTCAGTGGAAGCGAAATACATGGCAACAAGTCAAGCTGCATGTGAGGCTATTTGGATGAGAAAGATCCTGGTTGGTTTGTTTGGTTCTCATTTAGATCCTACAGTGATTCATTTTGATAATCATAGTTGCATTAAAATCTCGATTAATCCTATGTTTCATGATATATCTAAGCATATAGATATCTGGTATCATCATATCAGAGATTGTGTGCAGCGGAAGATCATGTTGTCGATACATTCTACGGAGGATGAGATAAAATATTTTGAGCGCTCACGAGAGAAAATTTGAATACCATGAAAACGGATCGGGGGTGAATGATAATCCCTTTCTTGTTGAGAAGGGTGTTTGAGATTCAACAAAGATGATTAGTGAAAGGTAAACACCTTCACTAGGTGGAGCCTAGCTATTTTTAGGTGTGTATCTGTTTTAGAACTGAAGAAACAAGTGTATTTATAGTGAGTGTTTATAGATGTTGAAAAATTATATTTATAGATGATGTTCTATTTTTAGATGTATGTACGAAGTCTATTTATAGATGTGTCTGTTTTATAGATGTAGCTATTATTGTCATATTAATAGTTGGACAATAATATTAATGTTCTCATGAACACTTGAAATGGTATGATTGATGAAGCATAATTAGCTAAGAGAAATTTCGAGTTCAAATGTTTGATTTGTTCAGCACATGCAAGTGGACTTAGTTGTAACTGAGTGATTCAAAGTTGTAACAGAGTTGGATGTGTAGTTATGTGAGTTGTAAAGTAGTTTAACTCAGTTAAGTGAGTTAAAATCAGTTGTGCTAATTGTAACTGAAGATACACCAGTGAGAGACTAGTGAATTAAATATTAAATTAATTCACATGGAGTGATCTCACATGCAACTGAATATTTACTACTGTTAACTACATGCATGTCAGATCCAGTGGAGACCCAGTTGAGAGGTAGGTGAAAGGGACAATTGACTATCAGTTGTACTATATTGAATTGCACTCTTGCAAACCAAACACACATTTGATATGCTCATGAGGATTGCGCAGTCAAGGAGGGCATGATTGCATAGAATTGGTCTTTTTAATCATCTTGGATTGTGTAGTGGAGGCAGGCTGTTGTGAGGCAGAAAATTGGCTAAGGCATTTGCCAAATTTCTAGATGACAGTGTGAGACGATTGTATATTGTACTAAGAGCTCTTGGAGTAGAGTTTTGTATGAGATTGTTTCATGATCCATGATATATACATAAGATATCATAGTGGGGTTTTTAGCTTTATGCTTTCCAAGTAAACATATGTGTTATGTGTGAATGATCTTTCTTCATGTGTTTGCAATTGGCGATCATGTTTTAAATTTCCACAATAATTTTTGTAGAAGCTATTCTGTATTTAATAGTGGCATATAATTTTTAGATAAGGAGAATCTAGGAAATACATATTTGTATTAAAATTTCTACAAGATTGGTGGGAGATCATGAGTTGGTACCATATTGATGGTGTTATCACCAGGCTAGAGTAAGTAGGGTTGTTTAATTATCAACCTAGTACAACTATTTCAAACCACTTTTGAATGGAAGTTATCCATTCTAATTAAAGAGGGCTCTCTCAAATAAAACAATGGAATACTCAACATAAAATCTATATTGTAGATGGCTAAATACGTTTATATTTTATGTGGTTTTTGCAGGTGGAAGAGTGTATGATGGCTACTGTTTTCTGGATAAATCCCTCTTGCGGAAAAGAGTGATCTCCCTAGTATCCCAATATATAACTAGAAAAAAACAACCATTTGAATACCACTTTCTATAAACTATTAGCATTCAGATTATTATAATTTAGAAATGAGGAGGTTATGCTCCTACCTTTCAATGAGACGTTTGATGTAGACCTTTGTCTTTCGCTGGCAAAGAAATTCTTCAATGCTGAGAAGAACCTGCAATCACAAACATGCTACAGATCAAAGCACTTGCAATATATACTAATAAAAAACACTAGTTCAACTTAATGATCAAGGAGATTAAGTATTGACATTGTTTCAACAAGTCTAAAAACAACACAATGAGAAAAAGAGATCCATATGTATTATCAAGGATAAAAAAAGATCAATCTTACAATCTGAGCCTTGATGTTGTACAGATTTCTCCCATATGTCTACGCAATTGTGCTCCTTGGTTTGACAAGCCTTCCTCTCTAGAATGACTAACATAGATTTATCGTCAATGAAATATTGTGTACAAAGGTGTGATATTCAATGTACAATTATATGTTAAACTAATTACAACAAGTACAATATTTGATGTACTAAGTAAATTGTAAATTATACCAACTACCCTAACCCTAAAAATTCAACTTAATTTATAGAGAGATTGAGAAGGTTTCAGATCCATCAAGAGAGGATGAGTGCTTTAATGAAGGGATTAGGGTTCCTTAATCCAAGGGGAAAAGTCCCATGAGTGGAGGGATATAGCTCGAACTGGTGCAACTCTAGAGGCTTCTAGTTGGAAGAATATTTGCCCAACTAGGCTTCTAAAAGTTACTTTTTCATGTTTACTTCCTTTTACGGGGGTGTGAAATTTTTATTGGCGAACAAATCGGTGATCACCGTGACTTATAGAAGAAGTATTAGTGCATGCACGAGAAATGACCACAAAAAGTGCACAGGTAACCTTTTAAGGGGTTTTAAATATATTTTTTAGTTTCCAAGACTTGGTTCAGGAACATGGATGTTTTTGACTTCTAAGGAAGCACGAATATGGATGGCGATAGATCCATGATGATAGTCAAATGTCACGGTGAAAAAATGACGTGTAACAGATTTCCCCCTAAAGTGAGAAGTCTGAGAAAGTTTTCGAGAGAGTGAAGCAACTTATCATTCCAAGGATTGGATTGGAGACACCGGTTGAAAACTTGTAAGAAACATTCAATGCAAATACATATAATCATCATTGAGGTAGGCATTCCCATACTCAGAGAAAAACTAACTGAATGTTCTGGTACATATATGACTTTAGCATTACATAAAAAGTAGACACAGTATGGGCGCAACCATATGTTATGAATAAGTCTGCTGTATCATGAATACATAACTCCTCTCAGCTTGGATGGTTGAAACTATATCCAGGGTCTTGATATCTGCTTCTTGAACTAGTACGAATCTATCCATGTGATTGATTGTTTCGAAGTCGAACATGGTAGAAACCACTTAATTACCGTTCAATGATGAAAACCATTAATAAGTATGAGAGAAACCACTAGTAATGAAAATGGCTCTCAAATTACTTCAATACAATCTATGAAGTGTGAATAAATGATTTTCAGTCGAAGACTCATAGAGTCATTCGATCGAAGGCCAATGATGAAAACCTGTCGTCAAAGGTGAGAAACCCGCCAATATGGCATGTAGATTCCAATGTACTGATAGGATTCTAAATCAACTTTATAGATAATGAGCTGATGTTGATAGAAAGTGATCCATCGTAGGAGGGTTTATGACACAAAACCCCTAGGTCAAGTTTTGAAGAAATGTTTTGCTAGGATTGACTCAGGGATGGTCAACGTGAATGGAGACAAATGTTTGCAATGAATAGAAAATTTTAAATTGTAGTTTCTCTTGAACACATAACACTGTAAATAAATTTGCAACATTTTACTTAAAGATAATACCCAAAACTGGTTGAAGACTTTCAATGAGGTTTGATTAACTGTAAGACAAAAGGATTACCCAACCCAGACACGAGTGCAACAAAGTGTCGTGTTCAAGAGAAACATGCTTCTTTAAAAAAAAAGTATAAAACATGGATTCTTTTTCTCACTCCCCCCCCCCACCATTACTGGTAAGTACCTCTTTATTTTTGTCAAGCTTGAGGAGGATAACATTTTCTTGTCGTGTAATCTCATCCTTTAGACGAGTCCATCTCAATATTTTTAACGAACCCTAAGAAGGAGTGGTTTGGTCCTGTTGTAATCGACATGTCCTGCACTGTTTAGTTTTAATGAGTTCATAATAGGATTAACTCGATGTTTTTCAGTTTTAGGGAGTTAGAAGAAAACCATAAGTAAACTTCATAGTGTTCTTTTTCATAAGTTTAGTATCTCAAACCCGAAAAAGGATAAAATAATGTAGGAGAGAACTATATTAACCATGCTTACTGAACATATACCTTTTTCGTAATTAGTCTAGTTCAGTCCAGAAAAGGGGTAAACTTATACTGAATAGATGTCTGTTCATTTATTTTAACGAGTTCGAATAGTCAAGTTCTCGACGATATTTTCATGTTTAGAGGGTCTGAAAAGGGCTTAAAAGAGGACTCCCAGGTTTCACTTTTTCGTATTTTTTAAGAGCCTGAAAAAGTGACAAAAAGTTTACTCGTTGCCAAACTGATTAGTTTTCAGACACAACCTATTCCCCGCACAAAAACTCAAAAAATTACAATCATTTTCTCTCAATTATGGTAAAAAACATCAAAAGTTTAACTTCTAAAGGTGAAAATAAACAAAATAATATTATTTTATTCATGAAAGCCTATAAAAAGTGGCTAGAAAAAATCATTTTTACGTCTTGATTTTCAGAGCAGTGAAAATGATTTTTTACCATAAACGTTATGGAGTGGATATCGGGAGAACCAACCAACCATTTCACAAACCGTCAATTCCAAGTATTTAATCTCTTCCTTATCTTGCTTTTCATCCATTTACTTATTCAATTTAAGTTTTTAGGTAATTTTTTAGGAAGAAATAAGGTTTTAGAATCCGCCCTCGGGGGTGCGCAGGTTTTTGTGGTAGAACCCGCGCACCCCGATGTTTTTTTAATATTAAACCATCGGGCTGCCTTAGTTTTTATATATAAATCATGTGAAAAAAGACACTGTGTATGAATAAAAACTGCGCAAGCGCCACGGGGTTTTCAAAACCAAATTTCTATCCATAAAAATTGCTCTAAATTCTCCCAATCATGCTTGAGTGGAGAGAAAGAGAGCATGCATTGCATGATAATGAAGCCATGGATAACCCAACAATGCTTCGTGTGCTGAAGAATTGTGGTTTATATAAATTTTGGGCAATACAATGAATGAAATAATAAGTGGAACTGATGGCATAGCTGGTCAATGCCTGGGATGTCCAGGAACAATGCTTCATCACCGGGGTTCACAGGCTTTTGATCGAGATATAGGATATTTATTTCCTCACTGGATTACCCCGAAGAGGAAGAGATATTTCCTTATTTGGGACACGACCAGGGGGACTGCCTACTTCTTATTATATGGTGCAGTATTGCACACAAGATTCACAACTGAAGGATGGGCATATCGACATAAAAACCATCGAATGAATAGACCTTAAGATCATTGATTTTGTAGTTCCCCGATTGTGTGGTAGTGCAATTCCACATGTGGCTTCTAAAGCACAAATGGAGACTGTTGTTGAATGTTATAGGGGAATAATTTTCAACTGGTGTGAAGGAGTGTTGGTCGACATGAAAGGTAAACTCACGAGAGAAAAGAATGGGAATCTTAAGAACTTTGACTATGGAGCCATTCTCATATCTTTCACTTTGGAGATGATTCCACTCCTGGCACGTCAGAAGCCACCAGTGGATCTGACAGGACTGAGGGAACCACACATGTTGCGATGAGTTTCATTAATGGCTCGCCATGGTGGCGATGGTGGTCCTGTGGTTCGATATAATTCTCAGTTTTTTATATGGCTCAGGAGCCAAATTTTCATGATTGAGGCCTTTCCTTATGCAGGGGTTGATTTCAGGGGAAACCTTGACACATCACTTCCACTGGGAACACAGTGGGATGCATCAAGTAAAAGATCTCATTTTGATTTTTTCTGTTATCTAATTTTTGTTTTATTTTTTATCGTCCAATACCGATAAAAACATTAAAATGCAGATGTTGGCCCAACATGACCAGTGGTTATTCGTCGTTTTTACAGACGAGAAGCACAACCTATAGTAGCAGCTCCACCACTAACCGATGCAATAGATACCCTTGTAGAGCTAGAAAAAAACCTAGATAGGTTGACCATTGAAATCCCAAAGACTGGGATGGATGAGTTTCCTCTTAGGTACCAGAGGCATGTGACTGGGGTTCCAGGTCCATTCAGGAGATACCTACACAGAGTGGCACACACTATACTCTGCTACCATGATCAACATCATGGATATCTGATGGTCTATCTAGATTGGAATTTTATTTTTTTATCAGTATATTTAGATCATAAGGTGTTTTAAACCTATGATCATAGGCGATGTAATATTTTTTGACTCGCAACTATTTTGACCTAATGATATTACTACTTTCAATCTCTGAGTATCTTGTTCAATATGGATTGAATATTGTTTTGTTTTACTTTTAATTCTACAAATATATATTTAAAACTTGATTAGCTAATGCATCAACCAATGTGTTTAAAATTCTTGAAAAGTGTTGATATTCAATGTAATTAAAATGTATTTCCAAGAGACGAACCCTTAAAAAAATTATTAACAAAGATGGATTTATGATAGCATAAACATTGTTTAAATGTAATACAATGAGTTGTGAATCTAACTTAAAAATCAAACGTTGAATGAAAAATGCAATGGCATCAAATAATAACTCAATGACTGTGCTATATTCTGCAATATTGTTCGTTTTTTGACCAAGGAAAATACCATGAATGGAAACTAACTCATTAGTGGGTGAATATATAACCCAAGAAACGGAAGATATGTTCCGTGTACTACAACAAGTGCCTTCAGCAAAGCCAACGTAATTTTGAAGGAACATCTACATCTGCAGTACAAAGAGTAATCAAGATAAGCATAAAAAGTAGCGAAAAATCGTCAAGAAAAATAACTAATCTAAGGCACACTATTCTAAAATGTAACTAATGTACAAAGAGGATTTTCACACGAAAAATCATGCATAATATCTCTTGAGATAAAGGCCATTTCTGGGCTTACCTAAAGAGATGCTGTCATTATAAAATAACTCACAGTCCCCTTTTGCAAGCACATGCTTAGAAATATAAGGACCATGCCACATTGGTTTGAATTTACCTGTGCCTTGTTTATCATGAGCTTGATCGTATACTAAAAATAGGTCACCTTATGAATAGATACGAGGGTTAACACTTTGATAATACTGAGCCTTAACATGTTTTTTATGAGATTTGGTAGCTAATGCAACAGTGCAATGAGGTTCATCTAACTGTGCTAGGAATAAGAAGCGTTTTTTCTCTTCAGAGGTAGCTGGTAATAACTTGATGGCTAATTTGAGTGATGGGATTTCACATTCAATGAGTAAAACATCTTCTAAATCGTAAACGAGCTAAAAAGAAGTGAACCCTGTGGATGTTTTTGTAGAAGTACAGTATGGCCATAATGCAGAAAAAAACATGGTATGTCAATTTGTTTTATGACTTCCTACAATCCATTTAATCATGTTGGTTAAAACCTTGTTAACAACCTCAACTTGGCCATTGGCCTGTGGGTAATATGGTGTAGAATTATCATGGCATAGGCCAAGTTGAGCGTAAATTTCAATCATATTAATGTTTTGAAAGTGGCTACCATGGTCCGTAATGATAGCTTGAGGGACACCAAACCTAGCAATTGCGTGATTAAGTATGAAAATAGCTTAAGTTTTTCCATCAGCCGTGAATGTAGGCATCACCTCGGCCCATTTGGTAAAGTAATCTACAACAAGAATAATATACCCATGCCCCTCGGCCGAGTGAGGGTTACATGTAATGAAATCAATGTCTCATTTTGCGAAGGGACCGACAACAATGATTGGGTGAAGAGGAGCTAGAGGTGCACACATCTTTCGATAATAATTTTGGCAATTGTGGCATTTCCTAAATGTAAGGATACAATCTTTGAATAGTGACATCCAGAAATAGCCAGCACGCAATATCTTTTGGGTTGTGGAAAACCCATAAATATTACCACCACACGCTCCAGAATGGTAGTCATTTAAGACCCTTTTGGATTCTTCGTGAGTTATACAATGTCGAAAAACAAAATCAACACCACGAAAATAAAGAGTGTCAACAACAATATTGTATTGTTGAGATTGGTATCATATTCTACGTCGATCAAATTGTGAAAGGTTTGGCCGAAAGGTTTGGGTTTGAAGATATATAATTATATCTCCCTACCAAGGATTTAATGTACTGATTAGAGACATAGATTCATCGGGAATATGGTCCTCTGTCACTATTTCTAATTCAGTATAGGGAAAATCACACATAAGTTCAACAAAAACTAGTGATTTATTAGACTTGGATTTCTCGAACTCCAAATCAAACTCTTGTAGGATAACTATCTATTTAGAGTATTTTCCTCCAAGCAATTTTTTTGTCAAAATGTACATCATAGGGTTGCAATTAGATATCACTGTGGTTTTATGTAACAATATGTAATGACGGAATCGTTGGACAACTTGAACGACCACCAAAGATAATTTCTCTACAAGCGAATAATTGATCTTTGTCAGTGTGAGATTCTGACTTAGATAATAAATCACATGTTCATTGTTGGAGTCATCCTCTTGAAATAAAACCATTCCAATTGTGGAATCAAACACAGCTAAATACAAAAATTAATCTCGGCGATAATCAGGTGGATGCAACAATGGTACATGGGTCAACGCTTGTTTGAGTGCATCAAAAGCTTTATCGGCAAGCTCATCCCAAATGAATGGAACATCCTGTTTTAATAACCAAGTGAAACCTTTAGTTAACTCCACATAGTTTGGGATAAAACAATGTAGAAATTTTTCTTTCCCTTGCAAACTACGAGTTGGCGAAGGGTGGAAGGAGGGGGTAAATTGACAATGGCCTCAACCTTCAACGGGTCGAAACGAATGCCTTGTTTTGAAATAATGAACCCAAGTAAGCATCCTAATTTTACACAAAATACATATCTGTGTGGATTCAAACGAATTTTGTAATGCGTATATCGCATAACGATGACACGTAAATGTGTAGGATGATCTTGTCTGCGTAAAGAATGAGTAGGTAAGTTATCCAAGTAGGTCTGCACAATGTGTTTGATATTGTGAAATGTGTTTCCCAGGACCAAAAAATTCAGAGGGAAGGTCATTATAATTGGCTTTCATTATCAAGAATTCTGCATAAGATAATTTTGAAAAATAAAGAGGAATCTTGTCATTCCATGGTATTCTTCCATAGGCAGCAAGGTGCATATCATACAAATGGCAAGCTATATCAGGGTGCCTGAAATATTGCACCTTTAGCATCTTTGTTTTCGGCCCTTCTTTGAAATTAAACATAGATTTTGCCATTTCTTTTGTAACTCTGTGTTTAAAATCCTCCCATGTATCGGGAACCATCACTGTTTCCTTTCGTTTCCTCATCACTTCTACAAAAGTATTAGTGGTTGGCCCAAAATTTTTGTAGACATCTACAAGCGTGCTTAAAGAGTGTGTAACTATTTCTAAGCTTTCTCGACTCTCAGCAAGGAGTTTCAAACATAGAATATCTTTATGATCTTTATTCAATTTTGAATAAAGATGTTCACACCTTGTAATGTGCATTGTTGGATGTTTGTTTCCCAAGGTAAATTAGAAATGTCAGAAGGATAAGTCGTGGCTGGTGTACAACCTTATTCTTGAATAATGCGGTCTGGCCTATGTCTTTTTCGAGCGACATTTTCATCCTCTGCATCAATATATAAAATTACATGTATAAATAAAAAAACATGTGAACAAATTTGTACAAATTTTCTTTTAAAAAAATTATAGAAATAATTTAAAACAAATTAATAATTGAATGAAAATAAAATTCAGATTGATGGCCACCTCGTGATGGCTGGGCATTATTATGCCCACCCTGAGATCGTTGAGAACCAACATGACCACCCATTGATTGGCCACCACTCATTGGTTGAGAACCAACATGACCACCCATTGATTGGCCACCGGGGGAATGCATACCACCACCCTCACACAATTGGCCACCACCTATTGATTGGCCACTAAGGGAATGTGTACCACATCCACCCTCATGCGACGAGAGGGAAGCTTCATAAAAAATATGAATTTATAATCAATCCAAAAATACATACATACATCTAAATACATGTACATATGATTGATTATATTGCATGAACTATACCACGATTGCATGAACCATGGCTAGGCTCCATTGATGGAGTAGATACTCTTGTCCTCCAAACTCCTAAAAAATAAAAAATGAAACTTATTAAAAACTAATTTAACTCACAAATTGATAAAAAATCAATTCCATATGTATACATGTATGTACATGGGGATAAAATTATATATATTCAATAAAAAAATCAATTCTACATGTATACATGTATGTATGGGGATAAGATTATATATTCGAATGTAATTTAAAAACATGCACATTTAATATAAATACCATGAACATCCCTCGACCCATGAGCCATGTAATTTATGAGGGATTCTATTGATGTTCGCCTTTCTACTGATGTTCGCCTTTCATCCTCCATGATATATATATGGATATCTACAGTGGACAGTTACAATTATTTTTAAAATTACTATTTAAAAATTGATGTAACTTAGTATGTTATCACCCTAGTAATTTCTCAAGATTGTGGGCTTTTGGTTTTTAGTTTAAGAAAACTAGGGGTAACCACAAACCTACTTCAAATCCTAGGATCTAGCCTTCCTAGAATTCAGAGAGGGCTCTCTCTTTAAGATTTATCTTTGTTTTTTATTTATGTTTTTAGGATAGTTATGATAGAATAATTGGTTTTGTTTTAAAGGTTTTGGTTTTGAATTGGTTTGGTGGGAAAAAATCACTTAAAGGTAACATAGGGAGGAATCTACTTGACCATTGGGCTAATGGAGTCTAAGTCTAGATAGTAGTACTAGAAGGCAAGGCCAAAAGGATGCAAATGTATTCAGGGCAAGATAGATAACCCTCAGAGCTTTGGATAAAATATTTTTGATTAAATGGTGAAGTCGGGACAAAGGGCAATGAAGGATGCTTTGATCTAGACAATAGAGGAAGGAGTCAGAAGTCAAACGGGAGTAGGAGCAGTTAAGAATTCCTAACACCGGAAATTAGTTGAAAACATTTAAATGGTAACTTAGTTAAGATAGGGAGCCATAAGCTAGTCCTGAAGTAATATTCCTAGTTACTCATTAAGAAAGAACAAACACATAATGAAATGAATGGAACTTCAGAAATGACACGATAGATGCACTTACTCTTTAACGTATCATGAGAATCTTGAATTATGATGTCCTATTAGCTTTGTCTAGTCTGCTACTTTCAAAATCAACACATGTAGGCCTCCACTGTATCAGAAAAAATCTATAGTAATCTTAGCAATTTTATTCCACACAAAATACTTCAAAGAGTGAAGTATTTATACAAATTCTAAACTAGAATATCTTGGAAAAATATCAAAATTGTTTTACAATTATCTCCAACTGTTTTACATAAATATAACTTAAGTAAAGGACACTCGAAACTAATGCATCTATTTGGAACTATTTTTTATGTATAGGTGATGAAAAAGAGGAGATTTCGAATTTGATCTCAACCCTTAGTTGATGATGAGGCATCCAAGTCACTAATTGTTTCATTTCTTTGTGCATTCTGCTCCAGTAATTCTGCAAACTTGGGGTCCAATGATACCTTTTTATTTCTCAATCCAAAATAGATATGTAAAAAGTGAAAGAGGTTATTTTAGAAGAATATGTTGGTGAGATAAACCTCTTTCCGTTCCCTAAAATTCGGCTCCATATGTTCACAATAGGCTTTGAACAATGATGTGTAAAACAGAGTTTTACAGAGTCTGAAAAATAGGATGTAAAGATGTGCATGTATCTCTAATTATGAAAAAATTGTGCAAAAAGTGAGATAGATTTTTGTATATGGGTCTCGTAGGAACAAAAACCTCCTTCAGTTTTGTAAGATATATTTTTGATTGGCCATAGTATTCTCTTCAAAATGATGATTTAACATGAATTTTCTGCAAAACGTGCTTTCCAATATTGTTTAATATTTCCCAACCCATAATGGTTGTTAGAAAAGTGAGAGAGGTGTTTTTAGTTGGCCATATTAAGAACATCAAACTCCTTCAGTTTTGCAAAATTCATCTTGGATTGGTCACAATAGTTTCTGCAAAAAAATGAATTAACCATGAAATTTCTACAAAAATGTTCCTTCTTGCTCTGTTTTCATCTTTTAACCTTTTTGTTCTTTTAATTGTTTTACTTTCACTTTGGATAAACGTCATTGTTGTTGGTGAATGTATTTTCATCTCTGTTAACCATTACTGACTCTGTTTTTACTTTTACTATTTCACCTTGACTACTCTGTAACTTTGTTTTAACTTTCACTCTAACTTTTACTTGATACACTTTAACTCTGATGCTCTTTGACTGTTTTGTTTTCACTGTCATTGTGAATTCTGATTTCAATTTTACCATTCACTGTGCACATTTCATCATTATTATCTCTCTCTGACTTGATTTTATTCTTTCTTTGTATACAAACTGTTTTTTGAATGAAGCTTTTGATTTAAAATCTGAGAATTTGGAGTAAACAATTTTGTCAACTAGTATTGAAACTGTTGGCCCAATTTCTTATTCTGATATAAAATTGCAAAAATCAAACAATTTGTTAATGAAACAGAGGTCTGCAAGGAGGTGATTGAAGGATTTTGAAAGACCTGTGGAATGAGATCTGTCTGTGGAGGTTTATATCTGTTTTTTAGGCATTCTGGCTTCTTCAATAAGATTAAATTGTTTACAGAAGTAATTTACTTTAAACAGAGGGGTAACTAAGAAATTTAGGTTAAGGATAATTTCAAGTGATATCTTTTCTCAATTTAGGCTTCTGAGAGATGAAAACTGGGCTAAGACAAGAAACAAGGGTTTCCTGAATTGGTTTGATTGAGAAAAATGGTTTTTAGGTTATATTCAGAAGTTTTAACCCTTTAGGTCTTTGAATTTGATCCTTTGAGCTTTGGAAATTGAGAAAATTGGCTTCAAAAGTTTGGCTTTAGAAAACAGGGTGTCCTGGAAAACATTGGCCAGGGTTTGGCCTCTTTTTTGCTGTTTTTAGGCAATTTGGTTCGGTGAATCTATTAATTAAAGGCCTAGTTCTATTATAGAAGGTTTAAACTTGAATTCACAGGTTTTAATTTATCGGAAAATACCTTAAGATGCAAGTATTTGGCTATTAAAAAGGTTTTTCAGATGCTCTTGGTTGATTTTGAGGTCTTTAACAGCTTACTGGAGCGGCGAATAGATATTTAGTCAGTTTTCAATGGTGGATTTTAGTAAAATACTGAGGTTTTGGGCATAAAATGGTAAGTATAGGCTTTAAAAGACTTTTGTAGGGCTCATGACAGTCGGGAGGCAAAAGAACTGGTTTAAACGCGAATATTAAATGAAAAAAGGCTTTATCAAAGGTTTTCAACTTATGTTTATTGCGTTTACTTTGCATTGAATGCAGGTCTTATCGATGGCGGGAGGTGGTTTCATATTTGAAAGTGAACCAAACAGTGGTTATCACGTGGAAATTGTGTGGTAAGCGGTTTAACCTCAAATGGACGCGATCTAATAAGAAGCTGCCATGTTTTGGAGGGAGAAATGGGTAATACTGCCCATTTCGTTTCCGATTTGGGTTGGGGATGTCGTTTATTTTTTCTGTACGATATCATGTTTGGGCCGTTGGATCTGGAACTCAGGAGCGAAGGGTCGAGATCAATTTAAAAGGTGCGGCTTAAATAAAGGTGGGACCAGGTTTTTTATGGAGGCTGGCGGTTAGAAATTACGCTTTAAACCTTTATGAAATATGAATGAAACAAAGGTTTTATACACTTAAATCAGGGTTTATGCATACGGTCGGGGGTATAAACATAGTTTAAAAAACCTTTATAAAATGGGTGTGGGTAAAGGTTTTATATACAAAGCGGGGTTATGTATATACCTTGGGTTAATTTATAAAAAGCGTGAGGCTTTATATAGCGGGAGTAATGAAAGGGGAAGGCTTGGTTTTATGACAATAAACCTTATCCTTGGGTTAATAGTTATGCGGGGATTGATATATATATATTGAAAAGGTTTTGGATCTAAAGTTTGGTTTAAACTAAACTTTATAATAAGTGGGGGAGTATGTTTTATTTTCAAATACATAGGATATGCTCGAAAACTTATTCGTATATTTTTTATTTTATTATATAGCTTTTTAAACCATGGGGGGTTTAATAAATATAGGGGGCGGGGTACTTCTATATGGTTAGTTTTAGGCCAAAGGTGGTATTTTTTGGGTTTTATTTCAGCATGTGGATAATAAATTTGGCTTAAAATCTTATAATAATGGATTTTTGGGGGATATTTAACATAAAGGGAACTATATAGGTAGGATAAGGTAATTTTAGGGATTTAATAACATAGGTTAAAATTTAATATGAAAGGGGGATGGAATATAACAAAAAACACATTAAAATTTACTAAGTAAAGTGTAAAAGTAAAGCATAGCTCATCTTTTCATCATTTCAGCAATTACTTAGGATTACGTATTTTTGAGGGTTTTGTATGTTTTCTGAATAAAGGAAGTTAATTAAATGGGGTTTTATGTGTCATTAAGTAAGAAAAAGTCTTTACTTATGAAAAGATTCAAATGTATGAATGAGGGATAAATAATGATAAATGGGGATTTGGTCATAAGAACTCAATATTTTCCACTATCCAGTCATCGAGCCTTAGGTCTATTCCCAACAAAAGTAAGAGAAATTCTCTGAGCCTGTTTGAATGAAAGTCTAGAATGCATAATAACTATAGGGGAGGGGAAATTAGTGATTTTTTGCCCGATGATGAATATTACATGCTTTTTCCCACTTCTTTCTACCTACCCAACATTTTTTCTTCCTTTTGGTAGGTGCATTTAAGCTTGCAACCTTGAAACATTTATTCTTTTGAAAGCATAAATATCTAATTCTACCTTATTTCATCCGAGGGCTCAGATTAAACTGTTGAGCTCCTTATTATTCACTACCTATCTACTGATTTGTTAGGATTAAACTGTCTGACAAATCTTTATTCACTATCTAAAACATAGAAATTGAAAACGTGACAAATCAAGTTTAAAAAATTTAACTCATCATGGATTATGGCATTTATTGACACTCTACCATAATCATTTGCAAAAAGTAAAAAGTAGTGGCATTTTGACTTGCTCACTTTCATGTTTTATTTTCATCTTTTTCTTTTGGGGTCTATATTCTTTTAATTCGTTTGATATTTCTTTTAAGAATTTTTACCCTCTTTTTGATTTTTGATTTTATTTTTTATTTCTTCAAAATATGGGAAAACAACTTGCAGAAAGCAAGGTATGTACATATTTTACAAGACTATCAAGAGTCAATTCAAAATTATGAATCCTATATTTATAGGACCCTAATATAGTACACAAATGTTGAACACAAACATAAATTATGTAAAACAAAAAACTTTCAAAGCACAACTTGATGTGTAAAACTCACTTTAAACAAAAATGTGTTGAATTCCTGCACATTTTGATTTTATAAAATGTGAAGTTCACCAAGTTGTGCTTACATGGTGGGAGCACACTTGGTATATAATTGAAAAAAACACATGGTCATTAAAAATGACGCATTTATAAGTAAATATACACACATATCAAAGATATGTTACAATGTCCATCAATAGATTTTGAAGGAGAGCATCTCAACACTAATTCATCTTTGAGAGATGAATCTTGAATTGGCATTGCCCCATACAATACTAATTCATCTTTGACAGATGAATCTTGAATCGACATTACCCCACGCAATAGATCACCAGACATCTTATTAACATTTTCACAATGTCTTATACTAAAAAATTGAGATTGTCTAACAATATTGTTTTCTTTTCCATGCAGTTGTTTTAGCCTCTCCTTCTTAACTTGGTACATGTCTTTCATCTGGTTGCACACAAGTTCATAATTGGTGAAAACTACAATTCCATTTGATCCATACTCATTACATGTTCCCAAAACTTCTATCAATGCAATATAATATTCTTTATTGGTTGTTGTTCTTCCCGGTATATTCATTTTCCTTTGGAGGACCTTGTTAGTCACAATATTTCAAAGCACATATGTAATCACTACTTTCCCTAGATTGTGATAGCAAGAAACATCTATGCATAATGTCCATTTTTCAACCATGTTTAATGGTATTTTTTATCCTAAAAAAAAATAAATTCAATAAAATATATTAATGAACATTTATTGCAAATGCCCTAAAGTTTATTGGAAGTGCCTTAAATTTTATGGGAGAAATGACATGTACATGGTTTGCCTTAAAGTTTATGGGAGAAATGGCATGTACATGGTTCCCAAAAACACTAGAAAATGCCTTAAAGTTTATGGGATAAATGACATGTACATGGTTACCAAAAACACTAGCAAATGCCTTAAAGTTTATGGGAGAAATGACATGTACACGATTTCCAAAAACACTAGCATTTTCCTTAAAAATATATTAAATGGACATTTATTTCAAATGCCTTAAATTTTATTGCAAATGCCTTAAAGTTTATGGGATAAATGACATGTACATGGTTCCCAAAAACACTAGAAAATGAATTAAAGTTTATGGAAGAAATGACATGTACATAGTTTCCAAAAACACTAGCATTTTCCTTAAAAACATATTAAATGAACATTTATAGCAAATTCCTTAAATTTATTGCAAATGCCTTAAAGTTTATGGGAGAAATGACATGTACATGGTTTGTCTTAAATTTTATGGGATAAATGACATGTACATGGTTTTCCTTAAAGTTTATGGGAGAAATGACATGTACATGGTTTGCCTTAAAGTTTATGGGAGAAATGACATGTATATGGTTTGCCTTAAAGTTTATGGGAAAAATGACATGTACATGGTTTGCCTTGAAGTTTATGGGAGAAATGACATGTTCATGGTTTGCCTTAAAGTTTATGGGAGAAATGACATGTACATGGTTTGCCTTAAAGTTTATGGGAGAAATGACATAGAAATGACATGTATATGGTTCCCAAAAACACTAGCAAATTCCTTAAAGTTTATGGGAGAAATGACATGTACATGGTTTCCAAAAACACTAGCATTTTCCTTAAAAATATATTAAATTAAAGTTTATGGGAGAAATGACATGTACATGGTTTTCCTTAAAGTTTATGGGAGAAATGACATGTACATGGTTTGCCTTAAATTTTATGGGTGAAATGACATGTACATGGTTCCCAAAAACACTAGCAAATGCCTTAAAGTTTATGAGAGAAATGACATGTACATGGTTTCCAAAAACACTAGCATTTTCCTTAAAAATATATTAAATGAACGTTTATTTCAAATGCCTTAAATTTTATTGCAAATGCCTTAATGTTTATGGGAGAAATGACTCCAAATGAATTTCCTTAATTGAAAAAAAAAATGATTGCTTTCTGATACAAAATTATGCAAATACAAATAGACAGACAAATTCGAAAAATTATATATAGACTTGAGAGCTACTCCAAATGAATTTCTTTAATTGAAAAAAAAATCATTGTTTTCTCATACAAAATTATGTAAATACAAACAAACATACAAATTAGAAAAAATATATAGCTTTGAGAGCTACTCCAAATGCATTTCTTTAATTGAAAAAAAATCATTGGTTTTTGATATAAAATTATGTAAATACAGATAGACAAACAAATTAATTATTGTTTTTTGATAAAAAATTATGTAAATACAAACATACATACAAACTAGAAAAAATATATATAGACTTGAGAGCTACTCCAAATGCATTTGTTTATAACAACAACATGAGGAAAGATACTTGTTATAGACATATATTAATTCTCTTAAGCAGGAGGATGTAGGTTTTAACCCTGAACATAAATGATCTACACATGAATCTTATAGCAGAAAATAAAAAATAGCGAGAGCATAAAACATAAACAGATAAACACAGAGATTTTCCCCTGGATCCAAAATCGGGATGACCAGCTTGATTTTTCATTATATTCCTTTTAGTGTTACAACACATATATATACGTAAGAAGCATACATAAACCCCAATCCATTATTTTAGTTAGAACATAACCGTCGTTCCTTGACCGGATCAGTTCCCTTGACTGGATCTACAAAATACCAGGGGCCGAAAACCATCATACCCCAAAACCATGTGCAAAATAATGCACAAAACATGGGTGGGTCCGCACACCAAACAAATTTTCGCCGGGGCGCTGCCCCAGACCCCAATAGTGGGGGCTGCCTCCCCCCTTGTGACCCTCTGCTGCGCCTGGTGCAACGTACAGCGCGTGGGGCTAGTCATGGAAAGAATATAACACATACCCAACAGAGGATATTCCCAATTTGGAAGTAGGATAAATATAAGTGCTTGCTGATATAAAATTAGGATAAGAAAAGGCAAGTGTAGAGACAAAGACATATATTAATTCTCTTAAGCGGGAGGATAGTCCCAATCTAGAAACAAGATAGATATAAGTGATTGCTAATATAAAATGAGGATAAGAAAAGCCAAGTGTAGAGACAGAGGTAGATTTTGTTTCTATATAATGATCCCAATTTTGATGTTGTTAATGCGGTTGATTATTATCTTTATCATGAAAATTACCTATGAGGACCAGCCAGTTATATAACCCACAATATATCCTTTTGACTGAGCCCTAATGATAGAGTCTTTAGGCGTAGATTCAACGACAAAGGAATAAGCAACTATTATTTCACTATCATTTCCCTTTGTTTATATCAAATCCTTGTCACCCGCGGCTAAGGCACGGGAGTCACCAGCGCAAGAAGTAGAGACATAGACAAAAAAAAGACATAGGTAGCAAGGGAAAAGGTAGTTTGAAAGCCATTGGCATTCGCAGATCCAAATGAAGTGCTCGTGCCACAGCTAGATATTTGTTTTATAACAGAAACATGAGGAAAAATACTTGTTACATACATATATTAATTCTCTTAAGCAAGAGGATAGTCCCAATATGGAAGCAGGAAGTGGGAATAAATTTACCTAATTTACAGAAACTATAAGTGATAGATTCCACGAATAAGAAAACAATAAGAAAACACTTTCTATTGGAAGAAATTCACACGTAGCTGAAAACACCAATTCACATGAGAGCCATACCTGGAAATAGACAGTGCACGTCGAGGAGACAACAAGAAAGTGCACATCGAGTAGGTAGAGCAGATGGCGAGGACACCGAGCAGGCAGAGCACACTGAGAATGTAGATCAGAACCTACATAAAACCTGCAAACACAACAAAAATATATATATATATATATATATATATATATATATATTTAAAAAACAAAAACAACCATAAACGAAAAAATAACAAATTTTCCTTACCTTTGCGCCTTCGCTTTCTCCCCTCCTGGCCCCTGCAATAATGCAACACACTGAATAAATTTATCGAAAACATAATGAGACAGCTATAAAGCACAATAGAGCTCGAAAACACAGCGAGACAACGAGAAATAGCAACAGAGCTAAAAAACATAACGAGTCAGCGAGAAAGGGCAACAGAGCTTGAAAACACAGTGAGACAACGAGAAAGCACAATAGAGCTCGAAAACACAACGATACAATGAGAAAGCAAAAAAAATCTCTCTAATGGTAACAAACTGACTAAAAACTTGTTGCAGTCTGGGGGCCGATATATTTATAACAAAAATTTTGGTCAAATTATAATAAAAGTTCGGTCGAACTAATTGTCTGACCGAACTAATAGTTCAACTAAAATTTTGTTGCCAGTTTTCCTATCTCCAGCCAAAAATTTGTTTACCCACGCTGTTAATGCTAATGGCAGAAACAATTCAGCTGAATTAATTTTAAAACTTTGGCTGAAATTTCAAAAATTTCGACCGAATTGTTGGGAAAGTGAAATTTTCGAATGCGTTTCTCACAAAAGTGTAACCCAACTTCGCATTTTTACCCGTAAGACATAGCTCTTTGAAGAGGTGCGCCAACATTTTTCAGTCTGAAGGGTAATTTACAATATGCAACTCTTCCCCGTGGACATATAAATGTTGTCTTGGGCTAATAGGTAGGGAGTATGTTTATTTGATTGTAACAAAAAATTCCACCCATAAACGAAAATATTCCATTTTCGGCACAATCATCAACAATTTGATTGATGTAAGGGGTAGGATAATTGTCTTTGGGACAAACCTTATTAATATCTCTATAATAGACACATACTCGATAGTCCCTTGTTTCTTGGTTACTGGAACTATATTAGATACCCAATCCGTCAAAGGAATAGGATAAATAAATCCTGCACGAAGTAGTTTTTCAACTTCAACTTTAATAGCAATAGCTTTTCGCAGATGTATTAGACGTAATTTCTGTCTAATAGGTTTAACATCCGGGTATGTCTTAATTTCGTGAATCACTATCTTAGAATCAATACCTAGCATTTCTTCATAATACCAGGAAAAAATGTTTTAGAATTACTGAAATAGGGCTTTGTATATATTGATCTCTTCGATTGAGCAAGAAGCACCTATATGAATTTTTTGCTGTTATCCCTGGTTTCATGGATATGTCAATGGGAATTGTGGCAGAAATATTTCCTAATTTGTCTCAGAATCCAAATGAAGAATGGACATAGGATTTTGAGGTTCCTCGACATAATCAATCGAAAATATGGATGAAAAGTCATTTTCGAGTATATCAAGGTTAGGTAAAAAACAAGATCGATGATGAAGATTGTCCCATGGTAATTCATCCAATGATAATATTTCTCAGATATTTTTATCAGTTGAAAACATTTGTTGAAAAGGATCAGAAAATGATGTCATGACTGAGCTTGATAAAGAATAAGACTCTTCACTAACCACATTCGTTTGATCAATATTAGTTGATGAAATGTCAGAAAGTGATTATACCACTACATATGACGATTCATATGGACTTAAAGGAATCTCATGGCCATAAGATTCCAATTCAGATTCTAAAGGCACATTCCATGTGTCATCAAATGGCATTGTGCTTGATGTAATCATATTTATATTTTCAATAGTTCAAGGTAAGTTAGGAGGAGGTATAGCAAAAGTTCCCATACGAATGGAATATTTAACTAATCCTACACCAACATATTCATAAGGGATAACCATTTTTCCGATATGTTAGATACTATTCGTAGAGGTAGGGTCATAAACGAAGTAAGACAATTGATCGAGTTTAACAATATTTCGCTTATGAGGAAACATGATCATTCGAAAGACTGATGAAACCACAATTATCACAGCATAAGACCAACTTCGACCTAAAAGAAGGTTGTAGTCAAGAGGGGCATCAAAAACTTCCACCTCAAGCGTTACAGTTTTCCCTTCTACCTCTATAGGTATATCTTGGAGTATTCCAAATGGACGAAAACCTCTTCCATCAAAGGCTTTAAGAATAGTGGGTGACTGATTGATTGGTGGAGAACCAAGAGTTTTCCAATAGGCTAAGGACATAATGCACGTAGATTCTCCCTCATAAATTACTGTGCGGAAAATTCGCCTAGATTTGACTAAAAATGGAATTTGAAAATCCATTTGGTATGGGATTCTAGGCACAAAGTTCTCGACATCAAATAAAATGAGATTATAATCTTCAGGATCAATTTCCCCAGTAGCTGATAACAATAATTTCCTTTGAGTTGGACAAGATTGCAGCACCTCGAGGGTCGACATTGCTAAAGGGGATATGGCCATATCTTCAACAATATTGTAATTATGAGCGGCTCTCGCATTTGGATTGAAAGCCAATTTTCAAAATACACCTTTGGTAGGTGGTTTAATTACCAAATCAGGATTAAGTTTCTCGATGTGTAATGGTTCAGAAACAAGAGGAGTTGATACTGGAGGTTGACTTAATGATTTATTCTCCTTTCTAGTTACAAGACTCTTCGATCCATAGTCTTGAGATCGTGTTACAACCATGACTTGGGACATCATCAGGATATTCATCGATGAATTGGAAGAAGATCCGATCATTTTTCTATTTTGTGATGGAAAATTATCTTTAAGGACAACGGGTGTAGGTGAACCTTTGAAAAATTTGGATACCTCGACCCGATGTGGGAACTCTTTGGTGTAGTGATCCTCGTCGTAGATAAGAAAAGGATAACTAGGTTTCGTTTTTTGTCTAATGGTTCGGTTTTTTCTGCTTTCTCTTTGGGAGAATTGTTTTGTTTTTTTTACCCTTCCATTTCTTCTTATTACCGGATTAATTAGCTTTGGTGGTAAATGAGTCTATTACATAAATTTCGGCAGAAGTTTCTAGGGAAGAGTCTCCTTTAGGTGAATCAGGTAGAGTTATTATTGGAGTAGTATATTTAGATGATTTCTTATTACTTTTTGATGTATTAACTGTGCCAATTACACTGTCTACGACATGAGAACCGAAAGGAGTTATAGTAAGTTGACCTAGGTGTGGTAAATCAGGATTTTTTTCATACAAAGTACCAGGCTGTGTGCAGACAAGGTCTAGATACTGGGCTTGAGCGATGACCTGCTCTTCTGTTACAACACCTCCTTTAGATACATCTTCAGTAATCTTAGGAAGGAATGATTTTATGAACCATTTAGCCAGAATTTGATCTGGAATGAAAACTTTGACTAAGAGACATCTACGTTGCCATTCATGGATGTGATCTAAAATGTACGTAGACGTACTTTGTTTAAGTCAAGTTAAAAGTTTCGTGCTATTATTATAATGGATTGGCAACTGAAAATGAGTTAGGAAAGTTGTTTCTAAAGCATTGAAATTGTTGAAAGAGCCTCGTGGTAACTCAATGTACCACTTTGCGGCTAAGCCGATCAAATTTCTTTGAAAAATTCTTAAGCAAATTGAATCATTGACCAAAGAATTGGATGCACACCATATATGATAAGTCATCACATGATTCGAGGGGTCTTCTCCTGATTTTCCTTCAAACTTTGGAATGTCACTGGGAAAATTAGTAGGCATTGCTGGCCAAAACGGAAGATAGTAAATTGGATCAATCGTTAGCCGAGACAAGTAAATCTAAATTTGTAGTGAAAGGTAAGTGCCTATTAGGGTCTTGCTGAGTGAATTGATAAACTTGAGGGAAAATCCCAGTACCTGGAGGAGGATATCCAGGAAAACTTGGGATAGCTTGAGCAGTTGGAATCAATATACCTCCAGGGTATCTAGGGGTAGCCATACCAAGTTGAGGTTGAGCTGGTATTTGATAAGTATAACCAGGGTGTGGTTGGCTCTGAAAAACTGGATTTTTTCCCACTTGTTGTATTGTAATTTCCCATGAAATGGTTGACTTTGAACAAATTGACCTTGAAAATTTTGACTTGCCGAGGGTTATCCCTGAATAGTTGGTCCTGTAAAAGGTTTCCCTTGAAGATATTGACCTACACAGGGTTGTCCTTTAAAATTTTGACCTGTAAAAGGTTGACTTGTTTGTATAGTTTTTGCACTAGGTTGTCCCACAGAGGTTTGCAGAATTGACTAGACTGTAGGTGCAGTTTGATGAGTAGTAGTCTGAGGAATAACTTACGTAATAGTTGGCTTTGAAATTTTAAGGGTCGTAACAATAGGAATTTGAGAAACTCCTGGGATAGGTGTACTTGGTTTTTGAACAAAAGTTTTCACAGTATATTGGATAGGAGTACTAGGAGTACTCGGACCAACTTTCTGACTACTTGGCATAGATACCTTCGGGGTAATTTGAAGTGCACCTTGAACATGCTGTTGGACTTGGGTAAAACCAAATTGTCCAGTTGGTTGAGCAGGTTGATTATAAGGTACTTGCAATGTAGGTTGCAAAGAATGTTGAGTAAACAAAGGGTTCCACATAGTATTTATCCCTGGGTAAGGAGTTCCCATTGAAGTTTGTGATACATAGGGTTGACCATAACTAGTTTAAAGCATTGGAACATAAGTTTGATAATTAAAAAGAACATATTTCCCTACAACCATGGGATAGGTTCGAGTAGAAGGTTGTCCTCCTTGAAAATATTGTTTCTCTTGAAAAGGCCATTGCCCTTGAAAAGGTTTTTTCCCTTATAGAGGTTGTTGTCCTTGGAGAGGCTGCTGCCCCCCAAGTGCTATATAGCCACCTTGTGAGCTATATTGAGGGACATTCCAGGAAAAAATATAGACATCTTATTTTGTCAAAGGTTGGGTGGTAGGCTCAAATAAAATACCTGACATGGTAGAAGTTTCAGAGAATGGAGATGCTACTGAGAAAGTGCCAGAAAGAAATTGGTACCCAACAGGAACAGAAAGACCGCCATACAAAAAAAGTTTCTGGTGAAGAAGAAAACATAGATGACTTAGTAAACATGCTTTCAGAAGCCATGTTACTATTTCTGGGTAAAGAGTAGAATGGGATTCGGCTTGGTGGTTGAGTGTAACCAGAGCTATGTAGAAAATCAGTAAATTGATGATACCAAGGATCTAGTCAAAAATGAATGAAAGGGTATATCGGTTCACTAAACGCTAGATCTAAATATTCTTAATGAGAGGGAAGTTAATCTCTTCTTCTACGTCAGATACATCTTCAATGCTAATAAGGCCAAGAGGAAGATTCTCGTAGATGTGAAGTTTTACTCGAGGTGAACAAGGATGACCAGGAGTCGCGACTATAAGATCCAAAGGTGTCTCAGATAAAGTGGAATCAGACTCAGACTCAGATATTTCAGGTTCAGTAAGTTGTGTACCTGACAACTTGCCAGTAACAGATTCAACTGTAATTACTTCAGAAATTTCTGGTTGATCTTGTTCTTTTTTAGTCATCTGAGGTTGATTAACTTCGAAATCAGGATATATTACAATAAATTTTTCTCCTTGTTTAGTAGACCTGGTTCCTGATTATTTAACCCTATCAATTTTGATTTTTTCCAATTGACTGGGTGTATATTTATGGGGTTTCCCCTGCATTGTACATGAATGTCTTGGTAATTCAATCACGGTTAATTTCGTTAACACACAAAATAAAAAAAATTCAAAAGAATCACACCTAATGTCTCTAAAAATTAAACAAATGAACACGCACCTACAAAATCTAACAAAAAATACACACACAAAAAATATGTTTCCACAATAAAATCACTAGTTGGTGATGAAATCCAACGTCGTTGAGATTAATGTAGAAAACTAGTGGTTAGAACAATTACCATGACAACCTTCTTAATGAAACAATCTGGTGCAAGTAACTTTACTATGCCATCTCGAAGTGAAGAGAACCATCCGGAAAGTCTGTTAGAGTCCTGTAATTTACAGTATCACAAGGTGATTGTGTATTTCTTACTTGAAAATTTTCATATTTTACATATATTTCAATATTCAAAAGCATTTCCAAAGAATATAAAAGGAAACAAAAAGAAGAAGAAATAGGGTGTTAAAAAAGGAACAAGAAATCCCCACACAAAAAATGAATATTTCTGAAAGTGCTGCAAATCAAAATGCCACTACTATTTAGAAAATTTTGTTCAATCATACAACTTAGGCATGATTGTACAATTTTGAATTTTCTGCTGATAGGTTAGAGAGTGAGGATTTTCCAAATTGTTTAATCTTGGCTTATCAGTAGATAGGTAGAAAATGACATTGGTTCAACAGCTTAATCTGGACAAATAGGAGAAATAAGGGATAGGGCTTAGGTTAGAATTTCAAAAGAAAAGGTTTCAGGGTCCGAAAGTCTAAATGCACCCTAAAAAGAAGAAGAAGAAAATGTTAGATTGGTATTTTGTGTAGGTAGGATTTTTGAAGAATAAAAATGGAGGAAAATGTAAAGTTGATTCTATAAATGAGCAGGCTAGAAATTGCTTGTTATTTTACTATGATGAAGGAAGAAAAAGAGAAAGGAGTTATTATACTCTAAGGTCTTAAAAGGGGGGTGTTTCTATAAAGTTTAGGAACCTTATGTTAAGTTTCTAATCCTAAGTTTTGAAAGTGTTCATTACTCCTTATCCCCCCCCTCTTCTGCTCATTTTTTCTTTACCCCAAGTCCTATCCAAGCCCCGCCGAAACTCGATCGCACATCGCAAATCATGAAGTTTTACTCATAGCATGTAAGGGTATGTAATAAAAGCTGTGAATTGAAATTTGCGACAAGGGTGGGACCTGAGCACACATCGCACTGCTATAGGGTAATATGCTTGAGTGGTGGTTATTGGATATCCCTCTCAGGGCTTTTCGGTGCCGGAGGCAGATTGTCAGATTAGCTATAAAGTTATAGAAATGTTGCATGCATGTTCATGCTAATATATATAATAGACAAATAAAGATGAAAATATTACCTCTTTCTGGACAACATATTCTATGGAGAACACCAAGAAGTGAAGTAGAGATCCTTCTTCACCGGCTCCAAATCCAGATCCTGCAATCAATCAAAGCACACGCGTAATATCTACAACAATATAGCTTCTTATCAATTAAACTATTATATAAGAAACATAAAACAATGTAGATCTAAGCCATTCATATCATGCTACATAGACAATTGAACAACAATTGCGACACTAATGCATCGAATGGACAAAACATATACAGTTCTATTGATTTATGAAAACGAGGATTACAACCATCAGGTGCTCCAAGCCCTCCTCAATCTCCCAATTCCTCTCTCTCTTTCTTTATCTCCAAGCGTGATGATGTTCAAGGCATAAAGCTCTTAATGAACTTTTGTGATCTTCAAGCCTCACACTACAACAATTAAATTCTGCTCCACATATAATCAAACCTTCAACCTTAGACCAAGAGCCCACAACGCCAATTTATAGGAGATGGAGAGGACAAAATTTTCCAACTCTTTCAACTTGTTCAAATCGGGAAAGATCTAGAGGTTTCCTCGCTTTTCCTTGGTTTTTCCTTCCATAGGAGTTCAATTGTGTTTGGAAATTCCTAATAAAAGGTTTGTGCCATTTAGTTTCTATTTTGAACTGATTCCTTTTCAGAAAAAGCTGGAAATGCCAGTAAGTTTTCCGCAAGATATTTCCCTTTTCACATTCAAGCACGGATAATGTTGCCCCTTGGTCAAGACAGAGCGTTACCCTAGGCATTAACACTCTCTTTGCATGGCTCAGGTGCATTATAACTATGCCTAGTTGTTTTTGGGTGTGTTACCTTGGCAAAAATGGGTCTTGTCTAGGTCATTTTCTTCCTTCCATGTTACCTTCTCCTTTGAGTTGATGAGGAGGCCATTTGTCCTGTAATAGATGCCCCCTAAAGTGTGAGGTCAAAGATGAAGACGATGGCCAAAATACTTTATAACAAGTGTAGTAGAATGAGAGGAATTGGAGGACTGAGGAAAACCTGAAACAATAACATATGTCAGAAAATATAGTATCTGTCTTGAGTCGGCCATTCCCATGCTCACTATATAATCAACATGATTTCTCTAAAGCAAAGATATGAACAATGTGTCCATCGAGAAGCATAACGTGGAAGCGTCTGTCATAACAGGATCAAACTAATAAGCTATCTCCAAAAAACAATATCGCAACTTGGGAGAGGAAACACAGCTGTAATGGTGCAAGCCTCAACCCAAGGTCTTGGTCGCCGCTTCACTAAAATACATATTTTCGTACATGTGAATGAATGAGTTTTAGTCGAACATGCGGGAAATTTTCTGATTACCAGTAAATACAAAAAAATATTAACAGATGCGAGGGTGGCCACCGATAATGACGATGGTCTCCAATATGCATAGTACAATCTAGCGAGTGTGAATAAAAGGAGCTGATGTTGAACACTCGTAGAATAATTCGATCGGGAACCAATAATGAGAACCCCCAAACAAACACAAGATGACCTGCCACTGAAGTCTGCAAGTATCTGGTTACTGACGTGTTTCTGGATCGACTTCCTAGATAAGAGGTTGAAGTCGATAGGAAGAGATTTGTCAAAAGGTAGGCACTGAGGCATCCTACATCAGTTGACACCAAACGGGAAAAGATGATTTTGGTTATGGAAATAATCAAGAGCAAATGGGAATAACTGACGACAAATAAGTTATGGTATATGATGGTTTTGGTTGATACAAGGAGCAGTAGATAGCGGGATCCTCTTGGACAATACAAGGCACTCTAACAGGGTACCAAGAAGCTTAGGCTTAATTAACACCAAAGAGTATAAGGATTCACCAATGTAGGAACATTGTTATATGAAGGCTAAACTCATAGATGGTAGGTTTGGTTAAATGCGAGATATTTTTCTAGGAAGTGCCATGTTCAAGATTTTGTGATGCCAAATCGACCTTTAAAATGTAATAGAAGAAGTATCCATTTTGTCCAAATTTTTTTCCTTGTCTGATTAAGTTTAACGAGTCCAGATGGGTAAACTCGGTGATTTTTTCATATTTAGAGAGTCTAAAAAACATCGTAAAAGACAACTCCAGGGGGTACCTTTGTCATGTTTGATAACCGGGCATGACGAAGGGAGAAAAGTAAGCCCGAAATAGTTCATTTTCTATGAGTTAGTCCATTGAATATGGAAAAGTGAGAAACCTATGTTCAATGGACATCTACCTCATTTTGTTATGAATACAAGGAGACGAAGTAAAATCAATGTTTCTTTGTGAAATTTTAACGAGTCCAACAAAGAAAAACTCGATGCTCTCCATGAATTTTTAACGAGTCCCACGGAGAAAAACTCGGTTTCTTTTTCTGTTTAAAGAGCTTTAAAAAATACGGAAAAAGAATGGCTCTTATTTATTTGTCGTGGTAGTTTAATGAGCCCGACGAAGGAAAATTGGGGTTTTTTTAGTTTTACGAGCTAGAAAAAGTCCCTAAAAAGAAAGCTTGTAGCTTCTTCATGTAAGTTTACGAGCCCGAAGAAGAGCACTCGAGGTTTTTCGGATTAGTGAGCAAGAAAAATACCATAAAAAATAATGCTCGGAGCTTCTTCATGTAATTTTAATGAGCCCGAAGAAGAGAACTCGAGGTTTTTTGGTTTAACGAGTGAGAAAAATACCATAAAAAGAATGATCGGAGCTTCTTTGTGTAATTTTAACGAACCCGAAGAAGAGGACTCGAGGTTTTCGGATTAACGAGCGAGAAAAATACCATAAAAAGAATGCTCGGTGTTTCTTCGTGTAAGTTTAATGAGCCCTAAGAGGAGGACTCGAGATTTTTCAGATTAATGAGCAAGAAAATACCATAAAAAATAATGCTCGGAGCTTCTTCGTGTAAGTTTAATGAGCCCGAAGAAGAGAACTCGAGGTTTTTCGATTTAACAAGTGAGAAAAATACCATAAAAATAATGCTCAGTGCTTCTTCGTGTAATTTTAACGAGCCTGAAGAAGAGAACTTGAGATTTTTCAGATTAACAAGCGAGAAAAATACCATAAAAATAATGCTCGGTGCTTCTTTGTGTAAGTTTAACGAGCCCGAAGAAGAGAACTTGAGGTTTTTCAGATTAATGAGCAAGAAAAATACCATAAAAAGAATGCTTGGAATTTCTTGATATCTTTCTTGTCAATAGAAATATTTATGTCGGGAATTTTCTCGTAAGACCAAGTAAAGACATCACAAAATTCCTTAAAAAGGGATGTGAAGCATGTAATTTCCTCTGGATTGCAATCGGCTCCAATCTGAATGTTTTGCATGATACCCGTTTTGACCGAGATATCTATGAGCATAGTCTTAGAAAGATTGCCCATGTTCCATTCTGAATCTATAGTTTGAACAGTAGTGTAAATGGAGGGAACGATCTCAGGTGGGTCAAAAGATGGGATTTGAGTAGTTATCACGTCTGAATTGAACTCTCCCCAAGGTCGTTCTTCTAGAGACATGACCTCTCGAATAGCTTCGTCTGTAAGCAGGACTTCATCAAGGAGATCTTTAGAAAGAACCGTGATGGGCGGAAGGTTGGCACCATTGGTTGAGACCAAAGCAGTGGAGGGTTCAGATGTGATTTGGATGGCTTGATAAGCCAAATTTTCCAGTGAAAGCGGAATCTGACCTCCGTAGGAATCAATGTCTGAAGGCGCCGGTAGGATCCATGGATCGATAGAGCCATCCGAAATGGTGGATATCATTGAAATCATATGTGGAACCTTAGGTGGTGGGAGAGGAAAGAAACCCATCAGGGAAGATGCCTTCAGAAGACCGGCACCTATACTGACGTATGAGTCAAGAATGCCTCCTACTATGGGTACAATGCTACTTGGTAATGTGGAAGAATCGGGGGTGCAAAAGGATAACTGATCCACTGTGACTATTTTCCCATCCAATGGAAAGAGGATGAGTCGGAAGACCAAGGAAACAATGGCAGTCATTGTGTAAGACCAACTACGACCCAGTAACAAATTATAATCGAGATGAAGATCTACGAATTCTATGTCCACCGTTATCATTTTCCCACTAAGAGAAATGGGAAAGCTAGCAAGGTAGCCTTTTGGGAGGAAACTGTGGCCGTCGAAATCTTTAAGGGAATTCAACGACGGAGACAAAGTAGGAGAACCCAAAGTGAGACAGCAAGTAGTTGACATAATGTAGGTCGAAGCACCTTTGTCTATGACAGTGTGATGGATTGGTCTCCCTTTCGACACAACTTGCACCTGGAATGAAAGTTGGTGTGAGAGGTGAGGTTTAGATTTCTCCATGTCAAAGATGGCTAGTGTAGAATCCTGGGGGTTGATTACACCAATGGCCGAAAGTAGAGATTTCCTTAGTGCTGGGCAAGTTTGCAATACTTCTAGTGCAAACATACATGATGGTGCTTGCGCCAAATATTCTACAATATTGTAGTTTTGGGCAGCACGTGCAGAGGTGTTATGAGTCATGCGTTGAAGTGTCCCTTTGGGGGGACGAATCACAGGGTCAAAATTAGGCCTTTCGATATGAAAATCGTTGGGTGGCAGTGGATTTGAATTGGTACCAGGTTCTTGAGCATCAATGACAAGATTTCCATAGAGTTTGGCTCGTGTTTGGAGTTCAACACTTTCAACGCCATAAATGGTGGATGATCCTTCACTGGAAAGATATGTACCACCGTTGCCCCTTTGCGGAGGTTGTGGTGGGTTCACAACCATGTGTTTCTGTTGCTGCTGTGGATTAGGGAAGGGATTATGAAGAATGACAAAATTCCTCCCAGAGTCCTTGTTTGTGATAAAACTTGTGCATTCCTACAGCCGAGGACATTTGTATGTCAAGTGGTCCTCCGAATAGATTCTGCAAGGAAATTTCATGGGTTTCTCCTTTCCTTTTTCGTTCTTAGCAACATTTTTCTGATTAATTATTTTGAGTATTCGACTACTCTTCTGAAGAAGAGGACTTTTTCTTGTTCTTCTTGTCCTTGCCACTAGGTTTTTGTGAAAATTTCACAGAATTTACCTCAGTGGTAGGAAGAGTATTCGATTGGTTAGGGGAAGTGGCATCCGAAGATGGCTGGGAGGTTTTCCCACTAGGTTGTTTTATGGCTACGCCAGAGATTTCACCAACAAGGCCGTCGGTGTGGGCTCCATGTTTTTTAGTAGCGGGAGGATTCAGATTACCAAGGGCATGGGGGAGTAAATCATATAGTGTGCCATATTGCGAATAGATGAGATCTAAATGATGTGCATGATGAATGGATTGATCTTCCGTGACCACACTAGACAGACGAATTTCCTTAGCTAGGGTTGGTAAGAGTGACTTACAAAACCAGTTTGATAAGAGATGATTCGGGATTGGTGCTTTTACCAGCGTCCTCATACGTCTCTATTCAAGAATGTGATCAGAGATGTGGGTGGCGGTGTCTTGGCGTAGCGAGGTTAAGAGTTCCGTGCTAGTTTCATATCTAATAGGTAATTGGAAGTTCTAAAGAAATTCCATAGCTAAGGCGCCAAAAGTGTTGACAGCCCCATGTGGTAACTCAATGTACCATTTGGTAGCATTTCTTTTGAGAGTGCGGGGGAAAAGTTGAAGTAGGATACTATCATCCACCATGGAGTTAGAAATAGACCATAGATGAAAGGTGGTGACGTGCGTAGCTGGATCGTCCCCTTGTTTCCCATAAAATTTAGGGATGTTAGACGAAATCTTGTGCGGTACTGGAGGCCATAGTGGGTTGTGGTTGATGGGATCATTGGTCAGTTTGTAGATGTCGGGGATGTCTAGAGCTACCAAACATGGAAATTGCATGTTTGCCCCCGGATCTAGCCAAGGACGTATTGGCTTACCATTCAGACTATAGGGTCTGCCCATCAGTGTGTTACCAATGGGATAAGTATGACTTTGTTGATAAAAGTTCCCTGTGGGTGGGGGTGTAGGGGTGTATGGTTGCTGTCCGTAGGGTATGTTTTTCTGGGAGGCGAACTGTTGGTTTCCCACAGTGTAAAAGTTACCCCCTTGCCCAAATTGATTTTGGGGTTGGTTTTCCCATATGGACGCGATAGAGCTAGCGAAAGGCATACTGCTATTCGCATAGTTAAGCAATGACGTAGAAAATACATCGAAAGTTTTACCACTCAAAGGAACAATGTTAACAATAGGCTGTCCTATTTTTCCTAAGGACTACAGGGGTACTGAAGTGCCCCTGGTCATATGTGTGTTGGTGACACTTCCCCCTGGCATGGTGGCCAAGGGTTTGAACTCAACAAAAGGTTCCAACTGAAAGGGTTGCTAAAAGGAAACGAAGCAGCCTCGCTATCGGGAGTGGAAACCGTGGGTCCCGATGCAGTCACAATAGGAGTAGATCCCAAAGGATTCGAAGGGCCGTTGATAGTTGTGGTGAACGCAGTTTTGGGACTGGGTTTAGCCTGGCTACTGGGGTTGCCGATCATTAGCGTAGAACTGACTACCGGCGGGGAAGATGGTGGTGAACCAGAGTTGGTTACCATTTGCATCGACCCCATGGGTGTCGCTTGTGAAATAGATGTTGGTGCAACCGAAGACATATCTTGGTTTGGTGTAACCTGAACTATCACTGGCGCCGACGGGTCAGTGAGAGGAGGATTGCAAGGAGGTACGACTCCTTCCGTAAAAGGATCCTTTGGAAATTCCATGTGATATGGGGCTATGTGAAAATCAGGGGTTGTCACTGGAGACTGCTCTTCCGAAGAAGGCATGGGCTCACCGAGACTTGACTCATCCTTCGGTGTTAATGGAGGGAGACCTCACTGTCGTCGAGACAAACGGCGAGGGTTGAAGGACGCCACTGTGACCTATTTATTTTTAACATATTTTAATTATTTGTGATTTATTATAAAGTCTCAGTGATAGTAACCACGCACCTAAAAAAGAAAAAAGAAAAAAGGACTTTCTAAATTCAATCAAAAAGCAGCCAGAACAGGGTTGCCCCCTCTGAGTACTACCGTTTGCTAGAGATGAAACCCAGTATCACAATAGCATACAGAGAGGGTTAGTCGTAAACACAATTATGGTTACTCTAGAGCTTCACTCGAACCTCAGACAATAGGTGTAATCACTCTCGTGAAGATGAGTACCTCCCAAAGACCGAAGACAGAGTAGGTTCATATATTTTAGGTACCAGGACAACCCATCCCAGTCACCTCGTGTAAGTCCCTAAAAAGTTTGGCAAATAAAGATACCTCAAATCACAGACATCATCAGGGGCATCACAGTCTTAGACAGCATGCTATATGGGCAGAACACCTAGATCCCCAATCTAGTTTCGACATCCCTGAAGGGAACCCCAATATATATCATGCCCACTGAATGCACTCGAAGGTGGGATACCTTTTCATGCACCCTAGTGTTGTCTCGCGCTTAACTCTGGTGGTAGTGGAGTGGTCCCGATAATATGAGTACAGTAGGATTTCACTTTTTAATGACTCTAGTTTCAAGTTTTGAGATCTTGGGTGATTTTCTCACTTCTCCTACCCCAAGATCCTAGCCTGAACTACTATTGGAGTGAGCTCAGAAAAAGTTATATGATTAATTTTATTATCGCTTGATTCTTAGTGTACTTGATTATTAGTCTTGCAGAGGGGGAGTGGGCGTATGAAATGTGATGAGACTCTGACTCAAAAAACCATGCAGAAACATGCTCTAAATATTCAATTCAATGAAGAGTTTATTATACAAGGAGATATTCTTTCAACATCCATGCACCAAACATTGAAATAACATAGTTCAATTTTAAAGAATAAAACATCTATATATCTAATCTTAACACATTTTTAAGCAAATTTTTTTAGAATTAATTCAGCTAAGTTCAAAAATACTTAAAAAAAATTTCTTCTTCAAAAAGCAGATGCGACTAACATTAACTTTTTAAACAAGAACTAAAGACAAAATTGCTAACTGGTAAACAAGCACAGGGATCCAACAAGGAAAACTAATCTGATGGCCAATAACTCTACAACCAAAGGGAAACAAAACAGAGGTGTAAACAACAGATTTGGCTGGGTAACGCTGGCAAGCAGAGGCTATAGAGCGTTAATATTGAGACCAACACACTGCATATGAGCATAATCAGCGTTATAACACACTGAAACACTTATAGAGGAAGCGTTACTTAGGGTAAAGTTGTACAGATGGCTAATCAGGGTATAATCTGGACTCTGTGAGCTTTTGAGGTAATTATTGAGCATATAAACTGGTTAGAAGGATATGTGAACATACAGAAAGAGGTAAAGTCATAGAAATAATCTAGAAACTTAGGGTTTACTCTCCAGTGGAGTTGCCATTTCTGCTATAGGATAATATGCTTGGGTGGTGGTTATTGTGTGTCCCTCTCAGGGCTTTCCCGTGCCCAATGCAGATTGTCAGATTAGTTGTAAAGTTCCAGAGATGCTGCATGCATGTTCATGTTAATATATATAATCGAAAAAGCAAGATGAAAAGATTACCTCTTTATGGACAACATATCCTATGGAGAACGCCAAGCAGCGAAGTAGAGATCCTTCTTCACCGAATCCAAATCCAAATCCTGTGATCAATCAAAGCACATGCATAATTTGTACAACAATATAGCTTCTTATCAATTAAAATATTATATAAGAAACATAAAACAATGCAGATCTAAGCCATTCATATCATGCTACATAGATGATTGAACAAAAATTGTGACACTGATGCATCTAATGGACAAAACAGATACAGTTCTATTGATTTATGAAAAGGACGATTACAACTGTCAGTTGCACCAAGCCCTCTTCAAAAATAGAAGAAAAGAGATATCAATGCCTTAGAAATAAGCCACTTCGAGGGGGTAACCTCCAATACATTACATGAATGAACAATTCTTGGATGATACAAATTACAAAAACTCCTCTCTATATATAGGAGTCCATGGGGCCACAATGTAATCCTAGCCGACCTAACAATAATAATTTAAGGGCGCACAATAATAACAATATGGGGGTTACAGGGGTACAATAATAACAATAAGGGGGTTACACTAACAACAATAAGGGACTATACTAGTAATATAGGGACCTAACATGCCCCTCTCCTTCAAAAAAGTGTTGTCCTCGATGCTTGAGTAGCTCTGGGTGCTTCTGTATAAAATTCTCATCCTCCCATGTAGAATCTTCAGTGGGTAAGTTCTTCCACTTGATGAGATACTCTGAAATTGATCGATTCCGTAGTTGTCGAGTTCTTGTTTCCGTGATCTCTTCAGGTTCCAATATGATTTTTCCTTCCTCATCAATTTCTGGAAATATTGTTTGAACTGGAAGATTTTCACCTATAACCTTCTTTAAGCATGAAACATGGAAAACTGGATGCACTCGCGAAGAAGCAGGAAGCTCCAATTTGTATGCCATAGTACCAATCTTTTGCAACACCTTGTAAGGATCATAGTACTTTGGCGATAATTTATTATCCTTCTTAGCTTGCTTGAGGGACATTTTTTTGTATGGTTGTAGCCGTAAAAATACCCAGTCTCCTACATCAAAACTTCTCTCGCTGCGATGTTGATTTGCCTATTGTTTCATTCGATTTTGTGCCAAATTTAGGTTATCCTTTAAGAGTTGGAGAACTTCTTGTTGATGCTCGATGTGATCTTCCACTGCTTGAACCTTCGAATTTTCTTTTAAAGATGATGTGATGGATGGTGGATGATATCCATAAAGTGCCATAAATGGGGTCATTTTTGCTGCAGTATGGAAGGAAGTGTTATACCACCATTCAGCGAGAGGTAACCACTTGACCCATTGTGTTTGTTTATCAGATACAAAACAACAAAGATATCCTTCTAAACATTTATTTACTATCTCAGTTTGACCATCAGATTGAGGATGATAAGATGAGCTATGAGCTAATTGAGTACCCAAACAAGAAAATAACTCCGTCCAAAAATTTCCAGTAAAAATGGGATCTCTGTCGCTCACAATAACCCTTGGGTTTCCATGTAGCTTTTGAATTGTGTCCATAAATTTAGTAGCAATTGTACTTGCTTTAAATGGATGAGATAATGCACAAAAGTGTGCATACTTGGTAAGTCTATCAACTACCACCATGATGATACTCTTTCCTTCAGACTTAGGTAAACCTGTGATAAAATCCATTGAAATCTCCTCCCAACGTTGACTTGGAATGGATAAAGGTTGTAGAAGACCCACGGTCTTAATTGTCTCAATTTTATTCTACTGGAAAACCAAACATTCTGCCAAAAAATTTTGAATATCAGATTTAAGGCCATCCCAAATAAATTCTTTCTTCACCCTGTGGTAAGTTTTTAAAAATCCTGAGTGTCCTCCTAAAGGAGAAGTGTGCAATTCCAAAAGAATATTTTTTTTTAGTTGGGAGTTCTTACAATGATATAAGCGATCTTTGTACCATAAGGAATCATTTTTCCAAATAAATGTATCAGATGTACTAGGATCTTGCTGCAACTTCTTCATCCTTCTTCCATTCATCTCTTACTTCGTTTATCCAATCTGGTTGGATAATAGAAAAGGCACAAAGCAATGCTTCCACCTCTTTATTCTTTCTTGAGAGTGCATCTGCAACAACATTTAGCTTCCCTTTTTTGTAGATTATTTCAAAGTCATAACCCAACATCTTTGTGACCCATTTTTGCTGCTCTTCTGAAGATAGTCTTTGTTCCAAAAAGTGTTTAAGACTATCATGATCAGTTTTTACCTCGAAGTGTCTTCCCATTAGGTAAGTTCACCATTTCTTTAGTGCATGCAATATTGCTAACATTTCCTTCTCATAAATAGGTTTTTGTAAATACTTACCTTTGATTGGATGTCTTTCAAAAGCAATGGGTCTTCCTTCTTGCATTAAAACAACACCAATTCCATTTCCTAAGGCATCATTTTCCACAATAAAGGTTTTTGTGAAGTCTGGCGTAGCTAAGATCGGTGCTAGGAACATTTCCTCTTTAAGATATTCAAAGGCCTTAATTACTTTAGGAGTCCATGAAAATGCATATTTCTTGAATAATGTTGTTTGAGGTGCTGCAATTCTCCCATAATTCTTAACAAACTTGCGATAATACCACGTTAACCCGAGAAATCCTCACAATTGCTTTATGGTTGTAGGGAATTTCCATTCCTTAATGGCTTTAATTTTGTTAGGGTCTACCTTAACACCCTCGTGAGATACAATATGACCCATATATTCCACCTCTTGTACTCCAAAGAAAAATTTGGATGTTTTTACATATAATTGTTTCTCCTGCAATAGTTTGAGTGCCTTGTCAACATGTTGAATGTGATCCTTCCAAGAGTTGCTGTAGATTAGTATATCATCAAAAAATAATAGCACAAATTTTCTAAGGAAGGGTTTGAAAATGGAATTCATCAACCCTTGAAATGTAGAAGGTGCATTGGTAAGGCCAAAGGCATGACCAAAAATTCATAATGACCCTCATGAGTTCGAAATGTTGTTTTTGGAATATCTTCAGTCTTCATTCTAATTTGATGATATCCTGAATGAAGATCCAACTTGGTAAAATAAATTGCTCCATGTAATTCATCCAATAATTCATCAATCACAGGAATGGAAATTTATCTTTAATGGTGAGCTTATTGAGCTCCCTATAATCCGGACACATTCGCCATGATCCATCCTTCTTGTGTACCAATACTACAGGAGCAGAGAAAGAACTTTGACTAGGTTGAATTATACCCGCCTCTAACATTTCTGCAATCATACGTTCAATTTCGCTCTTTTGGAAGTAAGGATATCTATAAGGGCTGATGTTTGGAGGAACACTTCCTGGAATCAAATGAATAGCATGATCATGATCACGAATAGGTGGGAGTCCTTTGGGAGTTTCAAACATCTTGGAATGATTGTCCAAGACTTGTTGGAGATCTGCAGAAATAGATGATTTTGATGTTGGAACTTCTAGTGAGCATAATTGTGCAATTACGCCTCGTTGTTCTTTCTTTAGGAGTTTTTTCATGACATTAGAGCTTATTATCCTTCCTGGCTTCCATGCAATACCTCGTAATTTGACTTCCTTTCCTTCTGAAAAAAAATTCAAGAAAAGTTCTTGAAAATTAAAAGCTACCGTCCCCAAAGATTGTAACCATTGTACTCCTAGTACAACATCAACACCTCCCATAGGAATGGAAAGCATTGGACTAGTCAATACATATTCCCCATGGTTAGCTTGATATTATGGCATTTTCCAGAGCAATTTATAGTTCCTCCATTTGCAACCATCACTTGACATTCTGGTGTTGGGTATAGGAAACAATTCAATTCTTTGGCTACCTTACAATGAATAAAATTATGGGTACTACCTGAATCAATCAACACTATTACCTTTTTCTTCTTGATATGTCCTTCTATCTTGAGAGTTTGAGGAGTGGTAATTCCTACCAATGCATTACACGATATGGTCAGACTCATTTATTCCTCTTCTAGGGCTGGTTCCTGGTGTATATCCTCTTCTTGTTCATTTTCTTCTTCCTCTTCACAATCTATGTAAAATAATTTCTTCTCACCACACTTATGACCTTTAGTGTATTTGCTATCACAACTGTAGCAAAGCCCTTTTGCTCTTTTTTCTTCCAATTGTTGTGGTGTCAAACTTGTAGGTTGTGGAAATCTAGGCGTAGCCACACTTCCTTCTTTATAGAATTGAGTGGTAGGCTTCCTTGTCGCCATAATTTTACATTCAACTTTTCTTGCCAACCTGAATGCCTTCTCCAATGAATCAGGTTCCAAAACACGAATTTCATGTTGGATGTTATCCTTTAGAGTACCTATGAAGAGATCAATCCTGTGTTCCTCTGGAATATCAGTTACCCTTATATTCAATTTTTGGAAGTCCTCAATGTGCCGCCCCACTAAACCCTTTTGTTTGAGATTTATCGATTGGCTAAAGAAGGTGTTGCTCTTTGTATCCTCATAATGTGCTATCATTTCCTCCGTAAAAATTGACCAAGTGACAATTTTTTTACGGGAGCAAAGCCATCGATACCATACAAATGTATTTTGTTCTAAATATAAAGTTACAATGCGTACCTTTTGTGTGTTTTGCACATTATTGAGATCAAAATATTGCTCCAGCTATAGTATCCATGTTACAGGATCCTTTCCATCAAACTTCCTCATATCCATTTTTGGAATATGGGGGTTCTTCCCTCCAACATTAGAGTTTATGAAATCACGATTAACATTTATTTTGTTCTCATCATGAGTTTCCTCCACTATATTTTCACCATTAGCAAACATTTCTTGTATGAAATTTGTCAAACCATCCATGTCTGCTTTTAGATCATTCTTCATGTTTTCCATCTTAGCTTCCATGTCATCCATCTTAGATTCCATGCCAGCTTCCATGCCATCCATCTTAACTTACATGCCATTCTTCAAACCATCCATCTTAGATTCCACGCCTTTATTCAAACCATCCATCTTAGTTTCCGTGCCTTTCTTCAAAACTTCCATGTCATTTTTTGTTGCTCTTTGCGAGAGCGAAATTTGTTGCAATTGCTCTTGTAATTTTGATATGTCATGTTGCTATTCTTCGTCTTCATTAGTCATAATAGATCCCTCTAAAGGCTTAATGGACGTTGAATTATTTTATTGGCCATTTTAGAATCTAATACTGATATCTATTCTACAATATGCCCTTGGAATCAATTCAACTTGATTCTTCAAACAAGACTTATGCAATTCGGAAAAAAATACACACTTGCTTTTAAGGAGCTTGATATTGAAATTGACTTATCTCTATACTTGGAGATCCTAAATATCTAAAATGTGGCCCTGTAGTATTCCTCTGAAGCTTCTTTCAAATGCCATAGGTCTGACTTGATTTTGATTCTTCAAGGAAAATTTATTTCCAATCTCCCACAACGACCTAATTATGGCCTGGTTCAGTAGAGCGAAATTGTATGACTTGCCACGTGTCACTATTTTTTCCTTTGGTTCTGAAATTTATAGACAGAAAACTACTGTCTGTGTACTTCTAGTCACTTTTTACAGAATTCCAATCCGATGCTCAGAGAGAGAGTTATGAAGATTTTCCCACGATCATCACTTTAAGATGAAATTCGGGAGCCTAAAAAAGACCTAACTTCCACAGATCATATCTCCAAAAATATTGGAACCAAGCTCTGAAATTGTGTGAAAATGTTCCTCAGGATTTTAGTTTCGTGCTCTAAAAATTTTAGCTTTTGAACCTTCGTAGAAAAACAATTATAGCAAAACTTCCGCGATGACCTTTTTAAGTGAAATTCAGGAGCCTACAAAAAGCCCTAACTTCCATAGATAATATCTCCGAAAATATTGAGAACCAAGCTCTGAAAATTTTCGACGATGTTCCTTAGGTTTTCAGCTTCACACTCTAAAATTTTAGCTTTTGAATCTTCGTAGACAAAAAGTTATAGCGAAAATTCCACGATGACCTGTTTGGAGCAGCGAAACCATATAATCCAAAGCTCTAATACCAAATGTTGTGAAACCAGCTCCAAAAATAGAAGAAAAGAGATATCAACGCCTTAGAAATTAGCCACTTCGAGGGGGAAACCTCCAATACATTACATGAATGAATAATTCTTGGATGATACAAATTACAAAACATCCTTTCTATATATAAGAGTCCATGGGGCCATAATGTAATCCTAGTGGGGTCACAATGTAATCCTAGCCGACCTAACAATAATAATTTAAGGGCACAATAATAACAATATGGGGGTTACAGAGGTACAATAATAACAATAAGGGGGTTAAACTAACAAAAATAAGGGACTATACTAGTAATATAGGTACCTAACACATGCTCATGCTAATATATATAATCGAAAAAGCAAGATGAAAAGATTACCTCTTTGTGGACAACAGATCCTATGGAGAACGCCAAGCAGCAAAGTAGATATCCTTCTTCATCGGCTCCAAATCCAAATCCTATGATCAATCAAAGCACACGCGTAATCTCTACAACAATATAGCTTCTTATCAATTAAAATAGCATATAAGAAACATAAAAAAATGCAGATCTAAGCCATTCATATCATGCTACATAGATGATTGAACAAAAATTGTGACACTGATGCATCAAATGGACAAAAAAGATATAGTTTTATTGATTTATGAAAAGGATGATTACAAATTTTAGTTGCACCAAGCCCTCTTCAATCTCCCAATTCCTCTCTCTCTTTCTCTATCTCCAAGTGTGATGATGTTCAAGGTAGAAATATCTCAATTAACATCGCCAATCTTCAAGCCTTACACTACAACAATGAAATTCTGCTCCACATATAATCAAACCTTCGACTTTAGACCAAGAGCCCATAGCTCCAATTTATAGGAGATGGAGAGGACAAACGTTGCCAACTATTTCAACCTGTTCAAATATGGAAAGATCTAGATGTGTCCTCGCTTTTACTTGCTTTTGCCTTCCATAGGAGTTCAGTTGCATTTGGAAATGCATAATAAAAGGTTTGTGCCATTTAGTTTCTATTTTGAACTGATTCCGTTTGGGAGAAAGCTGGAAATTCCAGTCAATTTTCTGCAAGATATTTTTCCCTTTTCACATTCAAACACGGATAACGCTGCCCCTTGGGAAAGACAGAGCATTACCCTAGTCATTAACGCTCCCTTTGCATTGCTCAAGTGCGTTATAACTCTGCCTAGTTGTTTCTGGGGTGCGTTACCTTGGAAAAAATGGGTCTAGTCTAGGTAATTTTCTTCCTTCCATGTTACCTTCTCCTCTGAGCTAATGAGGAGGTAATTTGTCCTGTAAAACACATCACAAAGTCAAAAATTTTCACCTCCCACTGCACATAACAAAACCTATGATTTGCGGGCGGGCCCACCTCTTCCTCGCCACGTCATCCCCGCTCCCCGCACTTCGCACATCGCAATATTTAACTTTTAATCTCCGTCGCTCATAACCAAGGTGTGGGATTTGTGATTTGTGATGAATGGGCGGCCCCTACCTCCTTTTCACGTCATCTCCACTCCCAGCCCTTCGCATATCTCAAAATTTAACTTTCGCCCTCCGCCGCTTACAACAAAAGCCTTCGACCTGCGATTGCGATATAGGATTGGGACCCCACCTTCTTGCCACGTCTGCTCCCGCCTTCTCCTTCCATCCTATCCCATTACCCTCGCCAACACGTCCGTTGTGCCATAAGGGGTTGGGCAATAATCCAACAGACTCACGCCACCTCTACTCCACAAAACCACTGTTTCAAAGCCAAAATTCGGCATAATTGCAGAGTTTACCATCTCTGTTATTGCCGAATTATTGCAGGTGTGAAATTCACAGGTAGTATCAGAGAAAGAGAAAACTGTTGCTGAAGAGCCTATTGTTATCAAAGAAGAGTTGTCAGGTCTCTATTAACTAGATCACAATGCTCCTTTAGACTGTTCAATCTCGGTCATAATCCCCCTATGTCATATCCTTTCCCTAGTTTTGACCCATATAAATTTCCCTTTCTCTGATCCCCCTTCTATCATCCCATTCTTCATTGCAGGTTGATAAACCAGATACATTGAAAAAGCATGCCTCCCAAGGAAGATGAAAAGGCACGATGTACATATCATCACAACCACTGATTGATGAAAAGTACCAGCATCACATCATCTTTAATGATCCAGTAGAGACGACCCAAAAGTAAAGCTAGATTTCAGAGCTACCCATCGTTGTCTCTTCACAACCATTTCAGCCACCTCCAAGCCACTTTTTGGATCCACGAAGAGCCACCTAAGTTTTGAATTCATGAAGAGCTGCTAAATTGATTCTACAAGTGATGATTTGTCGTATATTTTCTTTGTTCAGGCCTTGCATGGCCACACTTGTCAAATTTTAGTTTGATTGTAATTAATGAAAGTTACTGAAGTATATTAGGGTAACTGATGCAGTTTTGCAGTTAACTACTGCTCAATTTTTTATTGTCAAGGGTTAGACCTAGTTAGACTCTATGTTGTAAGAATCATTGTATTGGAGCACTATAGTTTTTGAGCTGGGCATCAATAATAAGAGAGCGTTCACATAATTATTGAGCTATGTTAATGGTGATGTTTTTTATTCTCTGTTAATGTTTTCTTTGTCTTTTCATGCTGTGCATCAATTTACCTGATTGTAAAACATAAAATTTAGATTAATATTTGCTGAGAGAGCACCTTAATTCTGTCTGTAATTACTATCTTGATGTTTTCTTCTGAATTATATTTAAATAATTCTTAACTTCTCTTTAGCTATTACTAAACTCACTGCTTTCTTTCATCTCATAGTCATACTTCCAGTAAGATCCAGTCTGCATAGTTAGCTTTCCCTGTGAATTCCCTTGAAAATTTGATGCACAATTCAACATTTTATGACTCCATAGCCCAATGGATTAAGTTTCATAGCTCTATCTGTTCAACTACATAATCAATCAAAACAAACAACCCTCATAATTTCTATAACTAGCCTAATATCAACATTTATACCATCAAGCTAAATCATAAAAAAAAAGAAAGCCCTCTATGATTCTAGGAAGGCTAGGTCCTAGACTCCAAAGTAGTTTGATGTTGTCCTATATCATTTATTCTTTCCAATCTTATAAATTATAGTGGCACAACATAATGACGACCATATTGTGGAATTATTGAAGAAGCTTGGTATTTCATAAGAACTCAGAAAACCAGTCAAAATATTGTGTGATTTAAGTATTTTCCATAGATTGGTTTTCCAACTTTTGTGAAACATTCAGACTGTCTGTGCTTTGGGTCCAAAATTTTGGCTCCCAGAAGAATCTTTACTATATCTCATCATGAACCAAATCCCCCCGCAATAGTTGACAATCTAAAGAAAATTCTGAGAAAAAACCCCAGAGCAGTGTTAGGTCCCTATATTACTAGTATAGTCCCTTATTGTTGTTAGTGTAACCCCCTTAGTGTTATTATTGTACCCTTGTGACCCCCATTTTATTATTATTGTGCCCTTAAATTATTAATGTTAGGTCAGCTAGGATTACATTGTGGCCCACTAGGATTACATTATGGCCCCATGGACTCCTATATATAGAAAGGAGGTTTTGTAAATTGGATTATCCAAGAATTGTTCATTTATGTAATGTATTGGAGGTTTCCCCCTTGAAGTGGCTTATTTCTAAGGCGTTGATATCTTTTTTCTTCTATTTTTGGAGCTGGTTACACAACATTTGGTATCAGAGCTTTGGATTATAGGGTTTCGCTGCTCCAAACAGGTCATCGTGGAATTTTCGCTATAAATTTTTTTCTACGAAGTTTCAGAAGCTGAAATTTTTAGGGTGTGAATTTGAAATCCTGAGGAATATTTTCTAAAAATTTCAAATCTTGGTTCGCAATATTTTCAGAGATAGGATCTGTGGAAGTTAGGTCTTTTTTCAGGCTCCTAAACAGGTCATCGTGGCATTTGCGCTATAACTCTTTTTCTGCGAAGGTTCAGAATCGGAAATTCATATGGTGCGAAGCTGAAATCCTGAGGAAAGTTTTTAAAAAATTTCAGAGCTTGGTTCACAATATGTTTGGAGATATGATCTGTGGAAAGTAGTGCTTTTTCAGGCTCCTGAATTTAATCTCAAAGAGGTGATCGTGGGAAAAGTGCAATAACTCTCTCTCTGGGCATCGGATTTGAGTTCTGTAAAAAGTGGTCGCAAGTACATGGAATTTAGTTTCTTTGCTATCAATTTTAGAGACAAAGGACGAAACAATGGTACGTGGCAAGTCGTACAAGTTTGCTCTACTGAACTAGTCCATAATTAGGTCATTGTGGGAGATTGGACACAACTTTGTCTTGGAGAATCCAAATTAGGTCAGACCTGTGGCATTCAAAAGAGAATTCAGGGGGCTACTTCAGTGATGAATTTCAGATATTTAATATTTGCAATCATAGAGATAATACAATTTCAATATCGAGCTCCTCAAAGCAAGTAAAAGGTGTGTATTTTTTTTTTTCCGAATTGCATAAGTCTTGTTTGAAGAATCAAGTTGAATTGATTGCAAGGGCATATTGTAGAATAGATATCAATATTGGATTCTAAAATGGCCCCTACAAATAATTAAACACCTATTAATCCTTTAGAAGGCTCTACTATGACTCATGAAGACGAAGAATGGTCAAAATTACAAGAGCAAGTGCAACAAATTTCGCTCTCGCAAAGGACAACAAAAAATGAAATGGAGGTTTTGAAGAAAGGGGTGGAAGCTAAGATGAATGGTTTGGAAGCTAATATGGATGGCATGGAAGTAGGCATGGAAGCTAAGATGGATTACATGGAAGCTAAGATCGATGAAAAAATGAAAGACAACATGGAAAACATGAAGAAGGATCTAAAAGTAGACATCGAAGGTTTGGCAAAGTTGATACAAGAAATGTTTCCTAATGGTGAAAAGATAGTAGAGGAAACTCATGATGAGAACAAAATAAATGTTAATAGTGATTTCATAAACTCTAATGTTGGCGGGAAGAACCACCATATTCCAAAAATGGATATGAGGAAGTTTGATGGAAAGGATCCTGTAACATGGATACTACAGATGGAGCAATATTTTGATCTCCATAACGTGCAAAACACACAAAGGTACGCATTGCAACTTTACATTTAGAACAAAATACATTTGTATGGTATCGATGGCTTTGCTCCCGTAAAAAAATTGTCACTTGGTCAATTTTACGGAGGAAATGATAGCACATTATGAGGATACAAAGAGCAACACCTTCTTTAGCCAATTGATAAACCTCAAACAAAAGGGTTTAGTGGGGGCAGCACATTGAGGACTTCCAAAAATTGAATATAAGGGTAACTGATATTCCAGAGGAACACAGGATCGATCTCTTCATAGGCACTTTAAAGGATAACATCCAACATGAAGTTCGTGTTTTGGAACCCGATTCATTGGAGAAGGCATTCAGGTTGGCAAGAAAAGTTGAATGTAAAATAATGGCGACAAGGAAGCCTACCACTCAATTCTATAAAGAAGGAAGTGTTGCTATGTCTAGATTTCCACAACCTACAAGGTTGACACCACAAAAATTGGAAGAAAAAAGAGCAAAAGGGCTTTGCTACAGTTGTGATAGAAAATACACTAAAGGTCATAAGTGTGCTGAGAAGAAATTATTTTACATAGATTGTGAAGAGGAAGAAGAAAATGAACAAGAAGAGGATATACACCGGGAACCAGCCCTAGAAGAGGAAGAAATGAATCCGACCATATCGTGTAATGCACTGGCAGGAATTACCACTCCTCAAACTCTCAATATACAAGGACAAATCAAGAAGAAAAAGGTAATAGTGTTGATTGATTCAGGTAGCACCCATAATTTTATTCATTGTAAGGTAGCCAAGGAATTAAATTGTTTCCTATACCTAGCACGAGAATGTCAAGTGATGGTTGCAAATGGAGGAACTATAAATTGCTCTGGAAAATGCCATAATATCAAGCTAACCATGGGGGAATATGTATTGACTAGTCCAATGCTTTCCATTCCTATGGGAGGTGCTGATGTTGTACTAGGAGCACAATGGTTACAATCTTTGGGGACGGTAGCTTTTAATTTTCAAGAACTTTTCTTGAAATTTTTTTCAGAAGGAAAGGAAGTCGAATTACGAGGTATTGAAGGGAAGCCGGGAAGGATAATAAGCTCTAATGTCATGACAAAGCTTCTAAAGAAAGAACAATGAGGAGTAATTGCACAATTATGCTCACTAGAAGTTCCGACATCAAAATCATCTATTTCTGCAGATCTCCAACAAGTCTTGGACAATCATTCCAAAGTGTTTGAAACTCCCAAAGGACTCCCACCTATTCGTGATCATGATCATGCTATTCATTTGATTCCAGGAAGTGTTCCTCCAAACATCAGGCCTTATAGATATCCTTATGTCCAAAAGAGCGAAATTGAACGTATGATTGCAGAAATGTTAGAGGCGGGTATAATTCAACATAGTCAAAGTTCTTTCTCTGGTCCTGTAGTATTGGTACACAAGAAGGATGGATCATGGCGAATGTGTCCGGATTATAGGGAGCTCAATAAGCTCACAATTAAAGACAAATTTCCCATTCCTGTGATTGATGAATTATTGGATGAATTACATGGAGCAATTTATTTTACCAAGTTGGATCTTCGTTCAGGATATCATCAAATTAGAATGAAGACTGAAGATATTCCAAAAACAGCATTTCGAACTCATGAGGGTCATTATGAATTTTTGGTCATGCGTTTTGGCCTTACCAATGCACCTTCTACATTTCAAGGGTTGATGAATTCCATTTTCAAACCCTTCCTTAGAAAATTTGTGCTAGTATTTTGATGATATACTAATCTACAACAAGTCTTGGAAGGATCATGTTGAACATGTTGACAGGGTGCTCAAACTATTGCAGGAGAAACAATTATATGCAAAAAAATCCAAATGTTTCTTTGGAGTACAAGAGGTGGAATATCTTGGTCATATTGTATCTCACGAGGGTGTTAAGGTAGACCCTAACAAAATTAAAGCCATTAAGGAATGGAAAGTCCCCACAACCATAAAGCAGTTGTGAGTATTTCTCGAGTTAACAGGGTATTATCGCAAGTTTGTTAAGAATTATGGGAGAATAGCAGCACCTCTAACAACATTATTGAAGAAAGATGCATTTTCATGGACTCCTGAAGCAACTAAGGCCTTTGTACATCTTAAAGAGGCAATGTGCCTAGCACCGGTCTTAGCTACGCCAGACTTCACAAAAACCTTTATTGTGGAATGTGATGCCTCAGAAAATGGAATTGGTGCAGTTTTAATGCAGGAAGGAAGACCCATTGCTTTTGAAAGTCGTCCAATCAAAGGAAAGTATTTACAAAAACCTATTTATGAGAAGGAAATGTTAGCAATACTGCATGCACTAAAAAAATGGCGAACTTACCTAATGGGAAGACACTTCAAGGTAAAAACTGATCATGATAGTCTTAAACATTTTTTGGAACAAAGACTATCGTCAGAAGAACAACAAAAATGGGTCACAAAGATGTTGGGTTACGACTTTGAAATAATCTACAAAAAAGGAAAGCTGAATGTTGTTGCAGATGCACTCTCAAGAAAAAATGAAGAGGTGGAAGCATTGCTTTGTGCCATTTCTATTATCCAACCAGATTGGATAACTGAAGCAAGAGATGAATGGAAGAAGGACAAAGATGTATGGACACTCATTCAAAAGTTGCAGCAAGATCCTAGTACATCTTATACATTTAGTTGGAAAAATGATTCCTTATGGTACAAAGATCGCTTATATCTTTGTAAGAATTCCCAACTAAAACAAAATATTCTTCCGGAATTGCACACTTCTCCTTTAGGAGGACACTCAGGATTTTTAAAAACTTACCACAGGGTGAAGAAAGAATTTTTTTGGGATGGCCTTAAATCTGATATTCGAAAGTTTGTGGCGGAATGTTTGGTTTGCCAGCAGAATAAAGTGGAAACAATTAAGACCCCGAGACTTCTACAACCTTTATCCATTCCAAGTCAACGTTGGGAGGAGATTTCAATGGATTTTATCACAGGTTTACCTAAGTCCAAATGAAAGAATGTAATCATGGTGGTAGTTGATAGACTTACCAAGTATGCACACTTTTGTGCATTATCTCATCCATTTAAAGCAAGTACAGTTGCTACTACATTTATGGACAGAATTCAAAAGCTACATGGAAGTCCAAGGGTTATTGTGAGCGACAGAGATCCCATTTTTACTGGAAATTTTTGGACGGAGTTATTTTCTTGTTTGGGTACTCAATTAGCTCATAGCTCATCTTATCATCCTCAATCCGATGGTCAAACCGAGATAGTAAATAAATGTTTGGAAGGATATCTTCGTTGTTTTGTATCTGATAAACAAACACAATGGGTCAAGTGGTTACCTCTTGCCGAATGGTGGTATAACACTTCCTTCCATACTGCAGCAAAAATGACCCCATTTATGGCACTTTATGGATATCATCCACCATCCATCACATCATCTTTAAGGGAAAATTCGAAGGTTCAAGCAGTGGAAGATCACATCGAGCATCAGCAAGAAGTTCTCCAACTCTTAAAGGATAACCTGAATTTGGCACAAAATCGAATGAACAACAGGCAGATCAACATCGTAGCGAGAGAAGTTTTGATGTAGGAGATTGGGTATTTTTACGGCTACAACCATACAAACAAATGCCCCTCAAGCAAGCAAAGAAGGATAATAAATTATCGCCAAAGTACTATGGTCCTTACAAGGTGTTGCAAAAGATTGGTACTATGGCATACAAATTGGAGCTTCCTGCTTCTTCGCAAGTACATCCAATTTTCCATGTTTCATGCTTAAAGAAGGTTATAGGTGAAAATCTTCCAGTTCAAACAATATTGCCAGAACTTGATGAGGAAGGAAAATCATATTGGAACCTGAAGCGGTCATGGAAACAAGAACTCGACAGCTACGGAATCGATCAATTTCAGAGTATCTCATCAAGTGGAAGAACTTACCCACTGAAGATTCTACATGGGAGGATGAGAATTTTATACAATAGCACCCAGAGCTACTCAAGCGTTGAGGACAACACTTTTTTGAAGGAGAGGGGCATGTTAGGTCCCTATATTACTAGTATAGTCCTTTATTGTTGTTAGTGTAACCCCCTTATTGTTATTATTGTACCCTTGTAACCCCCATTTTGTTATTATTGTGCCCTTAAATTATTATTGTTAGGTCGGCTAGGATTACATCGTGGCCCACTAGGATTACATTATGGCCCCATGGACTCCTATATATAGAAAGGAGGTTTTGTAAATTGGATCATCCAAGAATTGTTCATTTATGTAATGTATTGGAGGTTGCCCCCTCGAAGTGGCTTATTTATAAGGCGTTGATATCTCTTTTCTTATATTTTTGGAGCTGGTTACACAACAAGCAGAGAGTCCAACTATTAGCAATCCTCTTCACAGAGCAAGTTCCCTCCCTGAAAACCTTGCAACCTTACAGGACATCTAGTTCAACTTACACTTTGAACAAAGCTTGTTCAGGACCAAATCTCATAATTGGATAACCCAGATAGTTTTTGAACCATCTATCTTAAAACAAAGTCCAGTTGGGGAGGCCTCCACCTCCACCCAAACTTACCTTCAACTTTTCCAACACTTTGACTCCCTTCAAGGTCTGGTAAAAGAAATCACCTCAACTATTGATGATGCTTACCTTCAATAGTCAGTAGAATTATCTTCTATTACTGCAGGAGCTCCCTCTACCATTTCCAAGTCTACCCATCCCCAGTCAATTTTTCTAGGTGTATATGTAGCTCCTACCATTTTCTTGAACATCCCTCACCAGAGTTCCCAAACCTCCACTCATACACCCACCATCCACTTTCCTCCATTTAATCCTCCACCTCCCTTGGTTAAACCCCCTTGGGTTCCCCCACCACCAATCATGGAAGCCTAGTATTCTCCATTGGTGCTACCACAAACTATGGCACCTATGCCACAGGATTATCAGTCCAAAATCCCACTATTTGATGAAACTGGTCCTGCAACTACTCAACAACATGTGGATAAAATGAATGACTATTTTGACTAATAAGAAATAGACAATGAAACTATTAAGTTGAGGATGTTTTATCAAATTTTGGGGGGAGAAGTAAGAAAATGGTTTAAAGGATTGACTCAGAATAGTGTCCATGACCTCCCTTCCCTCCACCAACTATTCATAAATAAATGGGAAGTTAAGAAAACCCTCTTCAAATCTTGTCAGAATATGAAAACATCAAGAGAAATGTTGTAGAGAGTGTCCAAGACTACTGTACCGGGTTTAATAGCACATACAATGAAATATCTCCTCATATGAAACCCCCATAAGGTTTAACCCTGATGAAATTCCCATATGGTTTCGACCCAGAGATGGCTTATCAGCTTAGAAAAAGAGTTATTACTACATTAGAAGACATGCATAGGGGTGCAGTAAGTGTAGAAGCCAATATGATTGCAAAGATGGCTAGAATGAGAAATTAGAAGAGAGTGACTATTAAGGAAGAGCCTACAGCTTATACATATGATGCTAAGATTGATAGCCTGGTAAGAACTATGGAGAGAATGATGGAGATGATAAGCCCGAATAAGAGAGCTACCCCTAGGGATAATCAACCAGTTCCTCAAAATAGAAACCAAAACTTTAGAAGAAACCCCCCTCAGATAAGACTTGGAGAACAAAGAGGCCCTGACTAGTAAATTAGGCCTCCTTTCCAAGAGAATTATGCTGATGAAGATGAGGGAGTGGTTGAAGAACTAGAAGAAAGTCAAATTAATACAATGGGAATTAATGAAGAAGATTTTGTGTTCCTTATTGAATAAGAACAAGATTTATTTTCTCTAACTCAAACTGAAGTAGAATTTGAAGAGTCAGAATATTACAAACAAGGGTTTGAGAACGCCATCATGGAGGTACATAGACAATATAATCTTAGAAGCAAGAAAAACTATGACAATTCCAAGAAAAAGAATTCTGAAAATTCTGCTAAAAAGGTCCCTGAAACTAATCCCAAGAAAACAACAGAAAGCTCAAAGAAATCTCTTAATATCTGTGGAAAGAATGATATGGAAAGTGGCACTAGCACACCAACAGTCAACCCTATAAAAAAATTTCAAGCTGATATCCTCACTACAAGTCAACAATCTGAGATCACTGCAAAAATAGTGCCTGAGAAGACCGATTCAAATCCGCCAAAAACACTGACACCATTCAACATTGAGAACAAAATCGATAAAATAAAAATATCAATCCCTCTCACTAAATTAGTGAATAAGGATGTATATAGATCTTAGGTCCTAAAAGCGCTGAACACTGTTAATCTAAATAAAAGAAATCACTGACACTATCAAACTAAATGATGATAAACCTGAACTGTTGTTTGGACCAAAAGTAGAGGGAAAATCCTAGGAGGGAGGTGTTCCCCCATTTTATATCAGTTTGACTATTCATGATAAAATTCTCCACAATGCCATGTTAGTTTCAGGTGCCTCTCATAATCTTATGCCAAAGGCAGTCATGGAGAAACTTGGCCTTGAGATAACCAGACCCTACAAAGTTTTGTACTCATTTGATTCCAACAAAGTCAAATGTCTAGGCCTCATCAAAGATATTTGTGTTACTCTAGTCCAGATACCAGCCAAGATTCTAGTGATGGATATAGTAGTGGCTGAAATCCCTCCTATATATCGCATGATTTTATCACACTCATGGTGAGACAAGTTTCAAGGGGCCCTCCAAATGGACATAACTTATGCTACCATACCAGTGTTTGGCCAAAAAAGAAGACTGTATAGGGAGACTTTAATAAAATACATGGTGAGAAGTCAAGAAAAACCACATAAATACCCCCTCTACTCTGTTCATTCTGACCTTGATTCATTCATCCTTTATAATGATGAAGAAATTAATGAACAAGTAGCTCGAGAAGAAGAGGACCATAATAGAGAACAATTAGACCAAGTAGAAATTGTACAAAAAAATTATAAATATGAACCTTTTTGGGACATGAGTTTTGATGGATCTCATGGCAAAGCAGGCTGACGAGTAGGGGTGTGGGAATGCAATACTGAAAACAAACATGCAGAGGGTCATTCCTACAATTTGAATTTTCAGTGCACCAACAATATAGCAGAATATGAGGTACTCCTTTTTGGTTTACAACTACTTAAGAGATTAGGAGCCAAAATAATTTTTGTTCATGGGGATTTTGAGTTGGTTATTAGAAAAATAAAGGGAGAATATTCATCGAAACATCCTATATTGAGAGCATATAGGAGTGTTGCCCTTGACCTCCTGAAAAAATTTGAATAATATGACCTTGCTGCAGTTCCAAGAAATCAAAATATTCTTGCAGATTAAACACCGTCCAACAGTCCCTAATAATATGAGATATTGGCAAGTCTTTGGAGATGGCAAGCAGATTGAAAATTTCTGCAATCTAAAGGTGAGTTTGAAGATTCCAGCTTGGACCTAGATTGTGAAGAAGATTGTCCCATTGAAGAACAAGTGTGCAGGAATGAACCTCCTCATAATTATGATATTTTTCAGCAAATAAAGATCTACATAGAATAGAGATACATGAAGATCAAGAAAAATAAGAGTTTGAAGTACTCCAATTCAGATATAACATCCTGCCTAGAGGAATTTTCCCTTTGGAGGAACTACTTGATTTCAATGATGTGTACAGAAAACCAAAGATGGAACCTACAAAAGAAAATATTGAGGAGTGCAATCTGGGCAGTGAACAGGACCCCAAATGATAAAGTTATCAAATACACTGCCAACATCCACAAAACAAAAACATATTTCTTTGTTTAAGGAGTTCATTGATGTGTTTTTGTTAAACACCATGTTAAAGCACACACATGGTGTATGAGGAAGATGAACACACACACACAAGAGACTCAACCAAATGAAGGATAAGCGTGAGGCTTTTTTATTTTCCATTATACAAAGATGTACATTTATAGTACAATGGTGTGACTCTTGGTTTCACATTCCAAGGTCACTTGGACTCCATTGTGACTTTTCACATTCCACACCTACCCATGTAGGATTAGGTGTTCCAACATCCCCTCTTAATCCGAAGGGGTATGTGTGAGTCCAAGAAAAGAGTTGTAATACAAATCTGCAAAGTATACATGGCAGCGCTTGGGCTGAATCAACTCTCTGAAATGTTGGAAAAAGAGGTGGTTTTAGGATGACCACAAACACTGGAACGCAAAACTTGTTGTAGTTCCCGGAACTCTTCCAAAACTGGCAAGAAGCTGAAGGCTTCTGCTAGAGGAATTGTCCCTCATAATAAAGGGAGACCTTCAACCTAAAAGAAGGGAGGTCTACTACCTGTGATGGTTTTAGGATTACCAACAACTCTGGAATGCTTTGAAGCATTTCCTGGAACTCAACCAAAGCTGGCAAGAAGCTGAAGGCTTCTGCTAGAGGAAGTGCTCCTCATATATGAAAGGGAGACCTTCGACCTAAAAGAAGGGAGGTCTACTACCTGTGATGGTTTTAGGTTATCCACCAACCAAAGATGATGGTTTAAGGTTTTCCACCAACCGAAGGCATGCTCATGGGCATCCGTGTCTCTGGCTACATCTCTGAATCCGGAATGACGAATTGTGGCTCAGGCTCGCTTGAACTGCTGGCTACAACTCTGAACATAGAATGAGAGATTGTGGCTCAGGCTCGCTTGATCTGTCGTCGAAGCTTGTACATGATCACCATTTTCCCCCCTGTCAGGGACAAGGTGAGATGATGGCGAAAACTCAACTGCAAGTTTGCTCAATATCCGTGAACAAGTTCTAACATGTGTCGTAAACATCTTCTTGGTTGCTGATGCCCATTGCCAAGAAGCGATCCATCCAAGATGAATCTTGGTTCTTGCAGGAGGCTTGTGTCTGAAGCATCTGTCTGAAGAATGAGTGTGCCGACCACAATGCTTACATGGATGAAGATTAAAACAATGATCTTTCATATGGCCAACTTGATCACAGTGTTGGCATTTCTCAATCTGTTGTGGAAGTGGAACAGGATCTGGAACAGCTACAGGTGCATTGTCATACAAGAATCCGACACTCTGAAATTTGATGGGCTTCGTGTAGTATGGAATATGAAAGGACACATCCTTGTCATATCCAAGACCAGTTATGTGCTTGTTGTGGACAAGCTCTTCCCAAGGTCTGATGATGGGTTTGAGAAGTGCAGGCTGAGCTGCTGCATCTGCATATACATCTACTCTAATACAAGGAACTGAATGTGAATCAACTGGAACTTTATCTTCTTTCTTCTGATGAGAGTCCTTCACAATATTCTGAACAGAAACAGGTTCAGAATGGTGACTCTTTTGCTGAAGTTCTTCTTGCTGAAGCTGAGATTCCAACCGCAAAAACTCAATCTTTTCTTGTGCATTTCGTAAACAATTCTGAATGTTACAAAGAGCATTCTTGCTCATTTTTATCATATCATGAACATTTGAATGAATGAGGTCATTCAACAACACTAATGCCTAATTGATTTTGGCCATTTTCAACAACTTAGGCTCAAAAATGAAAGGGGTCGGCTTCAACCGAAAATGCACCCGTTTACAATGTGATTCAACAAATACAAATGACTGCAAAGAATTTCCAACTATGGAAATCTCAAGTACAAAATCTGCTCCTCAAATGATGGAGGACAATCAACAATGAGTTACATCAACAACTCAAATTTACTGATTGCAACTATGAATGAAGAGGAAAATTCCACTCAAAATACAATGTTAGCTCAATACATATCTCTGCAGAATATGTGCAGCTGAAAACACTTGTGCAAGAGGCCTTTAAGGCAGCTGAATTTTTTCTTCAAAGAGCTGTTTTCAATGATGGCAAACTTGTCTTCAAATGTGAAATTCTTCAAAAAAACACCCTTCAAATCAATGCCACAAATCACAATGTAAATCTTCAAATTTCAGTCCATGTGCTTCTCATATGCCATTTTCCATTTTCTGCTATTCATAACTCTCTTTCCTCTCTCTCTCTGCTGTTTTTTTTTTTTTTAATTAATTAAAAATTAATTAAAAAATGGAAATAATAAAAAATGGAGGGGAAGGGGATTAATTAAAAGGGAGGGAATTTAAAATTGAATTTAAAATGGGGGAGGGAAATTTTAATGGGAGAGGAGGGGATATTAATTAAAAATGAGGGAATTTAAAAAGGGATTATTAAAAAATGGAAGGGGGGGTGATTTAATTTAAATGGGGATTATTAAATTAAATGGGAAGGTTATTATTAAAATGGGAGGAGAGGAATCGTATAGGTGGAGGGTGGATTATTAAAATTAAAAATTAAAAACAAATTTAAAAATGGGAGGAGAGGAATCGTATGGGGGGAGGGTGGATTATTAAAATTAAAAATTAAAAGAGTTGGAGAGGAGGGCCGTGAGGCCAAGCAAAGGGGAGGGCAAGCAAAGTGAGAGGAGCGGGTGTGTATAACTATGAAGGGAGGCCGGGCGTTGGGAGAAGCGGCCAAGCAAGAAGCTGAAAGCAGTGAGGCGTAGGAGATTGGGTAGGAGCGGACGCGTGTGGGAGATGAGTGAGAGCTCAAGGTCTGCGTTGGGAGAGAGCATTTGAAATGAGACGGGGTAGGCGCAGAGCGAGGTCAGGAAGGGAGAGTCATAGGAAGGGGCATAGAGATGTGAGAGCAGGGGTGCGTGGGCGATGCAGGTAATGGGTGAGGGCGTAGGTTAAGGGAGTAGAAGCGCGCAATGGGAGTTGCAGGCCGTGGGTAATAGTGTTGAGTGATCAGGTGTGAGCCGAGAGTGAGAGTGGGTAGTGTATGGAGGGTCGGGCTTTAGCGTGGAGGGGGTAAGTCTTGCGAGGGAGCGGGAAGTGCTTTGTGTGAAGAGTTGAGCGAATGTGAGGAGAGTTTTGGAGGGCGGGGGGAGTGTGAGATGTAAAAAATTGCAGGTTGGGGAGGCCAAAAATTTTTATTTTTATTTTTATTTTTTTTAATATGTAAAACAGCAGAGGAGTAAACTAGCAGAGGAAAGTAGAATTTTCCAGATGTATAGCAGAAGTGGAGAGTTTCCAGAAATTTTTCCAATAACCCAGCAGCAGAAGATTGGATAAATGCAGAATTAGAGATTTGCAGAAAACTCAAAAATCTTTCAGTGAAAACTTAGAAATATTTCCAGTAGCCCAGCAACAAGAAAATGGACTTTAATAATGCAAAATTCTCCAGAAAATTTTAGCAGTAAAACCCATAAATTTCTTCAAAAAACGTCTTTAAACTATTTTCCAGCAGCTCTTCAAATTGCAGATTTTAATGAGCAGAAATTGCAGAGAAAAATTAGAATGAAAACCTTCAAATGGGCAGTGCTGCTTTTCTCCAAAGCCAATGCCTGAATGCTGCCAATTTCTGAATGCTGGGATTTTGAATTCTGCTCGTCTTCAAAACACTTCTGAATGGCGGAAAAAAATCTGCTACAGAAACTCTCTAAATGCTGCAAAAAATGCCAACAATTCTTGCAGATATACACAGGCCATAAACACAAATGGCTCACTCAATTTGGAGTAGGGCCAGCAATCGCCCACTATGATACCATGTTAAACACCATGTTAAAGCACACACATGGTGTATGAGGAATATGAACACACACACACAAGAGACTCAACCAAATGAAGGATAAGCGTGAGGCTTTTTTATTTTCCATTATACAAAGATGTACATTTATAGTACAATGGTGTGACTCTTGGTTTCACATTCCAAGGTCACTTGGAATCCATTGTGACTTTTCGCATTCCACACCTACCTATGGAGGATTAGGTGTTCCAACAGTTTTCTTGGAGCTATAAAGACCTAAAATCTTATGATTCTAATATTATCCAGCACAAGATTCTAGTCAGGAAGAACTAGAAGCCTTTCAAATAGAAATTGCACAGGATAAATCCTGTCTTAATGCCCTTGGTTGAGAAGGAGATCAAGAAGATGTATGATGCCAAAATAATAGTCCCAATCAAATAATCCGAATGGGTTTCCAATATTGTGCATGTAAGAAAGAAAACAGGTGGGATTAGGCTCTGCATTGACTTTAGAAATATGAACAAAGTATCACTTAAGGACAACTACCCTTTACCAAATATGGACCACATATTGCAAAGGGTAGTGGGTTCTAGAAGGATATCATTGCTAGATGGATTTTCAGGGGATAATCAAGTGCTGGTGCATCCTGATGATTAACACAAAACAACTTTTATCACTCCTTGGGGAACCTTCATGTATGTAAAAATTCCTTCTGGATTAATAAATGATGGTGCCACTTTCCAGAGAGCAATGGTCATTGATTTTTTAGAAGAAATCAACATTTTATTGTGATCTACCTTGATGATATTACAGTATATTCAAAAACTGATGAAGAACATCTAGCCCATTTGAGAAGAGTTTTCGAAAAGTGCAGAAGGTTCAGACTATCCATGAATCCTAAGAAATAATTATTTGGTCTCGAAGAGGAAAGCTTCTGGGCCATATTATTTCTGAAGAGGGAATCAAAATTGACCCCAGTAGGATTAAGGGCATACTTCAAATCAATCATCCCAGGAACATCAAAGAGCTTCAATATTTCATTGGAAAGATAATATTTTTAAGAAGTTCTATACCAAACCTTGCAGAACTATTGAGAAATATCACTAACATGCTAAAGAGAGATTCAAGAGTTAAGTGGACCATGGAAGCTAAGAAATATTTTGACCTGGTAATGTAGGCACTCACTAAAGCACCGGTTCTGATCAGCCCTGATTTCACCAAGGATTTCATTATTTTTTTATTTACATTAGTACACACTATTGCTGCTGTATTGCTGCAGAAAAATAAGGAAGGACAAGAGCAGCCCATAAAATTTTTTAGCCAAGCTTTAAGAGATGCACCCTTGAAATACAATATCATGGAAAATCATGCCTTTTCTTTGATCAAAGCACTGAAGTATTTCAGAGTTTACATTTTACATTCCCATATCATTGCCTTTGTGCCCAATACAATTGTCAAAGAAATCCTAACGTAGGATCTTGATGGAAAAAGAGGAAAGTAGATTGCTGTTATCTTGGAGTATGATTTAGAGATCCAACCCACCAAAATAATCAAGGGACAGGGATTTGCCAAATTGATGGTTGAAACCAATTTCCAAGCACTAGATATCAACATGATTCATTCACTGGATGAACAAGAGGGGATGGTGACTCCTCCTATTGAGGAAGCATTCCTGAATTCTCCTTGGTACACAGATATATTATATGTTATGTTTAATTTAAATAATCCTCCTAGTTTGTCCAAAACAAAAGTTAGATTCTTGAAATTGAAATTTGTAAAATTTTGTGTCCTAGAAAATGTCTTGTACTGGAAAGATTCTGGGGGCATTTTGCTTAAATGTTTGCTTAAGGAATATGCAGATAGGGTTATGCAAGAATTTCACGAAGGGGATTGTGGAGGTCATCTCTCCTGGTAAACAACTGCTAACAATATCCTTAGGGCTGGTTTCTATTGGCCTACTCATTTCCTAGATATCTAAAAAATGGTAGCTACCTGTCACAAATGTAAAATTTTTGAGGGAAAAATAAAGTTGCTGCCTTTTCCCTTACAACCAATCTATTTTGAGGCTCATTTTCAACAATGGGGTTTAGACTTCATTGGAGAAATCAACCCCTCCTCCTCTGCCCAACATAAATGGATCCTCACTGCTATAGACTATTTTACCAAATGGATAGAAACCATTCCTTCCAGAACTACTACTGACTCAGTGATTATCAGATTCCTTGAAGCCAAAATCCTGTCTAGAATTGGTGGTCCTAGGAAAATCATTACAGATAACACTATTGCTTTTAAGTCCAGGAATATGGTGGATTTTTGCCGCATATATCACATCTCTTTGGGGCATTCAACAAATTATTACCCTCAAGGTAATGGACTAGTTGAATCCTCCAACAAGATTTTGGTTAACATCATCAAGGAATTGCTAGAAGACAATAAGAAATCCTGGCACAAAAAATTGGTACATGCCTTGTGGGCTAACAAACTGACAACTAAGAAATCAATTGGCATGTCACCATACCAGTTGGTCTATGGGATGGATGTAGTTTTCCCAACATCCTTAGGAGTGCCAACAATGAAAATCATTCAAGAGGTACAGGCTGAAGAGAATGATGTACAAAGAAAAATAAGCTAGACCATTCAACTACAACAGTCCAGAGAAGAGGTTTACAACAGAACTCAGGTGGTGTAAGAAAATATAAAGAAGATATTTGAAAAAAGAACAAAAGAAAATGATTTCAGTACTAGAGATAAGGTACTGAAATGAGATTCCAGAAGAGAAGATAAAGGTAAGCACCGCAAGTTTGACAACCTGTGAAAAGGCCCATACATTGTTCATTCTTTCAAGGGAAATAATGCAAGAGATGGATGGAAGAGAGCTGCTTGGAGGTCCTGTCAATGGCAAGATGAAGCATTAATTCTCCTAAATACAGAGAAATTTCTCACTCCATTTCAAATACCCCATTTTTTGGTTCGGATCCTTTTGAAAGCCATCTTGTTGTGTTGAAAAATAGCAAGACAAATTCATAAAAATAGCAAGAGAAAGTTCATGAAAGATATTGCAGATAAGAGTATACAAGGCTACTGGTCTTGGTGTTCTTGACACTTCGCTAAACAGAAGTGCCATTCCCAGTTGGAGCCACTCCTAGAGTCCTGTAATTTACAGTATCACAAGGTGACTGTGTATTTCTTACTTGCAAATTTTCATATTGTACATATATTTCAATATTCAAAATAATTTCCAAAGAAGATAAAAAGAAACAAAAAGAATAAGAAAGAGGGTGTTAAAAAAATAAAAAGAAAGCCCCACACAAAAATTGAATATTTCTGAAAGTGTTGCAAATCAAAATGCTACTACTATTTAGAAAAGTTTGTTCAATCATACAGCTTAGGCATGATTGTACAATTTTGAATTTTCTGCTGATAGGTTAGAGAATGAGGATTTTCCAAACTGTTTAATCTTGGATTATCAGTAGATAGGTAGAAAATGACATTGGTTCAACAACTTAATCTGGACCAATAAGTGAAATAAGGGATAGGGCTTAGGTTAAAATTTCAAAAGAAAAGGTTTCAGGGTTCGCAAGTTTAAATGCACCCTAAAAAGAATAAGATTTTTTTTTTAGATTGGTAGTTTGGGTAGGTAGGCTTGTTGAAGAATAAAAATGGAGGAAAATGTAAAGTTGATTCTATAAATGAGTAGCCTAAAAATTATTTGTTGTTTTACTATGATGAAGGAAGAAAAAGAGAAAGGAGTTGTTATACTCCAAGGTCTGAAAAGGGGGGTGATTCTATAAAGGTTAGGAACCTTATTTTATGTTTCTAATCCTATGTCTTGAAAGTGTTCATTAATCCTTATCCCCCCCCCTCCGCCTCTCAATATTTTCTTTACCCCAAGTCCTATCCAAGCCTTGCCGAAACCCGATCGCACATTGCAAATCGTGAAGTTTTACTCACAACACACAAGGGTGTGTAATAAAAGCTGCGAACTGCGATTTGCGACGAGGGTGGGACCCAAGCTCACATCACACATCGCAAAGTTTAACCTTTCACCTCCCGCTGCATATAACAAAACCTGTGATCTGCGGGTCGCGAGCGAGCGCACCTCTTACTCGCCAGGTCATCCCCGCTCCCCGCACTTTTCACATCGCAAGATTTAACTTTTAACCTCCACTGCTCATAACCAAGATGTGTGATTTGCGATGAGCGGGCGGCCCCCACCTCCTTATCACGTCATCTCCACTCCCTGCACTTCACACAATGCAAAATTTATTTCACCCTACGTCGCTTACAACAAAAGCCTCTGACCTACGATTGCGATATAGGATTGGGACCCCACCTTATTGTCACGTCTGCTCCCACCTTTTCCTTCCATCCTATCCCATTACCCCTGCCAACACAATCATTGTGCCATAAAGGGTTGGGCCGTAATACAATGGACTTGCGCCACCTCCACTCCACCAAACCACTGTTTCAAAGCAAAAATTTGGCATAAATACAGAGTTTATTGTGTCTGTTATTGCCGAATTATTGCAGGTGTGAAATTCACAGTTAGTACTAGAGAAAGTGCAAACTGTTGCTGAAGAGATTTTTGTTACCAAAGAAGAGTTGTCAGCTCTCTATGAACCGGATCACAATGCTCCTTTAGACTGTTCAATCCCAGTCACAATCCCCCTCTGTCATATCCTTTCCCCAATTTTGATCCATAGAAATTTCCCTTTCTTTGCTCCCCATTCTGTCATCCCATTATTCATTGCAGGTTGATAAAGAAGATACATTGAAAAAGCATGCCTCTCAAGGAAGATGAAAAGGCACGACGTACATATCAGCACAACCACCGATTGATGAGAAGTACCAACATCACATCGTATTTAATGATCGAGTAGAGATGGCCCAAAAATAAAGCCAGTTGTCAGAGCTACCCATCATTGTCTCTTCACAACCATCTCAGCCACCTCCAAGCCACTTTTTGGATCCACGAAGAGCTGCTTAAGTTTTGCATTCATGAAGAGCTGCTAAAATTAATTCTACAGGTGGTGATTTGTCAGATATTTTCTTTGTTTGGGCCTTGTATGGCCACACTTGTCTGATTTTAGTTTTATTGTAATTAATGAAAGTTACCGAAATATATTAGAGCAACCGATGCAGTTTTGCAGTTAAATATTGCTCGATTTTTCATTGTCAAGGGTTGGACCTGGTTAGACTCTGTATTGTAAGAATAATTTTATTGGAGCACTATAGTTTTTGAGTTGGGCATCAATAATAAGAAACCGTTCACAGAATTCTTGAGCTATGTTAATGGTGATGTTTTTTCCTCTATGTTAATGTTTTCTTTGTCTTTTCATGCTGTGCATAAATTTACCTGATTGTAAAACATAAAATTTAGATTAATATTTGTTGAGAGAGCACCTTAATTTTGTCTATGTTTACTATCTTGATGTTTTCTTCTGAAGTATAGTTAAATAATTCTTAACTGCTCTTTAGCTATTACTGAACTCACTCCTTTCTTTCATCTCATATTCACACTGCTAGTAAGATCGATTCTGCATAGTTAGCTTGCCCTGTGGATTCCCTTGAAAATTTGATGCACAATTCAGCCTTTTATGACTCCATAGCCCAATGGATTAAGTTTCACAGCTCTATTTTTCCAACCACATAATCAATCAAAATAAACAACCCTTATAATTTCTATAACTAGCCTAATATCAACATTTATACCATCAAGCTAAATCATAAAAAATAGAGAGAGCCCTCTCTGAGTCTAGGAAGGCTAGGTCCTGGACTCCAAAGTGGTTTGATGTTGTCCTCTATCGTTTATTCTTTCCAATATTATAAACTATAGGGCCACAACAAAGTCCAAATGAGTCTAATCAATGTCTGCTCTAGGTACAATGGGACCTTCCCTCCATCGTCACCTTGGGAAAAATCCTAAATATTATGGCCACTAAGGTCCCCAACTGAGACAATTGAAACTGGGGGAACATTCTATAGCTTGATATACATAGAAGGGCAGAATATCAAAGCTCAATCCCCTTGAAAGCTCCCTGACATGGTAAATACGAGGTTTACTAACAAGTGATCCTAGGCTCCTCGAAAATGGTTAATCCGAGGTTTACCATGTGTATTACGTGCACATCTTCTATCTTTGCCAATGAAGTATGTACAATTACTTTAATAGGTTCGATATGACCTCGTGCTTGACTCTTTTAAGAAGTGATTACGAGAGCATAATTGCAACAATTGGGTTTTCCCATACCGCAAGATGATACTTGTTTTTTTTATCTGCTTTGGAAATTTAATTACAACCTATTCCAAAGAACTCATCATGAGCTAAATTGGTGGATTGAGCCCTCTAAAGTGTAAAAAATATCTAGATAAATTTTATTAAGCGCTGTATTAATTTGGATGTTTTTTATGCAGAGGGGTATGGAGATGAAACTTAATGATATTGTGACTGACTAAAAAATACTCCAAATGCATCAATATGAAAATGATGCATTTATTTTGATGAATTTCTATTTGAGAGAAAGTAGGTCTTTTGGACTCAAAGAGTACAAACTTCCTAAAACTTCACATAAGATTTTGTTTTCATCAAGAAAACAATTTCATTTCCAAGCATGACCAATATCTCTTTGTGATGAAAATGTTCATTGATTACAAATCCAAAAAAATACAATTCCATGAACAAACAATTCTTAGAAGAAAAAAACAACTAGAAAAACCATAAAAAGTATAAAAACTTCAAAGAAAAACAAAGCTTTTAACTAACAATCCTAACTAAGATACCTATGAGTGTCTTTTGATGATTTATTTTATTTGAAAGAAAACTAAATTGTTTTTTTTCTTTCACTAGCAAAAACAACAACATAAAAGACTACTTTGAGACAAATCACACTTCAGTAATCTAGAAGTTTTCTGTAATATTCCCAATTTTTCCTAAGCTAATGGGAATATTAATTTTTGTTTTATTTTTTCTGTTTCGTGAATAAAAGTGTAAAGGAGGTTCATAAAACTCCTAAACAACAAATAAATCAATGCCAAATGTGAAAATGTTAAATCTTGGCTATGTAAGCAAGCACCCTTAGGTGTGAAAGGGGCTGGATGTTTTGACTAGGTCAACCATGACCAAATCTACAACGCTGTCTTGGAGGAGTGGCCATCAATGAGGCACAACGCAGTTTTAGATGGAGATGGCTTGTGTGAAAGAAGATGTTTCATTGAAGGTGGTTTAGGGTTTACAAGCTCTTAATATATATAATAAAGGGGATGGCAGCATGAAAAGGTTGTTGAATAATGTCAGATTTCTGAAGTATTGTCTATTTAGACATACAAGATTTTTTTGGCTATTTAGCCTAGATTGCAAATTCTGTTTAGCATTGGGTGTTCCTGATCGAGAATCCCACTTATTCCCATAGAGTAGCTCTTGGGAGAGCCATTTATTAGTCCACTATTTGGCTTGAGGCCAAGATTCTTCTTCCAACTACAACACAGATCCTATTGAGGGTTTGGTTGTCTTTGAAAGCTGCAGCAAGTGGAGGCTAGATATACTTATATCTAGACCATTCTAGTGCTCCTTTTCAGTGGGGAAGGCTTCTATCCCATTGGCAAGAGAGTATTGGATCATTGGAGCTACATTTTTAGATCTTGGCATGTGGCCAAACACTATCTAAACCCTAAAGTGCAATTTTACTTCCAGATCTGCGTTTTTCTGTAGGTGCTGTTGCAGGTCACTTTGGCACATCTTTTGGAGGAGTGATTTTCATGTGTTGGGGATCTTCCATTCACCTTTGAGATCCATTAAAGAGGATCATTTTATTGTACATATTAGATCAGATCTGAATATTCCTGAATATCTGAAGATTTCGGCAGATCTGCAGATTTAGATCTCAGATATACTCCTTGTACATGATCTTCTGCTAAAAACCCCAACGGGAATTTGAAGAAGAGCCTATCTAGTGTATGGATTTGTTACAGATTTGAATTTTCATGCACTAATTTTCTCTAGATCTGAAGTGTAATCAACAGCTGCTGCAGCTCAATAAAATAACGCTGTCAAGCCTTTTTCTGTCCATATATGTGATTGCAACACCTATTTTTGAAGACTTTTGTCCATTGGAGACCTCTATATCCTATTGTACATCTTATGGGCCATATTATTCATATATTTTGTTTTTATAAATGTAAATAAAGAGTCTCCATATTAGCCTCCTGTTATGTTTTATATGATATGCGTTATTTCTCTGCATAACTGTATTGTATTGCTGCATTCCCCATTTTGGGATATTACAGTGGTATTGGATCATCATCTTGGCATAGCCTGTGCTTTCTAAGAAGCCAATATGTCTTCTAAAGAAGAAGAACCTCTTACTGATAGAGAGAAGATAGAAGAAGAAATTTGATTACACCAATGAAAATGAAGACAAGGGTAAAGCCCCTGAATCTGGAAGTGAAGAAGAAGAAAAGGATTTTCTTAAGGTCCTTTTGAGAGCCATGCAAGATCTTGCTAAAGAGATGAGATTGGATAGAATCAAAGAATATCCTAAGAGATTTCATCTTGGAGAAAGCTCTGGCATGTCTCACCACTGGAATGATCAACCAGTGCATCAGCCACAAGTTTCCCAATGCTCTAACTTGTCTACCTTTTTTGGCTGTGGGAAATGAAGGGTTTCAAGAGCAAGAATCCCTTGAAGACTATTTTGAAGAATATGAGTCTCAAAATCAGAGATTCAAAGGTCACTTGAGTTTTCAGAAGTTTTTTCACCTCAAGGACAAAAGAAGACCAAGGCATCATCATAGAGATGGTGGATTCACTCAGAATCATGATCAACATCACTCTATGGGCAGATTATTTTTACCCAATTTTGATGGGTCATCCAAGTTCTCTGCCAAATCATGGGTAGAAAAAATTGACATCTACTTTCAGTTGAACAAGGTCCCAGAGATGGAGGCTATCAATAATGCAATGCTTCACTTTGAAGATGAAGAACATAATTGGTGGTTCCATGGCTTGTCTACATTGGGTCATTCTAATGTGACTAATTATTCAGAGTTCACTAGAAGGTTTGTGGAAAGATTTGATAGAAGATATCTAGAGGCACCATTCATGAGCCTTGAAAAGTTGAAACAATCAAATAATACAGATTCTTACATTTCTGAATTTTTAAGATTATTTGTTATGGTTCCTGATTTGTCTGCAGCAAGAAGGGTGTACATTTTCATTGATGGCTTAGATGAACCCCTTCATGGGTTGGTTAAATCTACCAAACCCACTACCCTGCATGATGTTATTGAAAGGGCTAGAGACCTTCAATATGCCTTACCAAAAACCAAGGCAAGCTTTCAACACAAGCCCTCTTTTCCTTCAAAGGGAAAGGAAGATAAAGCTGCTCCTTCTAAGGAGAGATCATACAAGAAGCCTCTTGATGATGAAGTCCAGAGAGATCTCAGAAAAATTAAGCTATGCTTCACTTGCGAAGAATCATGGGCACCTGGCCATAGATGTGCTGCTGGAAAATCACATTACATAGAGGTCTTCTCAGATATTGAGGAGGAAGAAGAAGATGAACCAAGAATAGGTCACAACATTGACACTATAGGAGGGGAGCCAACACCATCAGGAGATGGGGATGGAGCATTTGCTCCTATTGGAGGGGCTCTTGCATCTTTGAGAGGAGTACCTAAGTACTTGACCTTAGGAGTTCAAGGTTCCATATTGAATCAAAGGGTATCTGTTTTTATTTTTTGATTGATAGTGGGTGAACTCATAATTTCATTGATGCCCATCTAGTGTAGAGGAGGGAAATACCCACTGATACTTTTGAGGGATTCTCTATTTTTGTCCGAGGAGATAGAACACTAAAATGCATGCATTATGTCCCAGCACTCTCAGTCACCATGGGAACTTATACATTGGTTGATCACATCTTTGTGGTTGACATACCTGACACCAATGTGATTTTGGGTGTTCAATGGATGATTACATTGGGGAAAGTCACCACTGATTGGGAGGCTTTGCAATTGGAATGAATGGACAAAAGAGTGGTGAAACTCAAATTATCAAAGACATGCATACATATCCCTCACATACCACTTCCACACAAAGAACATAGATGGATTTTCGCAGTGGAAGCAAGGACCATACAATCCCATCTATCATGCTCATGAGATTGCTGCATGGGACACTCTTATCTAGTGGCAAACCACCTGGGAGGCCACCTGATTCAGTTTTTGTGGGAGATCTCTCACCACATGATGCTCAAAATTTAGATATATGAGGCATGGGAGCATTGGGAGACAATGATACAATGTTGGGAGGCTTGGGTAGACACAAGGAGGAGGGAGATCTTCTTCCCTTATCATCATCACCCACTCTCAATTCTGATTCTGTGATGTGGGAGGAGAAGAATGGAAGGAATGTCCTTCCAACATACACCTTTGGCATGGGAGATGTCAAGGAGGAGAGCAACAACATGATAGACATTTCTGTTGATGCATCATCAGTGCTGTCATTGTTGGGCAGTTTAGATCCATATTGGAAATCCCAACTATTGGTGGATTATTCCAAGGACCTTCACACTTGTATGATACTTGATGATTAGCTACATGAAGAGGGATATCTAGTCCATGGAGGATTCATCTATCATCATGGTAGGATCTTCTTATATATAACCTCCAAGCTCAAGGAGAAGTTGCTACAAAGGGCCTACAAAGAGTTCTGTTTCAGCCACACCTATTCTATGAAGATCAACAATATCATCATGAGAATATTTGAATGGGAAGGCTTTGGAGGAGAACTACTTCAGCATTTTCAAGAATGCATGGACCATGTGGAGTTGGGACAAAAATATGACTCTATGAGAGAGTTGTTTCAGCCATCTCTTCCTTCTTTTGAGAGAGGAGATGAATCTATGCACCACTCCATTTGTATGAGGAGGATTTTGGTGAAGAACATGCTCATGAAAAAAATGTTTTATTTTTTGATTGTATGCATTCTTTCACCATGTATATGCAGGCCATGACTCCAAGGAGGAGTATTATATGTTGTAAACTTCATGGCCAACATGGGGCCACAAAATTTTTTGAATTTGGCCACTCCCTTGGTGGACAAAGGGAGATCTTTCATCATGATGGGTGCTTTCCTAAGGCACCAAATATATCTCACACTTTCAGCCATAGTGAGATAACATGTGCAACAAGTAAGTGGTGGGGAAACCACATACAACATCTAGATCTGATGCAAGTAGGAGATGCACTGCGCTAGTTCCACGTGGGACTATGACCTACCTCCATATGCACAAATTTTTGTTTGTATGTATATTGGTTTGCTCCCATATATTGATGATGTACTTGTGATTTTTGTGGGAATGTATGGAGGGAGGATGAGAGTTATGTATGTGCCCTATGGGATGGAGGTTCTCCATGTACCTTATGCTACATGTTTCAGGGAGGACATTGGGCAAGCCATGTTTGTTTCATTTGAGATATTGTGTCCTTATGGGATGCACTATTTACATCTCATAAGATCTTTGGAGGAAGAATTCATGGAGGGCTGGATTGGTGAATACTTAGCTTATGGAGAGAGCTTATCATATGATGATGTCACCAATGGAGGAGGAGAAGAGTTTCAGCACTCACCTTATCCGTTGCTTGAGGACAAGCAACATTTGGGAGGGGAGGACTGTAATATTCCCAATTGGTCCTAAGCTAATGGGAATATTCATTTTTGTTTTATTTTTTCTCTTTCATGAATAAAAGTGTAAAGGAGGTTCATAAAACTCCTAAACAACAAATAAATCAATGCCAAATGTGAAAAAGGTTAAATCTTGGCTATGTAAGTAAGCACCCTTAGGTGTGAAAGGGGATGGATGTTTTGACTGGGTCAACTATGACCAAATCTACAACGCTGTCTTGGAGGAGTGGCCATCAATAAGGCACAATGTAGTTTTAGATGGAGATGGCTTGTGTGAAAGAAGCTATTTCATTGAAGGTGGTTTAGGGTTTACAAGCTCTTAATCTATATAAGGAAGGGGATGGCAGCATGAAAAGGTTGTTGAATGATATCAGATTTCTGAAGTATTGTCTGTTTAGACATACAAGCTTTCTTTGGCTGTTTAGCCTAGATTGCAAATGTTGTTTAGCATTGGGTGTTACTGATCGAGAATCCCACCTCTTCCCATAGAGTAGCTCTTGGAAGAGCCTTGTATTGTATAGTCCACTATCTGGCTTGAGGCCAAGCTTCTTCTTCCAACTGCAATGCAGATCCTGTTGAGGGTTTGGTTTTCTTTGGAAGCTGGAGCAAGTGGAGGCTAGATCTACTCAGATCTAGACCATTCTAGTGCTCCTTTTCAGTGGGGAAGGCTTCTATCCCATTGGCAAGAGAGTATTGGATCATTGGAGCTACATTTTCAGATCTTGGCATGTGGCCAAACACTATCTAAACCCTACAACGCAGTTTTAATTCCATATCTGCGTTTCTCTGTAGGTGCTGTTGCAGGGTCACTTTGGCACATCTTTTGGAGGAGTGATTTTCATCTGTTGGGGATCTTCCCTTCACCTTTGAGATCCATTGAAGAGGATCATTTTATTGTACATATCAGATCAGATTTGAATATTCCTGAATATCTAAAGATTTCTACAGATCTGCAGATTTAGATCTCAGACATATTCCTTGTACATGGTCTTCTACTAAGAACCCCAAGGGGAATTTGAAGAAGAGCCTATTTAGTGTATGGATCTGTTACAAATCTGACTTTTCATGCACTGATTTGCTCTAGATCTGAAGTGTAATCAACAACTGCTGCAACTCAATAAAATAACACTGTCAAGCCCTTTTCTGTCCATATATGTGATTGGAACACCTCTTTTTGGAGATTTTCTTCCATTGGAGACCTCTATTTCTTGTTGTAAATCTTATGGGCCATCTTATGCATATATTTTTTTGTTATAAATGTAAATAAAGATTCTCCATATTAGCCTCCTGCTATGTTTTAGATGATCTGCGTTATTACTGCATTCCCCATTTTGGGATATTTTCCTTTTTGCAAATGAGTAAGAAATAAATACTTAAACAAGAAAGGCTGACAAGAATCTTGGTGGCTCAAGAAGGAAATAGTATAAAACTAGTGATCTTAGGCAATGAATCTATTTTCCAAAAGAGCAATTCATCAAACCAGGGAAAACCCTACCTGAATATATAAAAAGGATAATTTATCAAAAAAGACTCTAAGATGATTAGGAAGAGTTCACAAACAGACTCTAAGAGTTGGTATAGAACAGGTTAAACCTGAAGAAATTGGTTATCTGACTTTGAAAGAGAAAATATTATTTTTTTCAAAATTTCCTAGGGGGTGCACAGGTTTTCAGTGCAGACTAGTGTGCATTCACATTGAACTATGTTGGAAACTTGCACAGGTTTTCACTCTGTTTACCACAAAAATATATTAGCTTAGAGTAATGTTGGAAAAAAAAAATTCAAATATTTCTATTTCAGATAATCTAAAAGGCTATATACCCAACCACACTCAGAAAAGTCAAACTAGAAAAGTTGGAATGTCAAACCAAACAAAATTAAAGGAAAACTAAGCTTGTATTCCCCAGTGGTATCACCAATTTTTTTTCTGGATAAATCCCTCTTGCAAACAAGAGCGATCTCCTTAGTATCCCAACAGATAACTAGAAACAAACAACCATTTGAATACCTCTCTCTCTAAACTATTAGCATTTAGATTATTATAACTTACAAATGAGGAGGTTATGCTACTAACTTTCAATGAGATGTTTGATTTAGACCTTTGTCTTTCACTCCAAAGAAATTCTTCAATGCTGAGAAGAACCTCCAATCACAAACATGCAACGGATGAAAGCACCTGCAATATATAATTAAAAAAAAACACAAGTTAAACTTAATGATTAAGGAGATTAAGTATTGACATTATTTCAATGAGTCTAAAAAAAACACAATGAGAAAAAGAGATCCATATGTATTATCAAGAATAAAAAAAGAGCAATATTACAACCTGGGCCTTGATGCTGTACAAATTTCTCCCGTATGTCTGCGCAACCGTGCTCCTTGGTTTGACAAGCCTTCCTCTCTAGAATGACTAACATAGATTTATCTTCAATGAACTCTTGTGTATAAAGGTGTGATCTTCAATGTATATTTATATGTTAAACCAACTACACCAAGTACAATATCTGATGTATTGAGTAAATTGTAGGTTATACCAACTACCCTAACCCTGAAACTTCAACTCAATTTATAGAGAGATTGAGGAGGTTTCAGATCCATCAAGAGAGGGATGAGATCCTCTAATGAAGGGATTAGGGTTCCTTTATCCAAGGGGATAAGCTCGATGAGTTCAGGGATATAGCTCAAACTAGCGTGACTCTAGAGGCTTCTAGTTGGAAGAATATTCTTCCAACTAGGCTTATAGAAGTCACTTTTTCGTGTTTACTTCCATTTACGGGGGTGCACAATTTTTATTGGCGAACAGATCAATGATTATCCCGACTAATACAAGAAGTATCAACGCATGTGCGGGAAATGACCACAAAAAGTGCACATGTAACCTTTTAAGGGTTTTAAAAGAGCTTTTTTAGTTTCCAAGACTTGGATCAGGAACATGGATGTTTTTGACTTCTAAGGAAGCATGAATATGGATGGTGATAGATCCATAATGATAGAAAAATGTCATGGTGAAAAAATGACATGTAACACTACCATTGGGCATGGAGTCAGCTAAAGAAATTAAATTACTAATGTCAGACCAGGAGGTGACTCCGCAAAACTCAATGTATATTGGATGGAGATTGTGTGTGTATTTATATATGGAGGTGAGGCTATTGGGATTCACTTCCCAATGAATCTTGGCCTTCCTTATTTACTAAATTACAATAATATACAATCTCACTCAACCCCTTAGGATTAAGTGTCAACATTCGCCCCTTTAATTTGAAGGGATGTTGGTGAGTCTAAGCATCGTTATGAACTTTTCAAACTTTTCTCTTCCAAGTGCTTTGGTGAAGATGTTTGCAGTCTGCTCATTTGTGGAACAATGATGTAGATGGATGGTTTTGGCCTGAACATGATGTCGAATCAGATGGTATTTTGTATTGATGTGCTTTGTTTGATAATTGAACTTCAGGTTCTTGGCCAACTTTATTGCAGAAGTGTTTTTGATCATGAGTGGTGTTGAATGAATTTGTTTCTCTGCAAATATTCAAGGATTTTCTTGAGCCACACAATTTCCTTTGTTGCTTCACCTGCTACCACATATTCTACCTCAGTGGTGGAATCTTCTGGAACTGACTGTTTGCGTGATCTCCATGAGACAGCTCCTGATCCAAGACTCATGGTATAACTTGAAGTAGACACCCCAGTTTCTTTGTCCCCATCATAGTCTAAATCAGAGCATCCGATCAAGCTGAAATCGCCTACCTGTGTATATTTGAGTCTGTTCGACTCCTATACCAATAGGTGTCATTTTTCATGATTGACTTGTCGAACTATGTAATTTGTTCAAACCTTTTTCTTGTTGCAAAGGTGTTCCATATTCTTAAAAAATAAAAAAATAAAAAATTTAAAAAAATGTAAAGAGGGTATACCCTAAAAGAAAAATCAAAGGGTGAAAAGAATAAAATTGGCCAAAAAAGTGAAAGAAAATGAACTCCATCAAAAGAAAGGCCAAGGAAAGTGTGCAAATCTAAATGCCACTACTTTTTGCTCTGATGTAATAAACAAAATTGTGTGCAGTTTGTCAAACTTTTGCCACAATTTATGAAGAGTCAAACTGTTTAAACTTGACTCATTCATTTTTCAATTTCATGCTGTAGAATAGAGAATAAATATTTGGCCAAACAGTTTAATCTTGGCAGATAAGTAGATAGGTAGAGTTAATAAAAGGTGCTCAACAGTTTAATCTGAGCCCTTGGATGTAATAAGTGTAGACTTAGATAGGTTTGCCATGTAAAAGAAAAAGAAGATTGATAAGGGTTTGCCAGTCTAAGTGCACCCTAATAAAGAAGAGAAAATGGTAGAGTAAGTAGATAGGGTAGGTAGATGTTGTTGCAGAATTACATGTGATGAATGATGGTTCCAAATGTGTTCAATTTTAATTTCATCACAAGTGCAAAGGCAGATACTACATTGGAAAAAGTTCACAGCAAAGCAAAGTCAAGATTATTAACTTCCCCTTTCATTTTTCCCTAAAGATTTCACTAATTTCCCCTAAGTGCTAAGGTATTTGAAGATTAGAGGGGCTCAAGGCATTTCCTTGACTTTTGGAGGGACCGGACCCTCGGCCCAATAATTGAAAAAACCTAAGTACTTGAAATCATCCATTATCACATTCATTCACCTCTCAAAAATATTTTTCTAAGTAAAATCCCATTTTACTTAGGAAAATCCTTCAATATTTCATGAAAAGCCCTCAAAATCACTTTTATTCTAATTCTAAGTGATGAAAGTATAATAATGCCATTTACTTTTGAATCTTCACTTTCTTGGTTATATTTAAATATTTTGAGTTTACATTGTTCCCTTGTCATATTAACTCTAATTTTATTTATTAACTTCTTATTGAAATAACCTTGTCCTATGTATATAAATCCTTTTATAGTAATATCCCCAAAACCCTTATATTATGACTTTTTAGCCAAAAGCATTTAATTCCTATTTTATTCAAATCAAAAACCCACAATATACCCCATTTTGGTTAAAATATAACATTAATATTATTCCCACCCCCCTACAGTAAATAAATCGCATTGATTTAATTATTGTATAAATAAAAATATATGAAAAACATTTAAACATATGTATATGTGTTTAAAACAAAAATGAAACTCAAAGTTTAATTAAAACCAAACTTTGAAATAACCCATCCCACATGTATTTTTCACCCCCGACCATCCACTGTACAAGGACTTAATTAATCCTCATGGTTAATTAAGAACCGATCCCCGCCAATCAGAATGCCCCCGAAATGATTAATTCGTAATAAAACGTGTCGGGTCCCGCCCGTTAAACACCTATCAACTCCCTGTCCCGTCTACTGTTCGATTGATCACTCCAAAATCGACGGCTCTTGATAATTCCGCTGGCCATCCCCGATCCGAACAATAACGCACGAAATGGCGGTGGTTTTCAAATAGTACCATGGCCACGTGTCATTCGTTCTGTGGAATTGTTGCCCATGCGCTCAATACCGCCTTCCCTCAAAATCGGTGGGAAGGAAACCGCTTATCGCCTGCCCTTTGTGACGAACCCACCGTACTTGCTGACGTCATCATTAAAAACCCGTCAAACTTTTGACTTTATGAATAAAACAAATGAGCCCGCGTCACTTTCATTTTTTCGTGAACTCACTAGTCTTCCATGCAACCAATTTCAAAAATCAACTGTTGAAGCTTGCCGACCGTTACCTTGCTGAAGAGAATTGAAGTCAAGTATTCCAGTGTTCTTTTGCCTTAACCAGCACCTATTCGAATCACTGTTCATTCAAATCTTACCCGCCAATATCAACCGTTTACCTGTTTAAACACAAACACCCTAGTGTTGCTCATTTTCACCTGATTGTGCAGTAAAACCCTTTGTAACCCAGCTACGCCACCTGAAGGCTCTGTTAACCAATTCAAGCATGGTTTACCTCCCAAAAATTATTCTAGATTCACTCCACAAAGCTCTCAAAATCAAATGAAACCTTTTCGACCTCCCCTGCAAACCAATGCTTTCTTAACAATTTGTTTTGTTTTACAGGTAATCAGAAGACCACATCCTTGGATAAACAATTTTAATACTAGTCATAAGACTTTTTTACTCCAAGAGTGTTATCAAATCTATTCAAATAGAGATGGAAGATAAAAAATACAGTTGAAAGACAAGCAAAGGAAACATGATATTAAACAATTTATTGTTGAAACAGACAGTAAAAACCTAAACTACACATTGAAGGTAAAAGGACACAATAAAAAACATTTAAAGAGTATCAGGATTAAAGAGTATCAGATTGAAGACCAAGTCAAGTAAATCAGCTAGCATGAAGATAAACAGCAGGGAAGACAGTTACAAAACAAAACATACAAGTTCATGACAAAGTGAAGACAGATAAAAAATAGAGCGATAAAAAGTAAAAAGTAAACAGTAAACAGTGAAAGAAAACATGAAGATATTGAGGGTTAAACAAAGATGAAAACACTTTCACCAGACACAATGAAGTTTATCTAAAGTGAAAGTAAAACAGTTAAAAGAACAAAAAGGTGAAAAGATGAAAAACACAACAAGAAGGAACATTTTTGCAGAAATTTCATGCTTTAGTCATTATTTTGCAGAAACTATTGTGATCAATCCAAGATGAATTTTGCAAAACTAAAAGAGGTTTATGTTCTTAAGAGGACCATCTACAAATACCTCTCTCACTTTTCTAACAGCTATTATGGTTTTATAAATATTAAACAATGTTGGAAAGCATTTTTTGCAGAAAATTCCAGTTAAGTCATCATTTTGCAGAGAAGATTGTGGCCACTAAAAAATACACCATACCAAAATGAAGGAGGTTTTTGTTATTAAGAGACATATCCACAAAAAATTATCTCAATTTTTTCACAGTGATTTCAGAATGAGAGATACATGCACATCTTTACAGGCTATTTTTCAGACTCTGTAAAACTCTGTTTTACACATATTTTTACAGAGACTATTTTGCACAGCTGGAGAGGAATTTTGGGAAAATGAAAGATTTTTAGCTCACCAACATATTAATCCACAATAACATCTTTCAATTTTTACATATATATTATGGATTGAAAAATAAAAAGATATCATTGGACCCCAAGTTTGCAGAATTGTTGGAGCAGAATGCACAAAGAAAGGAAGCAGTTAGTGACTTGGATGCCTCATCATCAACTAAGAGTTGGATCAAATTTGAATTCTCCTCTTTGTCATCACCTATCCATAAGAAATAGTGCCAAATATATGCATTAGTTTGAGTTTCCTTTACTTAAGTTCTATTTATGTAAAATAGTTGGAGAGATTTGTGAACTAATCTTGATATTTTTTCAAGATATTTTAGTTTAGAATTTGTATAAATACTTCACTCTTGGAAGTATTTTGGGTGGATTCTTATACTCTGATGTAACATTGAATATTTTGGAATAAAGAGCTTTGGAGAAACTTTTCGTGGCAAAACTGGACAAGGAGTCGAGGCAGAAGACTTTTCTCATGATTCATTCGTCAAATGAAGGATCAATAAGTCATTTCTATCTCATGTTTTGAAGTTTAATATTTGTCTACAATATCATCTGTGTTTCATTATCTTAATATTTAACGAAAAGGATTAAATTAGAAGGTACTTAGGTGTAATCTGATTTCAGTCGTTATTATTCTAAATGTTTTCTTCCAAACTGGTTTAAACAACGAATTCTTAATTGCTCCTGTTTGTCTAGTTCATACATCTTTGGTTATTTAGTAAAGAATACTTAACTGCTCTTTATTGATAATCAATCTATTTCTCTTCTCTTGAATGTGTTGAAAGATTCTTTGTTGCCTTTCATCCATTTGAATTCCATTCCATTCACTTTAGATCTATAAATTGTTTCTAGTTTGATTATCTTGCCCTGATAAACCATCTTTTGTTAAAAAACTTAAGCCAGTGCATGCCAATCCTTTGAATCCATTAGCCCAATGGACTGAAACTACTTGATCTTAATCTTAGCTAAAGAATTCCATCAACCCAAACAAAATAAAAACCCCTGGGCTTTACAACTAGCTTAATATTCTAAAAAACAAAGCTATATTTTAAAGAGAGAGCCCTCTCTAGATACAGATTGGCTAGATTCTGTATCTGAAGTTTGGTTTGTGGTTACCTCGGACCCCTTTCCTCTTCTAAAAACTTCAAGGAAAATCTGAGTGATAACATTGTGGCGACTCCACTGGGGACCTGAATCATTTTATTGTTACTATTGTTTGATTTATAAACTACAGACGAAGTCTGAAGATTAGCCAGGTAACCTTTGAAATGCTTTTTTCTCTGCAATTGCATAGTAAATAAATGCTACTTCAGTCAATCTCCGGTCTAGTTTATAGACTGAACTTTGGTTTCAAACATTCAATCAGTTTCTCTAGTTCAATAAATCTTTGAGAAAACTTTAACCCAAAATCTTAAATTTCTTAAAGAGTTTGTCGAAATGTATTTTCATTTCATTTAAAACAAAAAACTTAAAAAGAAACATTACTAAGAAAACTGGCTTCAGAAAGGATTTGTTATACCAGGTCAAATCCTGACCCTAACCACCACCGATATTTGAGAATCCAAATCTGATTCCCAGAATTCTGAGAAGACAAGAGAGTCAAGAAAGCTCTGGCAGTTCTCAACCTCTTGTTAGATCAAACTCTTGTCCTGTGAAGTTTATATATCTCGAAGACGAACCATTTGATGAACATTTTGAAACTTCTCTATTCATAAATTTTTTTGAATCTGAGTTGTCCAATCTGGTTCCTGATCCATTATTTCTTGAAGATTTGCAATTTGAATTTATCACTTCACATCTTGACAAGCATCTACAAAATTCCATTCAATCTGAACAGACCTTTGAAGAAACTTCAAACACTTCTGTAATTACTGCAGCTTCCTCAAGTTCATCTACTTTTCCCCAAACTTCTCAAACACAAGCCACTCCTTCTACTTCTGCACCCACTACTTCCAGACCATCATCACTTGTTATTCCATTACACCTTCCCATGGCAAATAGATATGCTCCTTTAAGATTGCCAGGCAACCCTGCCACTTTGCCTCAAGACTATCAGAGTAAAATCACCCCTTTTGACGGTTCTGGTACTTACATTGCTCAACAACATACCAAAAGGATGACTGATTACTTTGAATTTTATGAAATAGACGTTGATGATGTTCGAATGAGAATTTTTGTTCAGAGTCTTACTGGGGAAGTCAGGACATGGTTTAGGGCTCTTGCTCCAAACAGTATTGCTGACTTACCAGCCCTGTATAGGGCATTTTTAAATAGATGGGAGAAGAAGAAATACCCTCTTCAAATCCTATCTGACTTTGGAAAATTGAAGAGAGGACCTAATGAAGCAGTGCAAGATTATATCATTAGATTCAACGAAGCCTACAACGCTGTTCCCCAAAACCTTAGACCCCCTGCGGATTCAGTAATGGTTAAATTCCCTGATGGGTTTGATTCTGACATAACATATTCACTTAGGGAAAGAGCTCCCCAAACTATAGAAGAGATGCAAAGCATAGTTGTTAGTGTTGAAGCTAACCTCATAGAAAAACGAGCTAGAGCTAGAGCTGAAAGAAGGATGCCTATCAACGAAGAACCTTCGGCTTCTTGCAATTATTAAAGGGATGGAAAGACTGTGATACGGAGTAGAGACAATAGAAATAAATTCTTCTGGCGATGGTCAAAATGCTGTTAGAAACCCAAACTTCAGAAGAAATCAAAACCAAAATAGTGGGAAAAATGTTCCTGACCAAAACATCAGGCCACGATTCCAGGAAATTTTTGTTGAAGGTTCATCTTCTGAGGAACCAACTGAGGATGTTGAAATAAATAACTTGACTGAACACAAGAATGAACCAGAATTTTTCCTATCTCAAGATGATCAAGAAAATCACATTCTTGAAACATTTCAAACTCATTCAGGAGAAAATTTTGATTTTAAAGAAGGATATGATTCAACAATTTATGAAGTTCATAAACAATACAATTTGAGAAGCAGACGGATTGACGTGTGGGAGAATAGCAAACAGAAAGCTGTAAAACAAAACATCAAAGGTAAAACTAACACTCCTCCTGTACAAATTCTTTCTAGAACAAGCCCTAACCCCGCAAACCCAATAATTGAAGATGTGTCTGATAATCAACCAAATAATAAACAACTTTCTAATACTTTTCCTCCTGCAGGAAACGTAGAAGAACCAGCAGAAGTTAATTCAGAAACACCTTCAACTCATAATCCCACTCATGAAAAAGAGAAAAATACTGAAGACACAAAAAACAGAGAAAATCCAACTGTTCAAAATGCTAGAGCTTAAACAGAAAAATCTTTCAATCTAGAAGCTGAAATAGGAAAATTAAAGATAGCTGTTCCATTAGCAGAATTAGCTAAACATGATGTCTATAGAAGCCAAATCAGCAGATCCCTTAACATTACTGGAATGGATGATTCAGTAAATGTTTTTGATGATCAACCCAAATTACTTTTTGGCCCTGAAGTAAATGGAAAACCAGAAAGTGGAGGAACTCCTCCATTTTATGTAAGTTTGAATATACATGAAAAAATACTTCATAACGCCATGCTTGATTCTGGAGCGTCTCACAATTTAATGCCCAATGCTGTGATGGAAAGATTAAACCTAGACATTACCAGACCATATAAGGATCTTTTTTCTTTTGATTCAAGTCAGGTAAGATGTTTAGGTTTGATTAAAGATTTGTGTGTTACTTTGGTACAATACCCTGCGGAATCTATTCTGATGGATATAGTAGTAGCAGATATTCCTCCCAAATATGGTATGTTGTTGTCCAGATCCTGGGGTGCCAAACTCGGAGGATCTCTTCAATTAGATATGTCATATGCTACTATTTCAGTGTTTGGTCAACCTAAAAGACTATACAGAGAGACCTTGATGAAATATTTAGTCAGTAGTCAGGAAAAGCCTGAAAACTTCCCTGTCTACTTAGTACATTCTGATATGGACTCATTCATCCTTTATAATGCTGAATTTGACCTTCCTACTGAACTAGAAGCACCAGAAACAGAAATTGCAAATAAATCTACTGTTCAAATCGAAGAAATTTCTGAAAACAAAGAAACATCAGACATTCAAGAAATACCAGAAAAAATTGAAACACCAGAGCTCCCTGTTAAGAAACCTGTTAAAACAGTCGATGAAGATTATGAACATGAAATTCTGTGGCATTTAGAATTTGATGGTTCAGTAAATAAATTAGGAGCAGGAGCTGGAATTTGGATACATAACGTTGAAAATGATCATGCTAAAGGCCATGCTTATAGATTGAACTTTAGATGCACTAATAATATGGCAGAGTATGAGGCTCTATTGCTAGGGCTTAAACATGTCAAAAAATTAGGAGCAATTAGAGTATCAATCATAGGAGACTCTGAGCTAATTATTCAACAAATCAATGGTGAATGTTTGACAAAAGATCCCAGATTAAGACAATACAAAGAAACAGTTGTGGAAATTATCAATACTTTTCTACAAGCTCAACTTGCCAAAATTCCTAGAAAACAAAATTTGCATGCTCACAGTCTTGCAATGTTCGCTAGCACCTGTAAATTACCTTTTGGACCTAATCATCAGTTCACAGCTGAGATTAGACATAGACCTGCTATACCGGATAATCTTATGAATTGGCAAGTGTTTGTAAATAATAATCAGATTAATAATTTTTTGACCTTAGAAAATGAGTTCTCTAACAATAGTATAGATGAAGACACAACAATCAATGAATCTGATCAAATAGATGAACAAGAAACAGATATTTCAGAAGAGACTGCAATTCACATGCTTCACCCAACCAAATTCACTAAAAAAGATATGCAGGATTTGAAACAAATGGAAGTCGATGAGATTATAGAAGATGAATATGAAATTATTAATCTGAAAGATAATCATTTACCTAAAGGATTAACTCCTTTGGAAGATCTTTTTGACTCAAATGACATTCCACTAAAACCCAAAATGGAACCGTTAAAAGCTGATATTGAAGAATACAATTTGGGAACTGAAGGAAATCCCAAGATGGTTAAGTTATCTAAATCTCTGCCAGAGGATCAAAAGGTTAAATATGTTGAACTTTTAAAAGAATTCCAGGATGTTTTTGCCTGGAGTTATGAAGATCTTAAATCATATGATACATCAATAATTCAACATACAATACCTTTGAAACCAAATCAGAAACCTTTCAAACAAAAACTTAGAAGAATAAAACCTGTGCTACTACCTTCAATTGAGAAAGAAATTAAAAGAATGTATGAAGCAGGAATAATTGCTCCTATTAGGTTTTCTGAATGGGTTTCTAATTTAGTACCAACAAGAAAAAAGACTGGAGAAATTAGACTATGTGTCGATTTGAGAAATTTAAACAAAGTTTCTTTAAAAGATAACTATCCTTTGCCTAAAATGGACCATATCTTACAAAGGGTAGTAGGATCTTCAAGGATTTCTCTTCTGGATGGGTTCTCAGGATACAGCCAGATTCTGGTTCATCCTGACGATCAAGACAAAACAACTTTTACGACACCATGGGGTACATTCAAATATGTTAAGATGCCTTTTGGACTCAAAAATGCAGGAGCGACCTTCCAAAGAGCGATGGACATTGCCTTTGCCAAAGAAATTCATGATTTTCTAGTCATATATCTGGATGATTTGACTGTTTTTTCCAAGACAGATCAACAACATTTGGATCATCTTAGACAGGTGTTCATAAAATGCAGAAAATATGGTATTGCTTTAAATCCTAAAAAGTCATTGTTTGGTCTTGAAGAAGGTAAACTCCTAGGTCATATTATTTCAAAAGATGGTATTAGAATTGATCCTGAAAGAATACAAGCCATTTTGCAGATACCTCATCCCAGGAATATCAAAGAACTTCAAGCTTTCATAGGTAAAATCAATTTTTTGAGAAGATTCATTTCTAGTTTAGCTAAATTACTTAGACTACTTACTAACATGTTAAGAAATGATTCGAGTATTAAGTGGACAGTTGAAGCTAAGCAATCATTTGAAGAAATCAAAATGGCTTTGACCAGAACACCAGTTCTTACTAGTCCAAAATTTGATAGAGATTTCATAATTTTTTCATTTGCTTCTGAACATACAGTTGCAGCAGTTTTATTACAAAAGGATGATCAAGGATGTGAAAAACCTATAGCCTTTTTTAGTAAAGCACTTAGAGATGCATCATTGAAATACAATATCATGGAGAAACAAGCTTTTGCACTTGTGAAAGCAATTAAAGATTTTAGAGTTTATATATTGTATTCTCATGTGATAGCTTATGTACCTAATGCTGTCGTTAAAGACATCTTAACTCAAGATGGTATTGAAGGCAAAAGAGGTAAATGGATAGCTACCATATTAGAATATGATATTGAAATAAGACCTACAAAACTCATAAAAGGACAAGGTTTGGCTCAACTCATGACTGAAACTAATTGCCAAGCCCTGAACATTAATGAACTGGATGACGAACAAGAGATGGCGACTCCACAAATCAGTCAGTCCTTTTTAGACTCACCTTGGTACGCTAATATCATTTATGTTTTGTTAAACCTGCAAGCTCCTCCAGGGTTATCCAGAACAAAACAAAGGTTTTTGAAAATGACATCTTTAAAGTATTGTATTTTAGATAATGCTCTTTTTTGGAAGAATCATGAGGGAATTCTATTAAATTGTTTATTAAAAGATGAAGCTGACAAGGTTCTCAATGAATTCCATGCAGGAGATTGTGGTGGACACCTCTACTGGAAGTCAACTGCAGATAAGATCTTAAGGGTTGGTTTTTATTGGACAACCTTGTTTTCAGATGTTAAGAAATTTGTAACTGCTTGCCATAAGTGTCAGGTCTTTGAAGGCAAGAGAAAATTATTACCTTTGCCATTGAAACCAATTTCCACCGAGAAACCCTTTCAGCAATGGGGCTTGGATTTTATTGGAGAAATCCATCCTCCCTCTTCCGGCCAACACAGATGGATCCTCACTGCCACATATTACTTTACTAAATGGGTTGAAGCCATCCCATCTAGACAAGCCAATGATTCTGTAATTATAGGATTCTTAGAAACCAATATACTTTCAAAATTTGGCTGTCCTGAGAAAATTATAACTGATAATGCTGCTGCTTTTAAGTCTAAGAAAATGATTAGTTTATGCATTAAATATCACATCACTTTAGGCCATTCAATAGCCTATTATCCTCAGGGTAATGGACTGGCTAAATATTCCAATAAAAGCCTCATTAATATCATTGAAAAATTATTGGAAGAAAATAAGAAGAATTGGCATAAGAAACTTACCAATGCATTGTGGGCAGACAGACTTACTACCAAAAAATCAATTGGAACTAGTCCATATGAATTAGTTTATGGTATTGAGGCTATATTTCCATCATATTTAGGAGTTACTGTAATGAAGTTACTTCAGGAGGCTCAAGTAGAACCAAATGATATTCAGAGAAGAATAAATCAAACAATTCACTTGCAGCAGACAAGACAAGAAGTGTATCAACAATCCCAAGTTTTGCAGGAAAAGTTAAAGAAGATGTTTGACAAAAGGACTAAAGAAGAAGATTTTCAACTGGGAGACAAAGTTCTAAGATGGGATTCCAGAAGGGAAGATAAAGGGAAACATGGGAAATTTGATTTCTTATGGAAAGGACCTTACATCATTCATGCTTTACAGGGAAATAACACATATTTTTTGAAGAATTTGGATGGTTCAGAAGCTGAAGAAGGACCAGTCAATGGTCGAATGTTAAAACAATACTTTGATCCTATTTACTAGGATGTTCTGATTTTTTAACATGTACATAATATATCCTTTCTAATGCATCAGTTTTGAGTGGATAGTGACCTCCTGGAGTTGAAGCCCGAAGTGAAGGCCCTAAGCTTCAGAAGTTTTACTATCATATATACAATAAAGCCACCAGAAAAAGAAGATTTCATGGTTCAGTTAAAAGACATTTTAAGGCATCTGACCTGCTGTTCTTGACTTTTCACCAGGAAAAGCCATCCCCAAGTGGAGCCAGTGTTAGACTCCTATACCAATAGGTGTCATTTTTCATGATTGACTTGTTGAACTATGTAATATGTTCAAACCTTTTTCTTGTTGCAAAGGTGTTCCATATTCTTAAAAAATCAAAAAATCAAAAAATTTAAAAAATGTAAAGAGGGTATACCCTAAAAGAAAATCAAAGGGTGAAAAAATAAAATTGGCCAAAAAAGCGAAAGAAAATAAACCCCACCAAAAGAAAGGCCAAGGAAAGTGTGCAAGTCTAAATGCCACTACTTTTTGCTCTGATGTAATAAACAAAATTGTGTGCAGTTTGTCAAACTTTTGCCACAATTTATGAAGAGTCAAACTGTTTAAACTTGACTCATTCATTTTTCAATTTCATGCTGTAGAATAGAGAATAAATATTTGGCCAAACAGTTTAATCTTGGCAGATAAGTAGATAGGTAGAGTTAATAAAAGGTGCTCAACAGTTTAATCTGAGCCCTTGGATGTAATAAGTGTAGACTTAGATAGGTTTTCCATGTAAAAGAAAAAGAAGATTGATAAGGGTTTGCCAGTCTAAGTGCACCCTAATAAAGAAGAGAAAATGGTAGAGTAAGTAGATAGGGTAGGTAGATGTTGTTGCAGAATTACATGTGATGAATGATGGTTCCAAATGTGTTCAATTTTAATTTCATCACAAGTGCAAAGGCAGATACTACATTGGAAAAAGTTCACAGCAGAGCAAAGTCAAATTATTAACTTCCCCTCTCATTTTCCCTAAACATTTCACTAATTTCCCTAAGCACTAAGGTATTTGAAGATTAAAGGGGCTCAAGGCATTTCCTTGACTTTTGGAGGGACCGGACCCTCGGCCCAATAATTGAAAAAAACCTAAGTACTTGAAATCATCCATTATCACATTCATTCACCTCTCAAAAATCTTTTTCTAAGTAAAATCCCATTTTACTTAGGAAAATCCTTCAATATTTCATGAAAAGCCCTCAAAATCACTTTTATTCTAAGTCTAAGTGATGAAAGTATAATAATGCCATTTAATTTTGAATATTGACTTTCTTGGTTATATTTAAGTATTTTGAGTTTACATTGTTCCCTTGTCATATTAACTCTAATTTTATTTATTAACTTCTTATTGAAATAACCTTGTCCTATGTATATAAATCCTTTTATAGTAATATCCCCAAAACCCTTATATTATGACTTTTTAGCCAAAAGTATTTAATTCCTATTTTATTCAAATCAAAAACCCACAATACACCCCCTTTTGGCTAAAATATAACATTAATATTAATCCCGCCCCCCTACAGTAAATAAATCACATTGATTTAATTATTGTATAAATAAAAATATATGAAAAACGTTTAAACATATGTATATGTGTTTAAAACAAAAATGAAACTCAAAGTTTAATTAAAACCAAACTTTGAAATAACCCATCCCGCATGTATTTTTCACCCCCAACCATCCACTGTACAAGGACTTAATTAATCCTCATGGTTAATTAAGAACCGATCCCCGCCAATCAGAATGCCCCCGAAATGATTAATTCGTAATAAAATGTGTCGGGTCCCGCTCGTTAAACACCTATCAACTCCCTGTCCCGTCTACCGTTCGATTGATCACTCCAAAATCGACGGCTCTTGATAATTCCGCTGGCCATCCCCGATCCGAACAATAACGCGCGAAATGACGGTGGTTTTCAAATAGTACCATGGCCACGTGTCATTCATTCTGTGGATTCGTTGCCCATGCGCTCAATACTGCCTTCCCTCAAAAGCGGTCCGAAGGAAACCGCTTACCGCCTGCCCTCTGTGACGAACCCACCATACTTGCTGACGTCATCATTAAAAACCCGCCAACATTTTGACTTTATGAATAAAACAAATGAGCCCGCGTCGCTTTCATTTTTTCGTGCACTCACCAGTCTTCCATGCAACCAATTTCAAAAATCAACTGTTGAAGTTTTCCGACCATTACCTTGCTGAAGAGAATTGAAGTCACGTATTCCAGTGTTCTTCTGCCTTAACCAGCACCTATTCGAATCACTGTTCATTCAAAGCTTACCCGCCAATATCAACCGTTTACCCGTTTAAACACAAACACCCTAGTGTTGCTCATTTTCACCTGATTGTGCAGTAAAACCCTTTGTAACCCAGCTACGCCACCTGAAGCCTCTTTTAACCAATTCAAGCATTGTTTACCTCCCAAAAATCATTCTAGATTCACTCCACAGACCTCTCAAAATCAAATGAAACCTTTTCGACCTCCCCAGCAAACCAATTCTTTCTTAACAATTTGTTTTGTTTTACAGGTAATCAGAAGACCACATCCTTGGATAAAAAATATTAATACTAGTCATAAGACTTTTTTACTCCAAGAGTGTTATCAAATATATTCAAACAGAGATGGAAGATAAAAAATACAGTTGAAAGACAAGCAAAGGAAACATGATATTAAACAATTTACTGTTGAAACAGACAGTAAAAACCTAAACTACACATTGAAGGTAAAAGGACACAGTAAAAAACATTTAAAGAGTATCAGGATTAAAGAGTATCAGATTGAAGACCAAGTCAATTAAATCATCTAGCATGAAGATAAACAGCAGGGAAGATAGTTACAAAACAGAACATACAAGTTCATGACAAAGTGAAGACAGATAAAAAATAGAGCGGTAAAAAGTAAAAAGTAAACAGTAAACAGTGAAAGCAAACATGAAGATATTGAGGGTTAAAAAAATATGAAAACACTTTTGCCAGAAACAATGAAGTTTATCTAAAGTGAAAGTAAAACAGTTAAAAGAACAAAAAGGTGAAAAGATGAAAAACACAACAAGAAGGAACATTTTTGCAGAAATTTCATGCTTTAGTCATTGTTTTGCAGAAACTATTGTGATCAATCCAAGATGAATTTTGCAAAACGGAAAGAGGTTTATGTTCTTAAGAGGACCATCTACAAAAACCTCTCTCACTTTTCTAACAAATATTATGGTTTTAGAAATATTAAACAATGTTGGAAAGCCTTTTTTGCAGAAAATTCCAATTAAGTCATCATTTTGCAGAGAAGATTGTGGCCAATCCAAAATACATCATACAAAACCAAAGGAAAATTTTGTTCCTAAAAGACATATATACAAAAACCTATGTCATGTTTTGCACAGTGATTTCAGAATGAGAGATACATGCACATCTTTACAGGCTATTTTTCAGACTCTGTAAAACTCTGTTTTAAACATATTTTTACAGAGACTATTGTGCACAGCTGGAGAGGAATTTTGGGAAACTGAAAGAGGTTTATCTCACCAACATATTAATACACAATAAAATCTTTCAATTTTTACATATCTATTACGGATTGATAAATAAAAATATATCATTGGACCCCAAGTTTACAGAATTGTTGGAGCAGAATGCACAAAGAAAGGAAACAGTTAGTGACTTGGATGCCTCATCTTCAACTAAGAGTTGGATCAAATTCGAATTCTCCTCTTTGTCATCACCTATCCATAAGAAATAGTGCCGAATATATGCATTAGTTTGAGTGTCCTGTACTTAAGTTCTATTTATGTAAAATAGTTGGAGAGATTTTGTGAACTAATCTTGATATTTTTTCAAGATATTTTAGTTTAGAATTTGTATAAATACTTCACTCTTGGAAGTATTTTGGGTGGATTCTTATACTCTGATGTAACATTGAATATTTTGGAATAAAGAGCTTTGGAGAAAATTTTCGTGGCAAAATTGGACAAGGAATTGAGGCAGAAGACTTTTCTCATGATTCATGCGTCAAATGAAGGATCAATAAGTCATTTCTATCTCATGTTTTGAAGTTTAATATTTGTCTACAATATCATCTGTGTTTAATTATCTTAATATTTAACGAAAAGGATTAAATCAGAAGGTACTTAGGTGTAATCTGATTTCAGTCGTTATTATTCTAAATGTTTTCTTCCAAACTGGTTTAAACATCGAATTCTTAATTGCTCCTGTTTGTCTAGTTCATACATCTTTGGTTATTTAGTAAAGAATACTTAACTTCTCTTTATTGATAATTAATCTATTTCTCTTCTCTTGAATGTGTTGAAAGATTCTTTTTTTCCTTTCATCCGTTTGAATTCCATTCCATTCACTTTAGATCTATAAATTGTTTCTAGTTTGATTATCTTGCCCTAATAAACCATCTTTTGTTAAAAAAATTAAGCCAGTGCATGCCAATCCTTTGATTCCGTTAGCCCAATGGAATGAAACTACTTGATATTAATCTTAGCTAAAGAATTCCATCAACCCAAACAAAATCAAAACCCCTGGACTTTACAACTAGCCTAATATTCTAAAAAACAAAGCTATATTTTAAAGAGAGAGCCCTCTCTGAATACAGATTGGCTAGATTCTGTATCTAAAGGTTGGTTTGTGGTTACCTCAGATCCCTTTCCTCTTCTAACAACTTCAAGGAAAATCTGAGTGATAACAGAGTCCAAAGTCTTGAGTCCCCTTCAAGTACTTTAGAACTCTTTTAGCAGCAGACCAATGTCCTTCACAAGGTTTTTGCATAAACCTGGAGAGGATTTCAACAACAAATGAGATGTCTGGTCTGGTGGTAGTCAAGTAGATAAGACTTCCAACAAGATGTCTATACTTCGTTGCATCCTCGAATTCTTTCCCTTCAATGGATGTGAGCTTCAAATTTTGTTCCATTGCAGTGGTTAAGGGATTACATTCATCCATGCCAAACTTGTTCAAAAGATCTCCAATGTACTTCTTTTGAGAAAGAAATATAAATTTAAGATGTTGAGTTATTTTAATACCCAAATAGTAATGAACATAACCCAAATCAGTCATTTCAAAACCTTTCTTCAATTATTTCTTTATGGATGCAATATAACTTTCATTGTTCCCTGTCATCAAAAGATCATCTACATACACCACAAGATATACAACTGTTTTTCCAACTTTCTTAACAAACAAGGTTGCATCATCAAGATCAAAATGTTTTAAGTCAAGTTTCAGAAGATGCTCAATTAATTTCTCATGCCAGGCTCGCGGTGTTTGTTTAAGGCCATACAAGGATTTTATAAGCTTGCATATTTTGTGTTCTTGGCCCTTCACAACAAATCCTTTTGGCTGGAACATAAAAACTTTCTCCTTTAGATCTCCATTCAAAAAGGCGATTTTTACATCCATCTGATGGACTTTCCATCCCTTCTGTGCGGCTAGGGCAAAGAGAGTCTGGATGGTGGCCCATTTTGCTATGGGAGCAAAAGTTTCTTCATAATCGACCCCTTATTTCTATGCAAAACCTTTTGCCACAAGCTTGGCTTTGTGCTTGTCAAGTGAGCCATCTACTTTGTACTTGTTCTTGTAGACCCACTTATAGCCAATTGGTTTGGTTCCCAAAGGCGGATCAACCATCTTCCGAGTGCCATCCTTTATCACGACATCATACTCCTTTTACATCGCTTCATTCCATTCATCATGAGAAGCGACTTCTTTGAAGGAAGTTGGTTCATGATCTGTAGACAAACTCAATTCACAGTTATAAGCAATATCCATATCAACAGGTGAATCAGAATTATCTACATCACCTTCGTTTTTTCTAGTGGAACTTCTTGTTCTTGTCTTTCCAACCTCATCGGGATGAACGTTTTCTAGTGTCTTTGTCAGCCATTTGGGGGGGGGGGGGATTTCTGAGATGGCCCAGGTTGCTCATTTGACTGAGTTGGAATTGAATCAATATTCAATCTCTCAATTCTGTCAATCACATCGTTCAAGGTGTCATCCGTGGTTGGTTCTTTCGGTGGGGGAGAGAGTGCTTTGGGAAATGATTCCACAGATCGATTCAATATAGGAATCCCCCCTTCAAGATGTGGAATCTGATTATCAAATTCTTGAAAATACTTTGCATGTGTGAATCTATCCAGTCGATCAAGTTGTCGCTAAACAACATTGTCAGTCTTGGAAGATTCAAGGAATATGACATCTCTTGCTATTACAAACTTCTTATTAACTTCATCATAGAGACGATATCCTTTGGAGGTATTGGAATACCCCAAGAAGATACATTTTCGACTTCGAGCACCAAGTTTATTCCTTTGTACCTTGGGTATCAAAGCATAACAGGTGAAACCAAAGACCCTGAAATGCTTTACTGAAGGAATGTGGCCATGCCACATTTCATAAGGAGTTTTGTTTTTGGTTGAATTTGAAGGACACCTATTCTTTATGTATACAGCACATAGAACTGCATTAGCCCAAAACATCAATTTTACATTCTTAAAAAACATCATGGAGCAAACCATATTTAAAATTGTCCTGTTCATTCTTTCAGCTACACCATTTTGTTGGGGATTATAGGACACAGTTGTTTGATGTTTGATCCCATGTTGACGAAGATAATTTTCAAATTCATTTTAAGTGTATTATTTTCCATTATTAGTACGTAAAGAGCCAATATGAGTTTGTGCATCATTTTCAATCCATGCATGAAAATTCTTGAATGCTTGAAAATCATCAGACTTGTTCTTCAATAAGTAAACCCAACACATTCTGGTGTAATCATCAATAAATGTCATCATATATTTATTTCCATATGCAGAAGCAACAGGCATAGGGCCACATAAATATGAATGAATAAGCTCAAGTTTTCTATGTGCTCTGGAATATGAATCATGAAATAGCTGTTTGCTATGCTTTCCTAGAATACAAGCATCACATTGCTTAAGTTTCCTAGGAATTGTAGGCATTCCATTAACACCATTTTTCTTAAACAATTGAAGGCTATCATAATTTAAGTGTCCATCTCTAGCATGCCATAAAAGACTTGATGGGAATGTACCTTCATCATGATGTGAACTGAATGCAAAGTTTTGTGTATGAGCAGAGGAACCTTACAGCTTCAAGAGTCTTCCTTCTTCTATTCCCTCCATGACAAGTGAGCGATCTGATGCTTTTTTGACCTTAGCCTTGCCATCAAACATGTGAATGGAGTGTCCTTGCTGGTGGATGTGGACCAAGGAAAACAAGTTTCTCCTCAACTCAGGGAGGTATAGAACCTCATGTAGAAGATGATTTGGAAGACCATGAAACTTAAGCCTGATTATGCCAAGCCCCGATGGCTTGAGTTTGGATTTATCTACAAAGTATACTGCTCCATCAAATTTTTCTGTAAATTCTTCAAATTTTTTTTTTCTAAATGTCATGTCACATGTTGCTCCTGAATCTAGAAACCAATAATTTCTCCAAGAAGTAAATGAAACATCAAACAAGTCTTCAGTTACTCCATTGTTACAATGTGCAATAACAAAATGAGCGGATTCAGGTGATTTACCTTTGTCTCTACCATTATTTGTACTTTTTTCTTGATTCCTTTGCTGCTTAATTTTATCCCAAGGTATCTTGCATGTAGATGCATCATGCCAGTCTTTATTGCAGCGTATGCAATGAAGATCAGATTTTTCAGTTTGAGTTTTTCTGCCTCCCCTTCCTCTGAAATTTATTCTTCCTCTTCCTCTTCGGCCACCTCTTCCTTTGGAAGAATATTGAGCATGAATCTTCTCTTTATGTGCAAAGCATACAACCTCTTCAGAATTCATAGGGGTGGTCATCTTTCCAAAAGCTTTCTCTCTTTCTGCAAACCTTTTCTCAAGGGACTCAAAAGTGATTTTCACAAGGTTTCCACTTGCTTGCAATGACTCAAGATAATTTGAGTAAGTGGGATACAAAGCCTTAACATATGCTATGAGAGATATGTCAACATATTCACAAGTGCTCTTAATATCATGCATGATAGATCTTAATTTTGAAGCTAAAGCAAGAGGATCATCATTTTTCAATTCCAGACTGAACAACTTAATCATTAATTGAACAACTTCAAGTTCTGAATGTGAGTGATAGAGTTCTTTTAGCTTGATCAAGGCTTGATAGGCATTTGAAAATGGTGTAATATGGCGACTCATCTATTCATTTATGGAAGTTGCAATCAAGGTATAGTCCTTGCAGTTCTTATTTTCCTAAATGGCAATCTCCTTGTCTGAAGTGGGCTTTGCTGGTGGAAGGTCATCTTCTCCTTCACAAATTCCTTTCCACAGCTCATTAAAAATGAGTGTGTGTTTGATTTTCCGAGACCGTTCATGATATTTGTCCTTGCCGGAGAGAACAACTCCTACAATAGATATGAGAGAATGCATTCTTTTTAATACTTTCTTGAGTAAAAACTCAATTTTGAACAAGACATGGAAATATATATATATATATATATATATATATATATATATATATATATATATATATATTTATTTATTTATTTATTTATTTATTTTTTTTGTTGAGGGAAAAAAATAGAGGTTTTAACTGGTGGAGGATTTATTTGGGGGAGGTTTTAACTGGGAGAGGATTTATCTAGGGGAGGTTTTAACTGGGGGGTTTATGTGGGGGAGGTTTTAATTGGGGGGGGGGGGGGTTTATCTGGGGGAGGGGAAACTTTGTAAAACGAAAAAAAAATACACAGGAGAACGCAAAGTCGGGAGGGGAGGACCAACAGTGCTGGGCGTGGGGAATAGCGTGGGGAGGGGTGTATTCTTGGCCGTGGGGAGGGTGGAGGGTGGTGAGGGGTTCGGGTAGCGAGAGCGTGAGGGGGAGGGCGGAGGGTGGTGAGGGGTTCAGGTGGGGAAGGCGGAGGGTGGGGAGAGTGTGAGGGGGAGGGCAGAGGGTGGTGAGGGGACGGGTTGAGGGTGGTGAGGGGTTCGGGTGGGGAAGGCGGAGGGTGGGGAGAGCGTGAGGGGGAGGGTATAGTGATGTGAGGGGGTGGGTTGAGTGAGGCCGAGGGGCCGTGAGAGCGTGAGAGAGTGGGGAGGCTGAGAGGCCGTGAGCGAGTGAGGTGAGCATGAATTTGCAGGAAATGCAGAAATTTCAGAAATTGCAGAAGTTTTAGAAATTTCCCTATGCTCAAAGTTTACAGAAATTGCAAAAATTTGCAAATTTTTTTTTGCAGAAATATTTAGTAAAAAATCCAGAATTGCAGTATAAAAACTCAGAATTGCATCAATGTTAGAGGAGCAGTAAACATAAAATTGAATGCTCAAAGAATATCTGCAAAAAATGCAGATCATGAGGGAGTTACACCAAAGGCAAGAATGCCAAAAATGGGACTAGCTCTGATACCATGTCAGACCAGGAGGTAACTCCACAAAACTCAATGTATATTGGATGGAGATTGTGTGTGTATTTATACATGGAGGTGAGTCTATTGGGATTCACTTCCCAATGACTCTTGGCCTTCCTTATTTACTAAATTACAATATTATACAATCTCACCTAACAAATTATATCCATGGAAGCTGAGGAAAATTGGCTTAAAACATTAACTTTTACAACAAACATAGCATATGAAGGAAATTGGAGCATGAAATCATGAATTCCAAGTAATCATAAAAGATTCCACCATATATAGAATGAGACTTCATACAATGGTCTACCACCAGGGCCAACCTCGAATTCCTACCTAATAGACCTATTCCTAATAGAATTACATCACATGGAGACTTTCTAGGGATATTTCCTGTTTCAATAGATTTTGAATACAAAAAGGACTCTTATTTCATTAAATAGCTCAATTTTTTTTTTAATAACCCTTATCAAATGAAATCAACTGATTTTATGAATTTTTTGGATCGATTATGTGTCATCATGTGATGTGGATGTTGACCTTGCTGAGCTAGATCTCCACCAAGTCAAATTTTAAATTTTCTGCAACAAGTCTGTAAAATTCTATAAAATAGGCCTAAAAGATGAGTGTGTATTTTCCAAACCCTGATGGTTGTGTAAAAACTAAGAGAGATTTTGTAGATGGGCTCGTGATAAATAAAAATCTCCTTCATATTTCCAAAATTCCTTTCCATTTGGTCAGAAAGTAAGCTTGAAGTTGACTACTAAAAAAATCATTTCCAAAAATTTGGTAGCAAACTTTGGTAGAAAATATCAAAATCAACCCTCTACATATTATTTGACTTTTCTGACTGTTCCAGGGTCTTCCTTGAGGTTATGAGTCAAACACATGCCTTGAGTCTTCTTGTTTCTGAAATTTTGGCAGATGTTTACCTTCGTGGAAAGCTACAACACTTTAATAGCAATTTTTTGCTTTCAAGCCTCGGAGTTGCTACGAAAGTACCTAGTTTCCTGCGATTTTTCACTTTCATCCTCTTATAACATCCAAAAAATTTATAGAAGCCTGTACATGCCTGTATAATAGAATAAGCCATAGTGTAGTAAAAAATGTGCAATCTTACCATACTTATGGAGCAACGCCATTAGTTTGTACAATAATTTTTCGGCCTTTCTTCAACAATTCAACTTATACCATTTCCATCTGTGCTTCTAAGTCTTTGACCTGACCTTGAAACCTTCTCCTCTCTTCTTGAAGCAACCTATTTATTTTTCATAGATGCTTCATCATCCTATGTAGAGGCAATGTCATATTTAGCACCTTTCCTGATCTATCTGCCACTTCATTGTAATAACACAGTTGCTTAGAAATGCCCTTCAATTCCTCAAAAAGAAATTTTGATTCAATTACATCATTTCGAGCATCTCTTAGCTATTCCTGCAACATCTCCACTTCACTTTTCTCTTGAACATGCTCTTTACCTTTCCTCTTTTTTATAGGCTCTGTTTTTGTTTTAGGCACCTTAGGCATTTTTTTTAGTGAGCTCCTTCTTTGACAATTGCAAATATCCTAAAGACAGTGGACCAAATATGAAAGTTAGAGAAATTTCCTAAAGACAACTAAATAAACCCACAAGTCAACAAGGCTGATCTTATGGACAAAAAGAATGACTCGAAAGGAAATGAAAATAGGTTTGTGATAGAAAATTTATTAAAAAGTGGAAAGGGAACAAAATGAATGAGAAGCTATATGGTGCACACGTTTTAGGAATGGTAGATAAAGACAAAAAGGTGTAATCATGAAACAATAACCTCTAACCATACCGATTTTCAAATTTCTATACCGTTTCCCTACCTTTAACAGAAAAACAGAGTTTTGTAACAAATCTCGTATTCAGGAAGGTAGATTTGCTACAGAAGTTTCAGGAAGTTCCGTAGCAAATATTGACCTATTTGAACTAAAGTTGCTACAAAAGTGTGTAAAAGTGTCAAGTTCACCATAATGACAAGATCAACTCATGCACAATGAAATTTTGGATTTTTATTTGACAATGACTCATATAAGCACTAATGATGACCTTTCAAAATCACTAAGGGACCTCAATACATGTGAAATTTTTGAAAATCACAAATTTAAAAAACCTATTAAACCCTAAGTAACTTAACCTAATTAACTCAAGAAAAACCTTATCATGGATAATAGTGGCTCCAATGGGATGATGCGTCCCTGTGGCACAAAAAAGAACCAAAAGCTCTAATGCCTTATTGAAAACTGAAAATTAAAACTTTCATGAAATCCTCTCCAAGTCTTTATGGCCTTCTTCTCGGGCTCAAACTTGTTGAAAACATCACTTTCACTTGCAACTTTGAACTGTTTGCAACCAAACCAAACTGCAATCCAAGCTGAAAACTAAATCTATACATGTTGAAAAGATGCTCGAAATATTTAGCTTATTCACACACACACCTACCTACCCTATACTTATGAGAAGTTGCTGAATAAAATGACACAAAAATGCCAGTGAAGCCAGTCAAGTAGCTGTTGAAATAAAATGACTGCTTGACTATGTACCATAAAAATCGAAGTTGGAAAATATAATGGCAACTGACAATGGATCTGTTTCTCACAGTGAATACATGTCTGAAAACTCAGACTGAAAAAACTCTCTGTATAGTTTGCTACAGGATCAATAAAGATATGATATTTTTTATGAATATTTTCAAAATATTGAGCAATGAAATCCTCATAGATGAAAATTTCACACTTATTTTCCATGTCCTAATATGTTTTTAGCTGTGAGTCATCAGATCTATTTTTTGAAACAAAACATTTCTCGATCTTGATGCCAAAAGAAAATACCTCCTTTGCTTGTTTTGGCTGGAAAAAACTTTCAAAATACTGCATATGATCTTGAAAATGATAAGATTGAATTTGAGCTTCAACATCTTCAATATCTTTTTCAAGCTCACGAGCCAATACATCTAAAAATATGATCTTATTTTCAAGATTTTCCTTATATGAATTTAAATAAAAATATTGTGATGAAGAAAAGTTCTCACCAGCTTCTACATCAGAGCACATATCATTCTATCCTATGAAATCATAAATGGAAAGAGAGTCTGCCACAAAATCTGTCCTCTCCATCCATGTTTCCAAGAAAATAAGCCAGAAAGATGAAAATGATTTAATAGATCTAGTCGGTAACCTTTCCACCCAACTTTTACACTTTTCTTGAAATGAATCATATAAAATCCTAATGAATACATCTTCTTGTTTGACTCTAAGGAGCTCATTAAAGTCACGAAACTTTGATACATGCTCTAAAGTCAAGCTTAAATCTTCTCCATCCAATTTAGGGCCAATACTTAAAATATATGCATCCCTGGGAAAAAGATTTGGAAATTCATAAATTTTTGAAAATTCCACACATGCATACCTTGAAGAAATTGCAACTGCATCTAAGTCTCTCATTTCCCCAGTAGTGTTACCAGATGGCACGATATTCTTGGTAAGGGGCATAGTGGAGTAGGGACCCTTAGACATGACGTATACTACAAGTTCTAGTTGGAAGTGGGATATAGGTCGAAAAATATTCAACATTATATCCCGACATCAGGATTAACAATTGATTGAGTCAAGGGTTGGATTGGAGAGAGGTGACGAGTTATTACGCAATCAATGGGTCAACATTCTCAATCAGATTTATAGCATAACAGGAGTCATGGAGCATTGATGCTTGTTCTTGGTGGCATTGGGATATAGGAGGATTTGTTGATGGCATGCTTAGTTAGAGATTTGTTTAGGATCCGAGCATTGAGGGGTCTTTTCTTGGTGGGTTGACACATCGGCATAACATCACCTAGCTGTTTGTATGGGATCGGGGCATTGGGTCTTAGTTGCATCGGGCCAACAAATTGGTCCACATATTTGGATTTCTTGAGGGAAAGCAATCTTGGGGAGGATGATTTTTGATGTTCAGTGTTTCTAGCGTTCCTTGTGGATGGACTTTTAGGGTTGGAGGCAGATAGGTCACAGGTGCAAGTTTACTTCATCAGCAAGCCAGGGGCTTTTGGAGATGTTTCAAGGGGGTTTTGAGGACATTTTATGAGGTCCAATGGTGTTCTCTTTTTATGGTCCATCATTCGCACAATTTTCCTTTCGTTTTTTGCATTCCGACAACTTTAAAAAAAATGAGCTTTTTATGGGCCTAACTCAATTAATTACACCTAAGGTGGCATTTCAGGAGGAATGCTTGGTATAACACCTTAGTGTAATAGCTCGTTGCAACCATAATGAGAATATCTACATGATGAGATGGATAGAAGTTATTTTCAGTAACTCGAGGAGGCATCGTGGCCAATTTACCATTTTCCCACATTAAAAATAATATTTTAATTAAGGGAAATGTGCTCAATGATTAAAATAATAATAACATAAGAGCTTCTAGAGGAGTCCATCAGATCTACAAAATAGGAGGAAAGGGCTGTTAGAGGACATATTTAATTTGGTATTTCTTCTTGTATGAGAGGTTGAGAACCTGGTTCTCCACTTCAGTAGTAGCCTGGGATGGAAGCCCTCGAGTGATTCAACGATATTGGGAGAGTACCCATCTCCCCTTGGTGAATTCATCCAAAATTAACAGGAGAGATTAATAGTGGAAATTTGGTTCAGTTTTGGTGGAGGTCCTGTGCAACATTGCAAAAGATCCTTGACGCGAGTTCTATCTTAGATATTTCAGTTATTTTTTTATTTCAGCATGTAAACCCCAGTTTACATATTATAATAAAGCTGAGATTATTTCAACACATTGTATGTTTTAATTGCATGTATTCTCTTTCTCTATTTTACATGGAAATATTATGTAAAATAAATGACATTTTTATGGGAAATATTTGGTTAAGAGAATTTCTGAAAAATGAGTCAAAATATCTCGTTTGAGATATTACAGATTACCTTTTCCAAATGGCCAAATTATTCTTTGGAGAAACTAGTCGTTTACCTTGTATAAGTTGGTCCAAATGTAAGAACCATGTTTTGTCCCAATGTGCCCTTATTTTATGCAGTCGACAACATCCTTGTTTCGTAAATACTTTAGCACAATTACATGCTGCCAGATACCCTCGCAGAAAAGTGCGCGCCATAGTGACTTAATAATGAGAGCCCATCTAAAAATATCTATATCCAAAATTTACCATCTACCAAATTCTTTTGGAATGGTAATCTTCTCCCATTTAATAAGGTGTAATTTGTTTCTCATGTTCAAACCCAACCAAATGAAATGTGCCATGATGTTTTTTATCTTAGTAATAATGGTCAAGGGTAAAATATATAGATGTGCCCAGTACACCGGGATCTGCTGGAGAAATGTCTATGCCAATATGTATCTTCCTCCAAAATAAATCCATTGATGGGACCAATAGTATAGCTTATGGCACATTTTATCCAGAAGCCATTTCCAATCAACAAGCCTATAATTATTCAACTTGAGTCAGAAACCAAGGTAAGAAAAGGATTCACACAAGGTTAGGATGGCCAGGTTGTGTCTAAACTTGGTTAATTTGCTTACTAATACAGAAATAAAATTGACTAAATCAATTTTAATTACCCAACTAGTTAGATACATTGAACTTATAACTTGTGATACATCAGAAATAAGCCTCTATAATAGAAGCACAAAATCACAAATACTTGAAATTAATGGAGAAAGTTTGTTTCACGGTTGTGTGTGCGTCTTAGTTTATATTTAGTTCCTATTTTTTAGGAGATAGTGTTGATCTCCCTAAATTGAATGTAATCTTATTTATTTCAGATTTTATGGATAATGAAGTAGAGCAGTACTGCTTGGCAGTCTCTAGGTGTAGCTCGTCTCACTTGTGAGTTACGAGTTTCATTTTAATTTGTCTTCCCATTTGTTTATGTTGGTATCAAAGAAAAAATAAGGAGCTCTGTGTGAGATGGGTTTATGGTGAGTTGAGCCTTTGTTGCTGAGATTGGAGATCGAGTAAGCCTCCATTTCTAATGAATGCAAATGTGTATATCTTGTTCGAAAATCTATGCAACAGTGAATCCTGACGTGGTTCAGAGGAGGCTCCATAAGAGATTAGTGGAGCAACGGATCAGCAAGACAAGCCAAGTTGGGGATATTTTTTTTAGGTGAAAGCTTATCTGCAAAGTTGCAGGGTTTACTACAGAGCATGAAAAAGGAGACTAGGTAGTTTCATTAAGGGGAGACTACCTAGATATTGTGGAATCCTTTCTTGGATCTGTTGAATGGATCCATGGATCAACTATTGAATCATTGGATTTGGTGTTGGATCCTAGATCAGCTGAGTGGACCAGTGGACTTGGTGTTGGATCTGTAGATTTGTTGAGTGGATCAATGGATCTGTTATTGGAGTCATGGATCTATTGATCAGATGAGTTACTGGTGGAGCTCATAAAGTAAAAAAATCAGGGCGTTGTTGATTTTTTTTTGTCACAATGAATAATCACATTTCAGAGACATACCTTAACGAGAGAAATAAGCTCTATGGGTCAAATTATGCCAACTGGAAGTTCAAGTTGCAGAAATTTCTCGAGGGTTCTAGTGTGTGGGAAACTGCAAAGGGAGATGAAGCAAAGCCGATTTTAGTCGGAGGTGCCACAACCACATCAGTTCAAGATTTGGAATAGAGAGAAAATAAAATTAAGGTGTTGTTGAAGATGTAGGTAAAGGAAAACATAATCCCTAATATCTGAGACTGCAAAACTTCCAATGAGATTTGGATGACACTCAAGGATTTGTATGAAACAAAAAATACAAATCATGTGTTGTTTTTGAAGAGAAAGATTCTATCCATTAGAATGGAAGAGAATGAATCTGTTACTACATTCATCTCATGGATTAAAGAACTAAAAGACAAGTTAGGTGACATAAGGGAGAAATTATCCAACACCTATCTCATCACAATTACCTTAAATGGCATGAAAACAGATTATCAAATGTTCATTACAGGGCTTGCATCAAGGGAGAAAGCTCCCTCCTTTGAAGAGTTGACAGGGATTTTGATGCAGGAAGAAGAGAGACGTAAGAATCTAAAGCCTTAGAATGCAAATCTAGAATTGGTGGCAAAGAATAATTTATTCAAAGGGAAAGCAAGAGGAGGACATAAAAGCGATGGTCCATCTCAGAAAAATCCATTTCAAGGTATTTCATCCACCAAAAATGATTTAGGAATTAAGTTTTTTATTATGGTAGAAATAGTCATATTGCTATAGACTGTTATAAGAAGAAGAATGATGAAAACATACATAGCCACAATATGCATACATGGAATTTTGCTGGTGAATATTTGAGTCATGATCTTAAATTATTTGTGTCTAATACTGCTCTTTATGCTGAGATTGATGAGGCTGGAACTTGGTTTGTGTATTCTGGAGCATCCACTCATATGTCACGTAATAAACACTTGTATGAAAATTTCAAGGAGACCAACAATGGTGCTAACATATACCTGGGAGATGAAAAAGAATATCAAATTAAAGGGTATGGAGACATTCTTGTGATATTTCCTAATGGTAATATCAGTTGCATCCAGAATTTCATGTATGTGCCTAGGATTGAAAATAATTTGATCTATGTATCCATGATTATAGATCATAATTTAAAGGTATAATTTTTTAAAACTTACTGTATTGCAAAGGATTTTCTAGATCATCAGAAGCCGGTTGCATCAGGAGTAAGAGTTGGAGGCATATATATGTTGAATGTTACAAGAATGCCACATAAAGATTTAACTTCAACGACTATGACAACATAGAATATTTGGAATCAAAATTTTGGTCACATCAACCTTCATGATTTATTGTTGCTGCGTAAACATGGTATGGTTGATGGAATTCCTATTTTAAGAAATGAACATATAGATTGTGAAGGTTGTGCACTTCGAAAAATGCACAGGGATGAATTTCCCTTTAACTTAAATAGGAGAAAGAAATATATACTTGAACTTGTGCACACTGATATTTATGGACCTATGTAGACAAGGTCCTTAGGTGGAGCTTACTATTTCTTGCTATTTATTGATGATTGCACAAGGTATAAATGGTTATACTTTCTTAGAATGAAAAGTGATGCTTTCGAGTAATTTAAAGAATTTAGAAATATGGTTGAAAAGCATACATAGAAGTTCATTTTAATCCTCTGCTTAGATCAAGGGGGAGAATACAGGCTTGGGAAATTCATCAAATATTGTAGAGATCATGGAATAGTACAAAAAATTACAATACCCAATACTCCACAACATAAGGGTGTTGCAGAAAGAAAGAACATTACTCTAGTGGAGTGTGCACATAACATGACTAAAGGAAAGAACCTCTCTAATGGTTTTTTGGCAGAAGCTATTAGTACTGAATTTTACTTAAAGAATAGAAGTCCAAGTACATTTCTTTATCTAAAGACTCTATTTGAGGCTTTGTATGGTTTTAAACCTGCAGTCCATCAATTGAGAGTTGGTTCTGGAGATTTTGCATACATTCCTAAGGAAAATATGAAGAAATTGGATGCTAAAGCTATAAAATGCATATTTGTAGGGTCTTTCTCTGATTTCAAAGCATATAAGATGTTTAATCCAACTACTCAAAAGGTATTTTCAAGTAGAGATGTTATCTTCCATGAACAGGTTAATGAAGGGAATAAGGATAGAAGTTATGAAGAGTGGCACATGCCTTCTATTAGTCAAGGTTGTCATTGATGTCAATATGGAATTATTGGGATGGAAAATATTCTTGTGATGTCATAACCTCATCTATATTATGATGATGTCCTTACTCATAATGACAAGTCCCTCTTGTTTGATAAGGATGCCATTAATGAATATGTCAAGCTATTAATGATGCCATTATGATGTCAAGTCACTAAGAAGATGTCTTGTCATAGATGACTATTGAACATAATGACATCCTTTAACTAACCATGAAGACAACACATGTATCCTTGATATTGATGAAGAAACCCTAGAAATCATGATGATTTCCTTACTCATGATGAAAGAGTCCTTCTTATTGATTCTCATGGTGACTCTTGAAGAAGAAGCTCTCCTTATGATGATCTAGTCCTTGCTCATAGTGACTTTTGATGAAGAAGCTCTCCTTGTGATGATCATGCTGCATATGGTTAACGACATATCATTGCACTATCTTGATGACATGGTGACATTGATGGCATACATGATGACATGGAAAATGAAGGAATTGGAGATCACTTGATGATGAAAGACATAACAAGTGGAGACCTCACTTAAAAAAACTTGGTGACGTATGAAAATGAAGAAGCCCGTGTTGTCCATCACCTTCTGCACTAATTAATGATCAATCACGTTAAAAAAAATGTTTTTCACTACCTTAGAGGCAGCTTCTCAATATGATTCATACACCATCTTTTAGAGCATAATTTTTCCTTTCCAACAAGCCCTTATTTGTCCCGAAAGTCCTAGTAGTTTGTGAGATAATGAATTTTTAAGTTTAGAAACTATATGTTTTATATAGCCGACCTGAGTTAGCATACATATGTCGGCTCTCATCTCCAACGGTCACATCCTCTCTTTAAAGGCTGAAATAAATATAAATAAGGTTTCATAATTCATTTCCATGATCAATTTTTGGTCAATAAATTCAGAGTTATATACAACAAGGAACAACACCGAGGAGAGAAGACATAGAGGCTGAAAATGATTAATTTTTTGGGTTGATATTTTGTCATTCAAAGCTAAATACATAGTTCGGATCACAGATTTTTTGGATAGGACAATTATTTTGAATCTCAGTTTAGAATAGTGGGCAGCTTAGTTTAAAGTTCATAGAATTATGGGATAGTCCCTCACATATATATATAACTTCAGACCTGTGCTAACCCGAATTCAATTACCTGTAGCAGCTTTACAACCCGTATTGCAGGAAGGCACACCTCAGAAATCTGAAAATTGTAGGAAGGCACACTTCAAGAATTCAAAAATTTCCAGAAGGGACACTTTAGGAATCCGAAAATTCCATGAAGGCATACAACAAGAATCCAAAAATTGCAGGAGACCACAGTGTCAACTGTCTGACTTTTTAAGGAGGCTGATAAGATATTGAGAGATTAATTGTTTGGTTAAAATATGCTGGGAGCTCAAACTTAGTATCTCATCAAGTATCAAACCTTATATCTGTGGTGGGTTGTCATTCAAAATTGGACAAGGAAATCAGAATTACAGACCTTGATCTAAGAGAGGCTTGAACTATTTTAGAAGGCACCTTGGAGTAGAATCAAAGACACTCTTAAACATATTGAAGACATTCTTGAAGAACAACTTATCGAGGATAGTATTTCGGGATCAAGGGAGATTAATGAAGCAGAAGTATAATAGAAAAGAAAACCAATGAAGAATACTTGAAGATAAGACTAAGAAGACTATGTGGAGTGACCTTGAAGAAGATTGGAGATATTTTGTTGAGAAGCCTTAAGTGATCTTGGAAATAACATTGAAGATCATGATGCATCGCTGATGTCATCATGAGGTAATTCGGAGAAATTGTTTGGGTACGATGAAGAGTAGTGGTGACACCTTCTAAGAAGAAAAGGTTGTCATTGATGATGTGACATGGAGACTAAGTGTGACAGGGCTCATTGAAGAAGACTTTGTGAGTTGTGAAGAATAACCAAACATATTTTTATGAAGTGAAGTTGAGGGTTAGAGCCCAAGAGGTTGGAGCCTCATAGAGACAAGGTCGGTGCCTTGGAAGATAGGGTTGGAGCCCTAGAGGATTGGAGTCCTCAAGAAACCAGGTTGGAGCCTGTACTAGAGATAGGGTTGGATCCCTAGAGGTTGGTGCCTCAAATTGACAAGGTTGGAGCCTTGGAAATTCCAAATCGGTGCTTAGCACAATACAGGTTGGAGCCTGTACTAGAGATAGGGTTGGAGCCTTAGAGGTTGGTGCCTCAAATTGACAAGGTTGGAGCCTTGGAAAGTCCAAGTCGGTGCTTGGCACAATACAGGTTGGAGCCTGTACTAGAGGTAGGGTTGGAACCCTAGAGGTTGGTGCCTCAAATTGACAAGGTTGGAGCCTTGGAAACTCCAAGTTGGTGCTTGGAAAAATACAGGTTGGATCTTGCAAGATTGGAGTCTTCATCTGGGGTTGGAGCCCTATACTATTATTGTACTTGATTTATTGTAAAGAAGAAATTAATAAAAGTATTTATTCCATCATTATCCATTTTGTGTTCTAAATATAAGTGATCTAACTAGTAAAACTAAAAATTGAAAAGAAACACTGATTCACCCCCTCTCAGTATTTCCAAAAATTGGTATCAGAGCTATTACCTTCACTCAAAGCCTAACAACTTGAAGGTTGATCATTATAACACAAATGGCAAAGCCAAGGAAGAAAGTCTCCAATCCTCCTAAAGATGTGTCGTCTTCAACCATCGAAATTGAAGTCAACCAATTTGCAAAGGCTCCATTGTTCAATGGAAATTTTGATTTATGGGAGGCAAGAATGAGGAATCTCTTGAAAACTCAAGGGATTGAAGTTTGGAAATCAGTGATTACTGATGAAACGAAGGACGAAGAATCCAAGGAGTACAATACAAGAGAAATGAAGGCAATTTTGAATGGGTTACCAAATTCTGTGAAGGCCAATCTTGAAAAATGTTCGTCAGCAAAAGTCATATGGGAAAAATTTCATGATCTTCACTCAAAAGAAGCATTGACAATGATCTCTAATCAAGAAGATGATGGGAAACAAGAAAGAAGTCCAGAATCGATCAAGGAAGCTGAAGATAAGAGAGATGACAACAAGGCTAAAGAAGACCTAGAAGATGAAGAGAAAAAAGAAGAATTTGAAGAAGATCTCCTGAATAAGCTTATGGCTTCCATGGAAGAGATTAACAATTTGAAAAAGGAAAATGAGGAAATTAAGAAGAAAGCGCAAGATTGTAACCAAGAGAAGAAAAGGAAGGAAGTTGACTTTGTCAAGCTTCAAGGACAAGAAAGAGCTGAGGCACTCACCAAACTTAAACAACAATTTCATCAAAACAAAAGAAAGCATCATGAAGAAGTCATATCTATGACAAATCAATTGGATAAGGGAAAGAAAAAGGAAGAAAATTTGTCAAGCCACCTTGAACAAAGACTTGAGAGCTTGAAAAATCTTGAAGCAGAGATTGGTCAATACACGGAAGAGGTCAACTCTCTTAAATATCAACTAGAAGAAAAGGATGAAAAATTATTCAAACTAAAACCAGACATCAATCTTCTCAAGGCCGAAACATGTGAAGCTACAAGAATAAAAAAATAAATGGAGAGTAGTCTAGCAAAGGAGAATGAAGAAATCTTCATAATGAAATCAAATATCATCTCCCTTAAAATCAAAGCACATGAAGCAACAAAGATGATGGAAGAAATGAAGAAGCAACTAGCCATGAAAGATGAATATTGTGAAAAATTGAAAGGAGAAATTGTCTCTCTTAAAAAGGAAGTTGATTTGCTGAATAAGAACTTGAAGAGTTCTCAAAACTTAGATGATATCCTAAGTCATCAAAGATCCCCTCTTGATAAATCAGGGCTTGGCTATGTAGGTGAACTCTCAAGCAATAATGATAATGCTTCAAACAACAAGGATGTGAGGAAGCCAAGAAGAAATGATAGTCCCAGTTCCAACAAAGGCAACAATCAAGATGACATTAGAAGAAACCCTACTCCAACAAGATTTACAGATGATGTCAAGAATACAAAAGGAAATCATCAAAGGATTCCAAGGCAAAAAGACTTCAGAAGTAGTACCAAAGTATATTTCTTGGATATTGCTATCCTTGTACAAACTTTGGGCACATGGCAAAAGACTGTAGGGCATATAACAAAGAAAACTATAATGGTCCTTGTCAATATCCTAGAAGCAATTTTGCAAGAAGAAGCCATGATTTATTATTCATGAAAAAGATAGAGTGCTTCAAGTGCCAAAACATTGGACATATGGCACGTGATTGTAACTTGACATAGGTCCCTGCACAAGCTAGAACCATGCCAGAGAAGAAAGTTACACAAGTATGGAGAAGAAGAAAATTGCCTCCAGAAATATTTTGAAAACTCTAGCCAACAACACATGTTGTTGACTTGATGAAGTCATCCTTTATATTCGAAGTGATTGATAATGAAATTTTGCCAAAATGAGACCATGCAGGTAGGGGAAGTCGATTGACCATTTACATGAAGATATGCGAAGGATTAGGGGGATCAAGTTCATTGAAGAGCACCATGACAACGAGAGCAACGTACCTATGAAGAACTATTATTGATGAAGAAAATATGATGAAAAGAAGCAACTTGATAGGGGGATTACTTCGGCACCCCGTTTTTCATTGATGTAAAAGGGGGAGAGAATTTTGGAAGGGAAAGAATATTTCCATCAATGACAAAGGGGGAGATTGTTTGTCAAGGTTATCATTGATGTCAATATGGCATTATTGGGATGGAAAATATTCTTGTGATGTCATAACCTCATCTATATTATGATGATTTCCTTAATCATAATGACAAGTCCCTCTTGTTTGATAAGGACACCATTAATGAAGATGTCAAGCTATTAATGATTCCATTATGATGTCAAGTCACTGAGAATATGTCTTGTCCTAGATTAATATTTATCATAATTATGTCCTTTAACTAACCATGAATACAACACATGTATCGTTGCTCTTGACGAAGAAACCCTAGAAATCATGATGTTTTCCTTACTCTTGATGAAAGAGTCCTTCTTATTGATGCTCATGGTGACTCTTGAAGAAGAAGCTCTCCTTGTGATTATCTAGCCCTTGCTCATAGTTACTCTCAATGAAGAAGCTCTCCTTGTGATGATCATGCTGCATATGGTTAACGACATATCATTGTACTAACTTGATGACATGGTGACATTGATGGCACACTTGGTGACATATATAATGACATGGACAATGAAGGAATTGGAGATCACTTGATGATTAAAGACATAACAAGTGGAGACCTCACTTAAAAACACTTGGTGACATATGAAAATGAAGAAGCCCTTACTTTCCATCACCTTCTGCACTAATTAATGATCAGTAACGTTAAAATTTTTTTTTTTCACTACCTTAGAGGCAACCTCTAAAAATTATTCGTACACCATA